>CM050163.1:430989637-431492137 GCA_027410445.1 Discoglossus pictus | reverse complement strand
CTTGAAACGTTATGATGTTTATATAACATGGTCTGATTCATCTTATATATGTCTGTGGCAAACCAAAGCCTTTACCATCATTACTTTATGTAAAATATAATTAGAACTGAAACTTATAACTCACCTAATGATTCAAAATGTTGCTAACATACGGTAAGTGGGATTTAATAAGCATCTCAATGGAATTATGGTTTCGTGCTGGAGTATTAACACCCTACAATTGCAGACCATTAATGGACAGTAACCTACTAAAGCTTGTCATGTGCTGCCAGTGGCTATGATGAACTATGATCAAGCATCTCGGATCATCATGTGATTTATAAAGTCTTTTTCCATCAAAAAATATAGCTCTATGAAGAACATTGCAAGCCATGGTGATATGGGAATGTTAGGGGGCAGCATTAACATCACAAGGCAGGCATGTTTGTAACTGACACTATATAGTGCCACATTGAGGGGCTTGTTTTGATATGAACATTTTAGTAAATGGAGTGAAGCCTGTGGCTGCAAGATGGAATATCACTCTCTATCTTAGTAAACTCCCATTGTCTTTAACTTATAAGCCTTATAATTGGCTTGAGGAATTTAATGTTATGCTGTATTGTTTCAGGGCATCATTGGATGTGATCAGGCAATGAAATGTACTGTATTATTGACTGTACAATATTATAGGAAAAAACATGTACACATAGGACGATATGTCAAAGACAAGAATATTTCTGTTTATTAGATTTCACTTCAAGCAAATGTGTTTCCTGAGGAGTGAGTGACATGTACATGTCCCTAATGTATTTTTCAAGCAGAATACATGAAGAAGCATGTCTAAGAATCAGTCCCTTGACACCAGATGTCTTCTAGGAATGAAATATATAAGACATATGTGTTTTCCAATGTGTTTTGTACATGCACTAAATGGGTTAGGATAAAGAGTACATTGAATGCATAATGGCATATAGTAATAATGTTGGGTTAGCAGCTGCATTGACCTGCTCTACATCTGTCTAATGATAATGTGAGCCATTATCATCACTTCTCTGAAATGCTTGTGGGTAACTTAATACTACGATATTATGTACTAGCAGAATTTTATTAATGGTCTTTAATTTCTGGCCTCTAAAGAGTATCAAATTACACATGATATACAGAGCTGGTATTGTATGATGATAATAAAAAGGTAAGGGGTCTACAATGAGCTTAACAAAGTTATTTTTCTGATATCCATCGGCAAACTGGATGACGATATTTGTATGTATAGAGATTGCTTTGTAATTTCTAAAATGTTTGTGATATAACAGTTTTTCCATTATAATTTGTGATTTTTAATATATAATAATCACAAATTATTATGGCAAATTTTGTGTGCACAACTGATCCCTTTCTTTGCATTAACTATACTCAAGTTTACTCAACTATTATTTTATAAATATTTTTCCTTGAAACTTCACAGTTCTTAGTGCAAACTCTTCCATAGAACTAAACGGGAACATCATCAGGATTGAAGGTCATTTCCTTGTTAAAAAAGCTCATTAAAAACCAACATGGCTGATCCAAGAACAGCATACGTTTAATACAAGTTAATATTATAAGCGTTGTATTTATTTTGTTTACTATCTCATAACATTCTGTCCACTGCCAAGTCTGTTAAAAAAAATATATAGGAAAGATGGAACTTCAATGTCCTTTCATCGAAAGACACATAGCTTACATGCCAACTCTACATTATCAAACACAGCATGAAAATCAAGTGAAAACAAGAAGCTTTTTTTTTTAAATGGTGCATTTATTACAGTTTCAGAAGAGTTTATATCACCTATTTAATGACCATGTTGAACCTCCTTCAGGTTTATTCAATTCTCATTCTGCAAGAACCAATAATCACAAGCACTCTGCTAACGACAATAAAATATCCTTCCTGCAGCCAAAAATATAATTTTTTTCTTTAGGTTCCTTAGGCATTCTAATCTTATTTTACATAATCTCTATTTGATGTTGATTGCTCTACATGATGGTGCAGTATGGTGGAGCAGTGTCATAACTGCATTCAAAATTCACATTATGACAAGGGCATGATATCAGACACAATGCCTATTACTTTTCCCTTGAATCTAGCATGGGAGATGTGCCTATGTGCAGTCTATATGTACTTCAGTAACATAAGGGATGAGACTTGCTGGCACCACTGGCCCATGTGGGAATTCCCCCTGCTGATATCAACATCCAGAGCCTGGTACCCATGTTAATTAGTGAACAATGGGAAAGACTGAAGGGGGTTTGGGGGGAGTTTAATTTTTGAGGTGGTCTGTTTCCTGTTTAATTTCTTAAAGCTATTTTTTATCAGTCCCTTATAAACTGCTTACCCATCCCCAATAAAAACAGTTCTGGTGCAAGTGCTTTGAATTGTAATTTGTTAGC
This sequence comes from Discoglossus pictus, assembly GCA_027410445.1. Taxonomy (NCBI): domain Eukaryota; kingdom Metazoa; phylum Chordata; class Amphibia; order Anura; family Alytidae; genus Discoglossus; species Discoglossus pictus. The sequence goes on along the minus strand of CM050163.1, from coordinate 431,489,725 downwards.
TAAGTGAAACTACTTTATAAAATGCTATTTTCAAAAGAGAATCTCAACACTGTGCCTGGGGTCCCTGAGGATAGTCATACCCACCCGATACAAGGACCTAACTGGTGGGAGTTCAGGAGCGCCAATTCACCTAGTCCCGCATTGTGATACATATAATTAATTACTTTGTATGTGTTCCTATTATTTTATGATTTCAAACTGGGCCATATTTAATTGGTATGAAAACAATTACCATAGTTGAACTGTAGACACACTTCCAATAAATTATTGTAACAAATGTTAAAACAAATATGTTTTAATAATAATATATATTTATTATCATTTTAAATATACACAAAGGAATTAACTAAAGATTTTAGTATCATTAGGTTGTGGGGAATCTGAACTAGATGAAATGGGTGAATTTTTGGTATTATATCTAGTTGATTTTACAATATTTCTTACTTTTAGCTTGCTTCAAACCAAACAGCTTAGACTCTGTCGCTTTATCTGACACAGAACTAGCAGATCTGTCTAGTTTCAGTTTTAGAAATATGTTTTCTTGCTTTTTTTGTGCAAATTTCATAACATTTTAGGTTTCATTAGAATAAGGTGTATTGAGAGACACAGCACAATGAATAATAGCTTGGATTTATATTGATCTACTAGTGTCTAGACCACTGAGGACATGTATAGTGCGCATTATTTATGTATTAAGGCAGTGTTTAAAGATACAAACTTCCCCACTGGGACTAATTTAAAAGATCAGCGTCTGTTTTGTATATAAATACAGCACATTTCTCGAAGTTAAATAGAGTAGTGGACTTGGGGATGCGTCACTTACTAGACAAGGCAAATCACAAAGCAAAACATGTTCTGCAGAAGTGCAGCTTAATGATACAGCATAGAATGGGGACACTGAATAGTTTGTATCTAATATAGATAAATATGAGCATCCCTAACACAGCCATACAGTTAGTATGAAGTTTATAAAAAGGAAAATGCACTATGCCTAGTACATAAAATTAAAAGCAATGGGCATATACATATTGTTTACATTGTTTGCACAAACTTCTGTAGCACATACTCAAAAATAGTTTAGTGTTGAATCATTGCAATATATAAGGAGCACTGCAGTGAGTTGAAACTAGTAAATACTTTCCATTATTTTTTATTATTTGCACTTCTTTTTTTTCTACAGCTTCTCTATTTTATCATCCTGCACACCTGCTAGCCATATTTGAGTATGGTTCAGGGTCATGCGAGTGGCAAGTTATACTGCATGTGGTTGCATCTTTAGATGCACTGCCGCATAAAAATACATAAAAGTAAGAACTTCAATCAATGCTTCTGCTAAAAACAGCATATAACCCTGCAGTCCAATTAATCCTTTTTCTGCATTAGGATATATGGTGTGGAACAGAATGATTTCACATACAAAACACTACTTTTGACAACATTTATTATATCCATATTTATTTTCATGTGCTCTCAATCAAATTAATATATTCTGTATATGCACTAATCAGACTCTTCAAATACTAATCTGTACATGGCCCTTTCGGTCAAGTATTCACCTTTCTGGAGCAATGATTTAGCTCTCAATAATGAATGTGTAAATCCATAAACTTCAAAAGGGCAATAGGAGGAAAATTACTTAATTAAACAGACACACAGAAATGACATACTTTTGGTTAACAGTTATTTAAGGATATTTAAGGTTCACAAGGGATACATTTCACATTTTTAGAAGTAGTGAGGGTTTCAGAACAGAATGCTGATCTTTTGTCCTATATAGGCATATATATACCCCAGAACCATGCAATGTTCACACTAGTTACATGTTTAGCACATGAATAGTAAGTATGTATTTGTGTGTAATTCAATTACAGTTTGAGAAGCACTGTACCTTACAGTAGAAACTGATTATACACAGGCTTGTAGTAGCTCATCTGGATTAATTTATGTGAATACAAAATGAGGTTATAACTGTAACCTTTAATTACTTCACTAGTTAGATAGTGTCTGAAACATATCTAAATGCTATTTTTCATTTTTAGATAAATAAAAACTCTGTGTAAATAAGAAATATTGTAGTGCTATAAAAGTACTTAGGGTCAAAGTGCCAGGAACTCACTGTTTCTTTCTTTCTTTCTATATTCATGAGCATTCTCTTTATATTAAAATGTATGATGGTGTAGCATTGCTAACATGCAGCCCCATTAAATTCCCTCTACGTGGTAAATCGTAGCTCGTAACATAGCCCGTAAGACTTACTTAAATTAGCCTCTTAAAGCAAACCACAGACGACTGGCGGGTTAAGATGCAGCAAGGCCAAAATAAGTCTACAGGACTTCAATGTGGAACTTCGCGGCAGCAAATCCTTTGTTCTCTAAAGCCCGTAACCGCTATGTTTCCAATTTGGCTATTAAATTGCATCAAGATCACTGGTGTTCAAACTCGTAACTCGCAATTGGAGCCAAGAACCCAATGAGTGCTAGAGAGGACCCGCAATGGGGGTAAAGTCCAATCCGTAGCACTGTAAATGCACATATACACACACTACTGTAAATATCATAACAGGGGAAGTGATGTTAGGTCTTAGAATTAATAGCACAACATTCTCAAGCCCGCAAATCGGCCCAGAAAAATACTTTATTTCATGTTTATATGTTGTGTTAACACATTGATTGGCGATATAATACATATACTGTAACTCGCATGTGATAGAATATCATATTTACAGCTTTATTAATATTGCATTAAATCTGGAATGTGTGTCCAATCGAACCCCGTAGGACTTTGAAAATCCCACCTTCATTTTTCAGTGACGTAATTCTGACGATCTCAATGGCTATTGGCTCCATCCCAACTCATAACTACGAGTTAGACTAATTGATCACGCTCACGGCCGGACATCCGACAAGCAAAAATTGGTTTAAGGGTTTGCCTCTCAAGCCAGTAACTCGCAGCATATTCTAATTTAATAACCCCATAAATCTGCAACTTTTCAAGCTCGCAGCCGTTGCGAACTTCGCGTTGCACATACAAACTTGGAATTTAATGTGGCTATGGTTTTATGCAAAGTTATCTAATTCTAGCAAAAAAATAGGAAAATTGCGTTAGACGCGTGATTTCTATAATTATGAGCCCTATATAAATAGATTTTTGCTACAATTACAGAGAGATTCAATTGAACAAGCCAAGTTATGGGCTGAAAGCCAAAACCATAAACCATGCCCCCGTAAGTAGCATTTCAGAGCATGATTATGATCAATTAATCAAAGCCGTATCTACCAATTCAGAAAAAGCCAATAGTAAATGAAACTGTCATCATGACATCATTAAAACATGGAGGTTAAACGTCAATCAATTAGAAGTTCAACGTGCGATCAGACTCGCAATCCTGCAATGTACAAAATAATAATAATGAAGGAAGAAAATGTTCTAGTCCATGTGGGTGGCCTGATATGTATTAACTCCTTTATTCCTGAGATCAATATAACATGAAAATAAAACATAAAAAAAATTGCAGATTTGCGACTTTGAGACTGTTGTGCAATTATATCTAATGTCTTTCATCGCTTTCATCTCTTTTTAAAGTGCAGTATTGATTTTTTATTTGCATTTACAGTGCTGCCAACAGGTGTTTAACCCTCTTGCGAGTCCCATCTGGTACCCGTAGGATTTTCTTCTACATTTGCCATTTACGGATGTGAAAACATTTGCAGGCTTGAGGAATTGTAGCAATTGAATAGCGATTTGCGATTTTAGTGATTATAACTCTTGCGTGCTTGAAAGATCAAAGGCCTAGATGGGTTGTAAGTTACGATTTTGACAACCGCAGGAATTTTCAGCCAGTAACCCACAGATTGTTTGTGGCTCACAAAAAGACCAATTGAATAGCAAATTAGTTTACAGGCTCCATTCGTAATGTTTTTTTATTTATTAGAATATTTTGATATAAAAAGATGTGACAATTGTCTATAAATATATCATATTTTAAATGATATAAATACAATGCATTAGAGTGTTTGTTCCTAGGCAATATGGTTTTGTGACGTGTATTAACCCCTTCAGTACTGGGTTGAGTGTTCCCTTGGATTTTGTATCATAACACGCAGTCTTCTTCCTTCACCAATCCCACTGCCACTTTGAACTGCTTTGATCCGGCTACAGAGGATGAATTCTCCAACCTGCTATCATCCACTAGCCTCACTACCTGTCCTCAGGATCCTATTCCATCTCAGCTCATATCTCTCCTCTCTATTACACTAATCCCAGCTCTCACACATATTTTCAACCTCTCCCTTACTACTGGTATGTTTCCGTCTTCTCTAAAACATGCCATAGTTATACCCACCCTCAAAAAAACCTCATCTGACACTGACATTGCATCTAACTATCGCCCTATCTCTCTGCTTCCCCTGGCTTCCAAACTGCTGGAGCGCCTCGTCTATAACCGCCTTACCAGCTTTATTTCCTCCCTTCTTGACACCTTCCAATCCGGCTTTCAGCCCCAACACTCCACTGAGACAGCTCTCACTAACGTCACCAATGACCTGCTTACCGCCAAGTCAAAAGGCTACTTCTCAATTCTTCTTCTTCTAGATCTCTCTGCTGCCTTTGACACTGTCGACCATCCACTTCTATTCCATATCCTCTTCTCCCTCGGTATTCGAGACACTGCTCTCTTGTGGTTCTCATCATACCTACAAAATCGATCATTCAGTATCTCCTTCTCTGACACCTCTTCTTCTTCTCACCCCCTGTCTGTTGGTGTACCCCAAGGATCTGTCCTTGGCCCCCTCCTCTTCTCCATCTACACTTCCTCACTTGGTACCCTCATAAACTCTTTTGGGCTTCATTATCATCTCTATGCAGATGACACCCAAATCTACCTCTCCGCACAAGATCTATCCCCCTCACTTCTAACACACATCTCCAACTGCCTCTCTAGTATATCCTCTTGGATGTCCACCCACCATCTCAAACTCAACATGTCTAAAACTAAACTCCTAATCTTCCCTCCCTCTCCCACAGCTACAATTCCTCACATCTCTCTCACTGTCAACAACAACATCATAACCTCTCAAGCCCGTTGTCTTCTGGACCCTGCTCTGTCTTTCATCCCTCACATACAATCACTAACTAAATCTTGTCTTCTCCATCTAAAAAACATCTCCAGAATTCGGCACTATCTTACACAAGACACAACTAAAATCCTTATACACTCTCTCATCATCTCTTGACTAGACTACTACAACTCGCTTCTTGTTGGCCTACCTACCACCCGACTGTCTCCACATGAATCCATTATTAATGCCTCTGCTAGACTCATCTTCCGTACACAATGTTCAGTGTCAGCATCACCTCTCTATCAATCACTCCACTGGTTTCCCTTAGCCTCAAGAATAAAATTTAAAATCATGACCCTAACTTACAAAGCCCTTAATAATAATGCTCCCCCTTACATCTCTGCTCTCATCTCTAAATACACCCCCACCCGCCCTCTTCGTTCTGCTAATGACCTTCTTCTTACTACAACTCCTCTAACGCCCGCCTCCAGGACTTTTATGGTGCTGCCCCTAATCTCTGGAACTCCTTGCCTCGCTCCACCAGATTATCCTCTTGCCTCAAAACATTTAAAACCTCACTGAAAATACATCTCTTTAAAGAAGCGTATCACCTTCAACCCGAACACACTTATCACCTCTCTCTCCCTCTTTTACCACTCACTATCCCTTAGATTGTAAGTCTGCGAGTTTCTATCCTAAGTACTTTGGGAATTCTCCATGGACTTTGGATTCCTAGCTCAAAGACAGGGTCCTCCTTCCTTTGCTAAATGTTAATCTGTATTTATCACTGTCTGAACCTAATTTATGTACAGCGCTACGGAATATGTCGGCGCGTTATAAATAAACTATAACAATAATAATAATAATAATAATAATAATAATAATAATAATAATATTAAAATAACATATTTTTTAATTACACATGTTTATATTGGATTGTTAAATATCAAATAATGTTGAAATTTCATATTTTTTGGTGCCTTTTGTGCTATATTGTCACTTTAAATGCTTCTGGGGGACTTAGCAAAGGTTTTAAAACTAGATGCGAGTGGTCATTGGTACTCGTAAATCTTTCTTCTGTTTTTTCAGTTACGGCAGTGCCGTGAATTGTGAGTGTTCGGTAATATCTTATTAGCATAGTGTTTGGGTGTCAAAATCTAACTTGTATTTTCAGTGCAAGACTCAATGGAGATTTATGCCTTGCTTTTCGGCTGTGTTGTGAAATTCACTCGGAGCACTAACCCGTAGGAGTTCTTTTGCAATGTTTTAGGGATGGGTGATTAGCATAGCTTGGTAGGATTTTCTCTGCAGTTAGGGCACTTGTAAGCGCCTTTTCAGTGATATTATGCTGAAGCTTCTATTTAACTTAAATGGACACAAAAATGGCCTTCAACATTATTTCAATCCCATTAAAATAAGTGTAAATAGATTTATAATTTTTGAAATGTAAGCTTTTTTTAGCAGTAATCTAACTTTGAAAATGTCATATTTTCATTGCTTCCAGACTTCCCTTTTGTTTCCTTACTGCGTTTTTTTCAGTGGGCGTATTTTTTCTTGCGTATACGATTTTCGAATGGCGAAACTCTGCCAATTCGACTTAAATTCACGTGCAACTTCACTCCCAGACCTCCTGGCTGTCCCCAGTGTTCTGTGTGTGATGTGTTTTCTATATATTTTTTGTGTCTTTCGGGTTTTTCGATGGGTTCGGTTCAGCCGTTAACTTCGTATTTTTTACGGGTCGTGTTTTTTTTTGTAAGTGGCGGTTTCCTTTTCAAAGTGTTACGGGCTGTAATTTTGGCAGGCGATTTTTTTAAAGTGCTACGGGTCTCGCACTGTGAATTGTGTATTTGAGTTTTCTGTTTATATGTCTATATTTTTTTAATAGTAATCAATTAATTAGTTACTTAATAAATTATTATACCTTACCTATTTGTAATTAATATATGCATCAATCAATAACCCGAAGAGCAAACAATCTCTTTTTATTTTCTTGCAGCATATAATGTCCAGTTGGGCTGTTGCTGCCCTGAGGAGATATTGTTATGAATGTCCCAACTGTGCATTAGAAATAGGCTGCGTGTGCGAGGGCAAACCGTTGGTTTATTTGTGTAAAGTACTGTAGATGTGTAATGTTGTGAGTTGCAAGTTAGGAGTGTAAAGTAGCATTTGGCGTCCTTTGTAGTAGTGTATTTTGTATCTTGTACGTTCCTGGGTGAAAGTGGTATGCGGTTGGTGGTGTGTTGCGTGGTCCAGGGCCCTGTAGCCTTGTTTTTTTATTTTGCCGCCTTTTTTTTCTCGCTTAGCCGACACTCAGGAAAAATCTACTTAAATTTGCATTCCACCTCACTCCCAGACGTCCTGGCTATTCCACCGTGCTGTGTGTAATGTTTTCGTGGGTTTTTTTGTGTGTTTTTTTTTTGTATTTCGCGTTTCCGCACTTAACTTCGGATTTTTCCAGCTCTATACAAGCCTTTGGCGCTCATCGCCCAAGTGCTGTGAGTATTAGTGCCTTAACGGCTTGACTCGCTATGCGAGGCTTGAAAGTGATGAGCGCCTAAATCGTAGGCACCACACAAAGCGCGACGACGTCTCATAGTTCGACAAATTTAATATGTGATTGAAATCCACAAACCTTCCATATCCCTTTAAGGTGATTACCACAGTTACTGCTCAGACCACAACAAACCGTTGTACTACAGAACAATGCAGGATAGAAAGACACCCCTGATGAAACATGCGTTGGGTTAGATGTTGGCAGCGTGGGTTGCAATTTGATTAAGTCATTAGGACTTGTTGTAATTACTCCACGCACTTAGGCTCCACCAAAACAGCGTTTGATTTCAGAAATCTGAAAAAATCTCTGAATATATGTGAAATTTACTGATTACATATAATCAATATTTGAGTCTTAAAAATAAAATATCATGTACTTCATACTACCAACATATTATGGGTAAAATAAAATAACAGTACCTTCCAAAAAGCAAAAAAAAAGTCCTAATCAATTTGTTAATCCCAATAAAGATTAATGGCCTACATATATATACACTACTATATATATACTATTATATATATATATATATATACACTATAATTGAAGCACAATTGTATTTTTTTAACGTCTTCTTATCAAATTACAATAAATATTGTTCTTCAGATATTCAAGCACTTTTTAAGAAAAAGTTCTGTAATTCTGTAATTTTGAAAATTTGGCACTGGATCACTTTATAAAAATGTAATAATACATATGAATTTGCAGCACTAGGCACTTTTTGAACAGAATAATATTTCAAAACAGGTATTCCTCGCTAAAAGGTATCAGGCACTATGTCACTTTATATGTGATAATCATCCACTATTATACAAAACTGTATTATGAATATTTATGTATTATGAAATTTAGGCAATATACCAACTAATTTTGAAAGGAAGTTACTTGTTTCAAGTGCTAATTCTCATATTATTGGATCCTTTGAATAGCAGCATCTACTCTAGTTTTAGATAATGTATACATGTTAAAAGTTACATTTTAAAACATATTTTTTTCTTGCTTGATTTGATAAATTGAGGTATGCCCTATAAAGAGATCTGTTTATTTTTGCTATTGATATTGTGGTGCACCATCACATCAAACATTGGCAGTTTTTACCTTGTTTATTTGCTTTACTATGTGTTCTATTCCAGAAGCACCCTTTGCGTCTGTCATGTACATAAACATTGCATTATATTACAAATAGATGATCCTAAATAAGAAAGCATGCATTTTTTTTGTATTAAAGACATCAGCATTTAAACACAGATTTACCTTTTCTGATGATTTAATCGCATTCATGTGAATAGGATCCATGTGTATGATATATATATATATATATATATATATATATATATATATATATATATATATATACTTGTGTGTGTGTGTGTGTGCATTCTCTTCTTTATCAGAAATTAGATCCACAATCCACACTTGGTATTCTGACATGGATAACTGCCCCTGTCCATAATATACTGTACCTCCCAAAGTTACCATCTTGTTCTTTTAGATCTGTCTGTGTCCTACACAACATTGTCTCAATCTCTGAGAACAGTCTCACCATTACCTAGGAAAGTCCTCAAGTAGCTCTAAATACACAGTGCTGTGTAAATGCACACAGGACAACTATATTTTGTTCAATAAATTTCACTTGCTTTTCCTTATTGCCAGCGGCAAGGTTGCTGTGTAGCACACAGGAAGATATACAGTAAGGTCTGTCAATACACTGCATGCTGTAAGGCACAGCAGTTGAAATGTTCTGCCTCCTCCAATCAGTCTCTTGGGAATAAAAGTCTAGGACAACCTCCAGCAGTGTCATGACCACTGTTTTGAACATGTTGGAAGGATCTAACTAACAAACTTGTTTGTTACAGCCAGTGTTATGGACAGGGGCCACTGGGGGTCTCTTAAGGTTGATTCAACCAACCGGTGCCCCGGGAGGGCATGGGTTGCGTGGCACAAGGAGTACCATTCAGGGCAAACATTGTACCTCCAATGTGTATCTGGATTGTAATAATAGATACTCCCTGGATGTGTGGGTTCGGGTTGCCCTTTTGGCACATGTGGGTTCATAATAATTATGATTGCCTGCATGGCATGTGTAGTTTAATATTACATGTTGTGGTTTAAGTATAAACATAGATCACTTATATATAGTGTTAAGTATGAGAATCCCCATATCATGTTTGGCATCAAAATGACCGGATTTCCCTAAGGAATATAATAAAGCATGTCGCCTGGATCCTCTGAGGACAGCGTGAGAATTATGGGGTAACAGGCTGAGGTGGTTTGGGAAAATTTAAAAAGCCAAATGTGAAGGAGCCAGGAAATTTCTTTCAAGGGAAGGTGAGCAGGATCGAATTAGCCATTATAGCCCCCTGGACAGCTAGCAAATTAAATTGAATGTGTGAATTCCCCTACCCCAGAGAAAAAGGTCCCATTAGTTATTCAGCCACTTGGGCTCTAACATTCCCGGGGGCTGGTCGAACCCCGGGATTGTGACAGCCGGCTCCATAAACACCAATATAGTACAAAATACACAGCCTACTAGCTACAGCTTCTACACACCCCTGATTATTACTAATGTAGAACTCTGGAGTATGGTAATAAAGAGCATCAGAAGTCCATATAATCACCAATATTTATAGGTGAAAAGGTATTATTTTAATAAACTAAATAATAATTTTACTGTTAGGGGCCACCACAACTTTGGAAAGGTTGAGAACCACTGAGTTGGACTAATGGAAATGTCTACTGTCTATAATGCCACTCTCTCTTCAGGACCAACTTTAAAACCAAACTATAGCTCCTCCATAAATGATAACTGAATGCAATGTCCTTTAAAGTTTTAAGATCCGTACTAAAGGCTACATTTTTACATTTTGCAAAAATGCTTTTTCCATTTCACATCAAAAGTGCACACTGGGCTTATGGGACTAGAGTATATCAATAATAAACAACAAGGCACATTGGTCAGTGTTTCAAAAATGTAACCCAGGCAATAATGCATCACAAAAATAAACACTAGCAATAAACTTGAGTATAAAAAAAAATGTTGTCTGTGATAATTCTAAGAAAAACATTAAAGTGGCACATTGTTTTGATGTTTTTAAAAAGACATGACATACTTTAAGGAAATGTAGTTTTGTATGTAAATTAATTATATTCTTTTTCGAAAAACTTCTAAAGTGTCATAGAAACAGATAAAAAATTAATGTGTCTGATTTGCCCTCTATCTTACAATTGAATTTAGTAGACATGTAAATAAAGACTCAATGAGAGCCTGTTATGTTTTCTTATTTGGTGTACATTCAACTGAATGAGAATACAGGCACAATAAGTTGACGCCCAGAGCTCCATAAGATTCACTGCTCCTTTGTTTCCTGAAACATGGCAGAGAAGGAGAAAATAATCTCATTGTATCTTATTTTAATGTAATTTATCTACACTATTCACATTTCATTTTCATACAATTATTTTTTAATGTTTAGTGTTTTAAATTCAAGTCATAATTTTTTGGCTACAGTGATTCTTTAATAACAATATTTGATGGCGGAAATGTTCTTGGTTGGCAGTTGGTTATGCAGAATTGATTATAAATCTAATTTGGCACACATAAACAGAGCATACTGTTCATTGATAAAGCAACATAAGTAAACTGTACATATTTCTATAAGATATATGCCATTTAGTAGGATGCTGATAATGACAAAATCAACTCTTATGCATTGTGTTATGACTTAATTTATAATATTTATTCATCAAAAATTCTCATTATTAAAACAGGCAGACCGTTTTATTTTATAACATTTACTATCATTAACATTTTTGAAATGCTAAAAAGTTATACTTAGTTAAATTTAGCTATAATTCTTTAAGTTTAAAAAAAGGGATTTCTTAGTAAATATATTTTTAAATATATTGACGAAATTATTTAGTAGAGGAAATTATTTAAAACATTTCCATTATGTGAATGAAATCCATACACATGAGATCTATATATATGTATGTTTGTGTGCCTGTGTGTGTAAGCATTCACTGCTTCATCTGACACTAAATGCAAAATTTACACTGTTCTTTCTAGCATAGGTACTGTATATACTCGAGTATAAGCCGACCCGAGTATAAGCCGAGGCACCCATTTTACCACAAAATACTGGGTAAAATGAGTGACTCGAGTATAAGAGCCGAGGGTGGGAAATGTGCTGCCCCCTGTGTCCCTCTTGTGCCCTCTGTGTCCCCCTCTCTCTCTGTGTCTCTTCTCCCCTCTCCCTTCCCTGTGTCTCTTCCAACCTGTCTCTTCCCCACTCCTCAACCTCCCTCCTCATCCTTAACCTCCCTCCTCATCCTTAACCTCCCTCCTCATCCTCAACCTCCCTCCTCATCCTCAACCTCCCTCCTCATCCTCAACCTCCCTCCTCATCCTCCCTCCCCATCCTCAACCTCCCTCCTCATCCTCCCTCCTCAACCTCTCTCCTCATTCCCAACCTCCCTCCTCATCTTCAATCTCCCTCCTCATCCTCAACCCCCTCCTCAACCTCCCTCCTCATCCTCCCTCCTCAACCCCCATCCTCATCCTCTCTCCTCAACCCCCCATCCTCAACCTCCCTCCTCAACCCCCCCCCAAGCCCCCCATCCTAATCCCCCTCCTCAACCTCACCCCCCCTCAACCCCAACCCCCCTCCTCAACCCCCTCCACAACCGCCCTCCTCAACCCCCCATCCTCATCCTCTCTCCTCAAACCCCCATCCTCAACCCCCCTCCTCAACCCCTCCTCCTCATCCTCAACCTCCCTCCTCATCCTCAACCTCCCTCCTCAACTCCCCTCCTCAACCCCCTCCTCAACCTTCCTCCTCAACCCCCATCCTCAAACCCCCATCCTCAACCTTCCTCCTCAAACCCCCATCCTAAACCCCCCCATCCTCATCCTCAACCCCCCATCCTCAACCTCCCTCCTCAACCTCAACCCCCCTCAACCCCCCCTCAACCTCAACCCCCCTCCTCAACCCCCTCAACCCCCTTCCTCCACCTAAACCCCCCTAAATACCTCCCCCTCTCCTCTCACTTACCTGCTTGTGCTCCGGCCTCCGCTCCTTGACCCGGCGCGCATGTGACGTCACATGCATGCCGCGTCATTCGCATATACCGGGTGCCGGCACCCGGTATATGCTAATGACGCAGCACGCATGTGACGTCACATGCGCGCCGGCGCCAGGTCAAGGAGCGGAGGCCGGAGCACAAGCAGGTAAGCGAGGGGAGGTATTTAGGGGGGTTTAGGTGGAGGAGGGGGGTTGAGGGGGGTTTAGGTTGAGGAGGGGGAGGGAAAGAGACACGGGGGGTAGAGAGACACACGGGGGGTTAGAGACACACAGGGCGGTTAGAGACACACAGGGGGGTTAGAGACACACAGGAGGGTTAGAGACACACGGGGGGGTTAGAGAGACACAGGGGGAGAGTGACTCGAGTATAAGCCGAGGGGGCCCTTTTTTGCCTTAAAAAAAGAGCTGAAAAACTCAGCTTATACTCAAGTATATACGGTAATTGCACCCTGCCCATAAAATATCTCCCAAACTTTCCCATCTTGTTCTTCTAGATCTACTGTGTCCTACACAGCTTTCTTTCTCCATTCAGTCTCTTAGGAATCAATTGCTTGAACACTGGGATGATCTAACTGACAGAGCTGTTAACAACAGCCAGTTTCATAGTCTCCATTGCACCACATAGTACACAGCCTACTGGCTACAGCTGCTATACACCCCTGCACATTACTATAAGGAGCATGGCTATAAGGAGCATCAGAAGCCCATATAAAAACACCAAGATATATGGAGGAAAAAGGCATTATTTCAAAAAAAGAAACTGCAAGTAAATTTTTACTTTATTTTCACTGCTCTACCTGTATTTTTATGAGCACTTTAATGCAGCGGTTCTCAACCTGGGGTTCGCGATCCTTTTGGGGGTCAAATGATGATTTGCCAGGTGTCGCCTACAGTAACATAGCAAGGGGGGGTGGAGCGTCCCGTGAGTCATATTGATAGGGGTGGCACAGGAGGAAGAAACAATGCTGCGCGGAGGAACACCACAGCCATCTTTTTTCCACACTTGTGCTTTTAAGGAGCTTGATCTAGGAAGCAGAGGGTTAACAGCCTGCTAGGGGGCCGGGATCACTGCAGTGCCAGAACACTGTTAGGGGTCACCACAACGTGGGAAATTTTATCAAGGGGTCACGGCACTAGAAAGGTTTAGATCCACTGCTTTAATGCATATCATTGTTGCTACTTATTTATCGATTATTTCCCTCCAGGCATTACTCTTTTTTTTTTTACTTTCAATTATTCTTATATATACACCTTTAAATATAGACTAGACATTTGCTTTTTATTTCACAAATTTCACAACACCATTGGTCTCTATTTCTGTTTTTTGGTTTGTTCTTTTCTACTTTTCTCTTTTGTACTATTTTCTCTTGCATGCTTCTATGGCGTTCACATACCGTATTGGTCTGAATATAAGCCGCACCTTTTTTTTGAGCTTGCGAGTTACGGGTGGGGCTTATATTCGCGACCGTAAAAAAATTAATTGCCGATTTGCGAACTTAGCTTCTTAGGTGTTCAAACGCAAAATGACTGCCGATTTGCAAGATTGCGAGTTAAGGGTGCCGTTTTTCGTGCTTTAGACTGCCGTATTGAATAGCGATATACGGTTTTAGTGATTCTAACGTCCTGTAAGGCCTGTAACCTACAAAAAGCTACAGTGCTAATTAGAAAGCCTGTTTGTTGCAATGGCTGATCACTTTGAGAGTCTTTTTCTCTCCAATTTTACGGGGGCGGCTTATATTTGAGTACTATCTTTTTATATTTTTTCCCCTTGAACTTTACGGGTGCGGCTTATATGCGGGTGCGGCTTATATTCGGACCAATATGGTATTTTCAGAGGGATTTTATTCACAGTTTACCATTTATACTGTCTATATACCACTATTTTCCAGTTATCAGTGTTTCTATTAGGATATACAGTATGTAGTTGTCACTAATGAGATAACACACTTTTGGTACTCAACCATATTCTACTTACATACATAAAAAAAACAATAAGTAGATCAAATAAAAAAATAATTTATCTTTACTTTAACTGTACTGAGAGGACTTGGGATCTTGTAGGCATGCTACACTACGCTACAGTACTTGCTTAAGTTCCTGGTGAGACTGGATGTGGGGTGGCAAATCCTCTGAGGGAACAGAGCTTTGTAGAGTATGTGGCTCGCATACACACCCTGCATGACTCCCAATATATATATATATACAAACATACATATATTTACACATGTGTATATTTATATATTCCCATATTTATATTGTGTGCATGCATGTATTTATATATATATATATATATATATATATATATAAATATATATAAATAAAAGGAAAACATGAAAATGGCTAAGGATTGAAGAGCGAGGCATTTGTGGGCACATTTGCATGTCCCAGCTCAGCTTCCCAGAATGCAGAGCTGGAAGCAGGTTTTTTAACTTGCTTTAGACATACAAATGTGAACACAGATGTACTATTTATATATATATATATATATATATATATATATATATATATATATATATATATATATATATATAAATATATATCAATATAAATATATATATATATATATACACAGTATATATATATATATATATATATATATATATATATATATATATATATATATATACTGTATATATATATATATATACCAATAAATATAAAAATTGCATTTAATGTCAGTATTGCTTCAGACATAATAAAGGGGGTCAAAACTCTCTAAAGTTCATCACTCTTAAAAATGTTTGTCCAATAAAAAAGGCATCACTGTATAATGCAATCTAGAGAGAGAGGGAGTGAGAGAGAGATATGTAGACAGAGAGAGGATAAAGTCTTGTGACATATCTTGTCAAAAAAAGAAAGAATGCACAACATATGCAAGCAGATCCTGCAAGAGAAACATACACACGGCGTAATACAAGCATCTTGTCAGTGTAACCCACGTCCTGTCACTCAGAGCTCTTTGCTAGATGCAGGATGCCTGTCAGACACATATTCTCAAACTTACACAATGATATACATATAAAGGCTAGAATATACACAGCCTGATGCTCACGTACAGCTTATACATTATACAACAACCTGTAAAATAAATAAAGACATGGAGACTTTCCCCCGTATAATAGTCTGTGACATATATATATTGCTGTATGCACAGACAATTAGGCAGAACTAGGAAGATAAGCTACTTTGCCACCCCCTCTCACATAACTTGTCACATATAGCTTGAGGAAGTAGTCAGTCAGTGAGACAGTGAAGTGAAATTCAGGGACAAAGCCAAACGAAAACAGAAGATATATAGGAACACAGGTAGAAACGCAGACTCACACACCTAAAGTCTGTGAGACACTGAAAGATGCACCGGGAAAGAGTTAAAACACACAAACAGAAGGAAACAGATAAAAGCATGGTAAATCATGGCGCAACTGGTGAAAACACATATACAGAAAACAAGTCATAGAGATTTTAAACCATTGTTTCCCACTAAAAAAAGTTCTAGTTTGCAAGCATGCTAACTGAACTTAGCTTCCAAGCAGAGCTGATCAACTATTTTTTCCTGTGGTACAGGCCACCAAATGAGCAATGCCTTTAAAACAAGGGTGTCCAAACATGGTCCTGCTGAGGCGCACACCTGGATTGGAGGATTTCCTTTCTGTGCACAGGTGAGTCAATCGGGATGACCAAAGAAGCAATAGTCTCACCTGGGTGCTGCAGGGATATCCACAAATCCAGGCCGGTGTGCGTCCCAGTAGGACCGATTTTGGACACCCCTGCTTTAAAACCCAAAAAAATCTGAATTGTTACTCTCCTATTAAATAACCTGTGAAGTTACACCCCCTTTAGGTGTCCCCAAGTAAAGATTAAAAAACACTTTTCATAATGAAAGACACATTTTTAGTAGAAGACTTAGATAGCTTCACAACCAACCATACTGCTCATACAGCCAGTTTACATTATTCAAGTACTTATACTTAAAGCTTTTCAGGGCTGGGCTGCTAAACCTTTATTACTGAACTATATACTTTCCAGGATAAATTTTATATGCTGCAAACACAAAAATTGCTAATATTTTTTGCCCTGCCAGGTACATTGTAACTGACTATTGAAGGCACTAAACATGTACATTATACTTAGAGTTGGACATGAATGAATGACTACACAACAACAGATGCAAAGCATAGTTTTAGCTATGTGACTATGAACTGCATCATGCCAGGCATATCTGTCAGTCACTGATCCCCTGAGCTCAATCAAGCTCATGTGCATTGCTTTAACGACCTCATCTGTTCATCTCCACCTCTGCCGTTCACTTTTTCGTGTACCTTTAATCTTTCCCAGCATCAGAGTCTTCTCTAGGGATTTCTATCTTCTCATGATATGGATAAAATATTTGACCTTTAGCTTCATAATCATATCTTTCAGTGAACAGTTTGGCATGATTTCCTGTAATATGGGTTGATTAAATCTTCTTGCAAATCAAGGAACTCAAAGCATAGTTACATAGTTACATAGTAATTAAGGTTGAAAAAAGACTTTCAGTCCATCAAGTTCAACCTGTTAAGATCTCCTCTGATCTGCAATATGCGGATTAGTTATTAATTAATTTGTTGTTAAATAATTATTAATAGTATAGTATTTGAGGATGAATAAAGAGTTAGTCCATCAAGTTCAACCTTTTTAGATCTCTATTGATCTTTTTAATGTGGACAATTTATGATTAATTGATCCAGAGGAAGAAAAACAGAAAAAAAAAAAACATTGAAACTTTGCCAATTGTCTCATAAGGGGAAAAAAAGCAAAATTCCTTCCTGACCCCAGAAACTGGCAATGACATTTCTCCCTGGATCAATATTCCTTCGCTAGTTATCTAGGATAGCCTTGAATGCCCTCTTTATTCAAAAATATATCTAACCCCTTTTTGAAGTTGTCTATCGAATTCGCTGTTACCACCTCCTTTGGTAGAGAATTCCACAGTTTAACCACCCTAACTGTGAAGAACCCTTTCCTTTGTTTAAGGTGAAATCTTTTTTCCTCTAACCTCAAAGGGTGTCCTCTTGTCAGTTTAAAATCTCTTGCTACAAAAAGTTCACTTGACAAAGCCTTATATTGACCCTGGATGTATTTAAATAAGTTAATCATATCCCCTCATAGACGCCATTTTTCCATCAAAAATAAGTTTAGTTTGGTTAGTCTTTCTTCATAACCAAGCCCCTCCATTCCCCTTATTAGTTTTGTAGCCCTTCTCTGTACTTTTTCCAGCTTTAAAATGTCCTTTTTATGAAGTGGTGCCCAAAATTGTACTCCATATTCCAAATGAGGGCGTACTAGAGATTTGTATAGTGGCAGAATTATATTTGCTTCCCTTGCTTCTATACCCTTCCTAATACATGCTAATATTTTACTTGCCTTTGCAGCTGCTGCTTGGCTTTGAGCGCTGTTACCTAGGTGGTTGTCCACTAGTACTCCCAAACTCTTTCAATATCTGATACCCCTAGATTTGCTCCATTAAGATTCTAGATTGCATGGCTATTTTTCCTTCCCAAATGCATAACCTTGCATTTATTTGTATTAAATCTCATCTGCCATTTAGCCGCCCATTTCTCTAATTTGTGCAAATGCCTTTGTAGGGAAAGTACATCATTATCTAATTTTATTACCTTGCACAACTTGGTGTCATCAGCAAAAATGGAGATACTACTTTCGAGTCCTACTTCTATGTCATTAATAAATATGTTAAAAAGGAGAGGACCTAATACTGAACCTTGAGGAACCCCACTTATCACATTAGACCAATCAGAATATGTTCCATTTACAACAACCCTTTGCTTCCTGTCTTTTAGCCAGCTCTCGATCCACGAGCAGATATTTACTGCAATTCCTGTATCCATTAGTTTGCTCACTAGTCTTCCATGTGGCACTGTATCAAAAGCCTTTGCAAAATCCAAAAAGACTACATCCACTGAGTTGCCCTGATCCAAGTTCCTACTAACCTCCTCATAAAAGCTAATTAGATTGGTCTTACACGACCTATCCTTCATAAATCCGTGTTGACTGCTACCTATGATCTTGTTCACATTGACATATTCTTGTATTCTGTCCCTTATTAACCCTTCTAAAAGCTTCCCAACTACAGATGTGAGGCTCACTGGTCTATAATTCCCCGGATTTGCTCTAGATCCCTTCTTAAATATAGGTATCACCTCTGCTTTTTAAGCAGTTTTCTCCAACACCACAATTCTAAAGGCGTCAATTGTATGGTGCTTTGCCTTCTTTATGGTTTAGCGCTCACATCCATATTCACGTTGCATATACAGGATGATCTTTATTACACTTCACAAAAACCTTTTCCACACACAAGCCTTGTTCGATATCACAGTTTGAAGACATATACAGGTATACCCTGCTTAACACTACCTCTTTTAGTGCTGATTTGCTATAGTGCAGTTTTAATGTACTGTAATACCCAGCTTTGCGCTAAACCCTGCTATACCGCTGTTTTTTGCCTATTGATCTCCACTGAACACTCTAGTTTGCGGTATTGCTGTTTTTTTTTTCTTGCAGCACCCTGTTTAATGTTCAGAACAGCGCCACAGCGTTAAGAGAGGCATTTGGCAATTCAACATGAAGGCCTGGGTCACCATGAACATCTTTAAGGAGTGGTTCAGCTAACATATCTGCCCATCAATGCAGCACTATTGCAGGCGCAAACAACTTGAGGCCAAAGCGCTCCTATTAATGGACAATGCTCCAGGCCACCCTACCAACTTGGCTGAGCTCCACTACTGCATCCCGGTGGAAGTAGTGTTCCTGCCACACATTCTGCCAGCTTATTGACCAGACGGACAGCAAGGACAAACAATCCATGATTGATTTCTGGAAGAAGTATGCCATCATGCAGTCCATCACGAACATTGATTTGTCCTGGAAGGTTAGCAATATCTAAAAGCTGTGTGGTGGAAGATCTGGCCAGAGCTGTGTGGAAATGTGCAACCGAAACAGCCCATCATGTGGACACCTAG
The DNA here is from genome assembly GCA_027410445.1 of Discoglossus pictus. Lineage (NCBI taxonomy): Eukaryota > Metazoa > Chordata > Amphibia > Anura > Alytidae > Discoglossus > Discoglossus pictus. Next base: position 431,470,020 of record CM050163.1, on the reverse strand, counting down.
GGCATAGATAACTTAGTACAGGCTTCAGGTGAGAGCCTGACCAATGAGGACCTCTAACAACAGGCACAACAGGGCATTGAGAAAGCCCAGGTCAGCAGTGACTCTGATACGGAGGAACGTAAAGAATTGTCTAGCGATGCTGTCTAGTGATGCTGAATGCATAGTTAAGTATGCCAGTGTGGCACAAACATACCCCATATGAAATCCACACCCAAAATTGTTTGCAGGCATATATGTTTGACACATTAGCACACATAAATTGCTTTACATTAAAATATGCCTTTAATGACCAGATACAGTTCCCAGCTTATTGGTTACTGTTGGTATGACTTTAAAGTGATATGGAAGTTTTCTGTATTTTGCTAGGTATGTAAAGTACCTATTTACCTTTATGTATTTTATTTTATTAAGAAGTGTTTAGCAGGTCTTCTTTACTGCCTAAAATCAAACAAATATTACCTGCTTGGATCTGCCCAATGTTGCTCATGAAGACACAGACTCTGTAGTACTGACTGTGCAGAGTCTCATACTAAGCAATCACTGACCATCTCTCATCAACATGCAGCAGAGGCGTGGTCCCTGATAGGCTAGGATACTACACTGAGCATCCTGCTCTACACAGTCTGACTGCATACACTCAAGGGGGCAGACCCATACAGGGACTATTTGGGGATTTTAGGCAGAGCTTTTAAGCTCTTCTTAATAAAATAAGGTACCCAACATAGAAGGACATAAACCAACAAATAGAGCAAAGTGTGAATACAATTTGAGACATAAGATCCTATGGGCAATAAAATAATAATCCTATGGACAATAGAAAATTAATTAAATATGTGAAATAAAAATGTATGGGCTAAGGAAGAAAACAAACAGAAAAATAGAAAGTACATAAGCAAGAACAACCTTGAATTGAAATTGCAACAAAAAAGAAAGAAACAGTTACACTAGCAAACGCTAAGGGCCTCATTCAATTGTGATTTGGACAATTGAATGGGGCTCTATATAAGCACAGAGCATATATTTTTACAGAAGTTTTTAGTTAGTGAACTTCTATCCAAAAGCAAGGTCTTCACTAACTAAAAACTTTTGTAAAAAAATATGTTCTGTGCTTATATACTGTAGATCCCTATTCAAATGGCCAAATCCCAACTAAATGAGGCCCTAAATACTTTAAAAAAAAAATGAAATAATATACTATGTAGCCACGATTGACTTGCTGACATATGTTCTCAGTAAAAACTACAAGTTTTAAGAAAGAATATTCAATGGTATTAAAAAATTGTAAGGCAGAAATAGACAAAGACACTATATAGAAATCTGTAAAAGGATATCACAAACAGTTCTTTTCAATACACATTGTTATGCCTGACATCAGAAATCATTAAAGGGGTCTTTAACAAACCAAGCTTTTGAAAACCCCAAACATAAGTCGATTAAGTAATACTTTCTTTTCATATAGTCCATAAAATCCTGAAATTACATTATCAAGTGGTAGTCCCTTATAGGAGCTTTGCAGCCATATTCATTTGAGGTTTTGGCTGATCCGGTAGCCAGTAAGTTAGGTCACAAGTTAATTTGCATACTAATGGCGTCTTTTTGCGGGCTCCAAACAGGTTACGAGTTACGGCCTTGAAAATATTGCGATGGTTAAACCCGTAACTTACAGCCTCCCGAAGGCTAAAATTGTAAATTGCTATTCAGTTGCTCTAATTTCCCCATGCCTGCAAATGTTTTCACACCGTAGATGGCAAATGAAGGAGAAAATCATATGACTGCTTGTGAAGACCCGCAAGGGGGTTAATAACCTATTCGTGGCACTGTAAATGCAAATCAAAAAACAATATTGCACTGTAAATCACGGGGAAAGCGATGATAGACATTAGCATTAATTGCACAACAGTCTCAAGCTCGCAAATCGGCAGGAGTTAAAATTATTTTTATGTTTAATTTCGTGATTAAATTGATCTTGGGTATCAATGAGTTAATAAATATCAGGCCTCCCATATGGACCAGAACAGTATCAGCATTCATTTTCATAATTCTTTATTTTGTGGTCTGATCGCATATCAGAACCCCGAAGCTAATTGATTGACATGTAACTTCCATGTTTTACTGCCGTAATGATGGCGGTCTCATTTTCTATTGGCTGACTAGAAATGGGAGGTTACAGTCTTGCTGAATTGATCATGTTCCCGCCCTTAACTGCTATGAACCAGTGCATGGGTTACAGAGACGGCTTTGGGACAGTAACTTGCGAACTTGAGCATCTGAATATCATTGCAATCGGAGACGAACGGGAGCCCGCAACACACCTACAGACATTCGCCATCTGCAATCGAATTGCGGCCTTGTAATTGAATATGGCCCTTAGTTTCCTAGGAATATAGATGTTTCGGGCCAGTAAACTAAAAAATGATGTTCATATAAGAACCTGCATTAGTTACATATTATATACAGTACCTTTAATACTTTTCACAAACACTGACTATGAACATTTTATATTTTAAATCATGGAAAAGGATCATCTTCCGCTACACAGTACACTACCTTGAGATATATATTACCAGACCTATGCTAAATGATAATATTAGAGACATTAGCTATGTTTTCATTTAGCTTGCATTCCAGGTAGGATATCATATAAAAAGAATAGCATATGTTTATTTAATTTTAATTTCAATACACAGCCAAACAAAATCAAATTAATTTTCTCTCAGAAGGATGACTTGCATTGAGGGCTTGAATCAGCAGGTCTGATCTCATTAAAATCATAAAATCAAAAAGCTTCTCATGGTCCACGCTTCACCAGCCAGGACCAAATGAACTGAGAAAAAAACAAAGCTAACTATAAATTATAGCAGACTGTGATGTGAATCATCACTATTACTTCAAACAACCCATTGTACCATTAGAAACAGTGCAGATCATACCTATTTCGTGGGTTTTATGTTACACAGTAGAATGACAGAATACATTAAAACAATGGTCTGTGTCTCAGCTGACTTCTTTCCTGGCTTTATTTCCCAATGCTTACATTCACCTGTTTATTATTGCAAGAGGAATTCAATTATGCTAAATCTAATTTGCTTTACTTGCAGCTAAACATAGCTTCATTTGGATATTATCCTAACAGATGGTCTAGTGGGCTTAGCATAATAGCTGTTCCATCGGGGAAAGGGTTAAGGTCACTGACATGTAAAAAGCAATGCACATATGGCACATCTATAGCCAGGAGAGTACCAGGTGTAAAGGAGAAATATCTATTCCAAAAAATGTGTGATCAGGGAAAAAAGCTAGGTCTTTCTTGGCACTGCTCAGTGAATTGGAGACTATGCTTCAGCTCTGTGAACTCTTTTTCGCTAAAACTTAGCTTGCAGCAAAAAAAAGCTATAGGTCAATGCAGTGTGTTTTTACACAAAGCTCTTGGTTTAAAATCTGTGAAACAAAAAGTATATGGCCTAATAACCAGCTATGTTGATTATTATATTTTATCTTAGACTGTATACTATATTTTGGAAACCAGTGAGCTATGAAAATATGTCAAACTGATTAGTGTTTGCAAATAACAAAAAATTAAATCTCTCTTGCACTACCTAATATAGAATATTGCTAGTCAATATATACTTTATAATTGGGAAAGGTGCCCCATCTATCAAAATGAACATTGACAAAAATAAAATAAAATGAAGACTTGATATGTATGCTTTTTTGTGTGAGATTAAAATGTAATTTATATTGTTACAATTTAACTTCACACAGTGCCCATATATTTGGGGTTCGCCTTTTCCCCTTTTTATTAATTTCTGTAATAAATATTTGAGAACCTCTGATTTAGTTCATCTGTTTAAAACTGTGGTCCCTGGATCACAAGTGCTCTGTGACCTACTTTCACATTTTCCAAGGTACAACTTGGATTACAAAAGCTAGTGAAATATAATTAAGAAAATGACTAAAACTACATAAAAGTGCCTAGGCAATATTCCTGTATGGCACAAAGCATTATAATTGGTAAGAAGCAGGCAGCAGATTTATTAGGTAATTGTTGAACTGGATAATACATAAGACATTTTTACATGGCACAAATTAAATAAAACATTTCTAATTAGTGCACAAGGTTTAATTGTGTATTATGACAATGCAAAGATGCTGTGAAAAAAGATAGTACTAGTATTACACCGTAACCTTTACTAGTCAAGTAAAATTATATAATTACGAAGATTATTATTGGAATAACAGATACATTTATGGGCTCAAATCCTTGTAAACAAATAGAGGCTATGATAGAATTCTTCCCTTTCCTATATTTAATGAAAGTACACACAGTGTGCCAAAATAATATGAAGTGTTTTGCACTTCTGTGTAGTAACATTTTACCAAGTACAATTCAAATTCAAAATTAATAGTAATTCTATAATAAAGTGCCATGACTGATTTTGGGGCCATGATGGGTCCCCCTGTACCCCACAAGTAACTCTGTTATCTGGGACTCTTACATATCTCAATGATAACATAAAGGTTATCGAATGGACATGGGATGTGTTCTATTGATTATAACAAGTTGTCTTTCATTTATGCATCATGTTTAAATAATTCATGTGTACATATAGTTACTGCCATGGATGTAATGTGTGAGTATAGTTACAGTCATGTATTTAATGTGTGAATATAGTTATATCATGGATGTAATGTGTGCCCATAATTACGGTCATGACATCTTATGCATGTGTGCATTTATCTTGTTGTGTGAAATATGTGGATGTGTCCCTCCCCAATGACACTATTAGTCATTTTATAGAGTATTGTCATGGCTATAGAAGAAGTTGTCCCTCATGGGCTATTTGATTTTGCCCCCCTGGTCATCTGGTATTTCTTAATGCCCCCCACATTGTTTACTTAAGATAAACAGGAGTTTGTAACCAGAGAGGGGAGGAAAGAATGTGAATATCTTATGCTTATTTCATTTGTGCATTTATTTTCTATTAGTGTAGTTTGTGAGGTCTGTTGATATGTTTCCCTTGTGTATTGTAAAACCACATTACCCTCTGCCACCCCTACAGGTCTGGGACATTAGTGACCTAAACAAATAACCTCTAGGTTCTGGTGTATCTGGCGGTGGGCCTAAATGATGGGGTGACGAGGTCACAGTAAGAAATCAGATCCCTGATACAGTGAGGGGCATGTGGAGGGAAGTTTAGTTGGGTTTTGATATATCTGTAAAATGGAAGCAAGAATAAATGCTCAGTCTCTGTCTGCACTAAATGAACGGTGTTGCTGGTCTGTTTTCTTCTTCTCCATGAATGAACTTAATGGCTGGGTGCTGAGATCTTGAACACAAGAAGTCATGGCCCAGAGAGAGAAAATTGGGGTGTGGGTGGTCCCCCAAATTTGGGGTCGTAACACAAAGTGATATATTTATTAACCCACTGAAATTGCATTTTTATCAACAGGAAACAAATAGAAGCACAGTGAAAATCTCCTACAAGGTTTCTGAAACGGTAAGAACAACTTATGCAAATAAGAAATATAAAAGGGGGTAAACAGGCTATAAATTATATTTATCTTAAAATCTATTCTTTAAGTAGTCAAATTTACTCTTAAACGTGCCAAATATGGCAAAATTAAAGGCAAAGAATCAAGCTCTGTCAGCAAATCTGAGGATCAGACTGCCTATTTTACAATTAACAGAGCAAAATTAATAGAATAGTCTAAAACAATGGTTCTCAACAGCCTGTCCTAGTTGACGTGCCAGTCCCAAGACCTTACCTTAAACATTATCTGCTTGAAGAAAGAGTGATGAAGGGAAACAAACACTTCTAATATACCATTCATCACGGTTATAGATAGTTTAATTGATAATCATATCTGCAATTAAATTGTGCTCTATTCATATTTGTGTAAAGCTAGATGATAAGTTAGTGTGTCACATGCCATATCACACTGTTAATATATTCTGGATCTTATAGTATATCTTCCTGAGCATTAGAAGGTTATCACTTTGTCCTCAGATAAAAACAGCTGAGAGCCACTGGCCTAGAAGATGACAAGTTGAGAAAGTAAACTTGTTTTCTTTTTATCTCCTCTCTGATGGAGTATAACTGCTTTCATTCCAACAAGGCATCGGAAATCAATTTGCTAGAAGCCTATACTGTACCTCTGCAGAATAGTAGTACCTACTGGATAGCTTTCCACATAATCTGGTATGTTTTATGTGATTTAGTTTTCCTAGTACAACACTAGTTAGACAGCATATACCACTTAGCAAGACATTTATGTGTGGATTTACATAAAAGCTGGGTGGCTAGATTGCAATAAAACATTGTACTTAGGTATATTCACATAAGTACTAGTTTAGCGATTATACCACAAACTAAATAATAGCAAATGTAGTAACAGTTAATGAAATCTGCCTTTTTTTAAATGTCACTTCTATTCCCACTTTGTCTTCTAAGTATAATAAATGCAGACAAACAAACTAAATGGGACTATAAGCATTAAATGAATCCTCACCCATTTGAGTCTAAAATTATTATTATTATTATTAAGTTGTGATCAAGGCAAAACAATATTAACACATTACAAAGATGGAGGGCTGGTCTTTGAGCTTAGAATCCAGTTTCGATAGAGCTTGCCCCAAAGTACCGTGCAAGATTGAAAACTCACAGATTTACAATCTACAGGTTTTGGGTGTGGTACAGGCGGGTGAGAAATGCAGTGTGCAGGGAGGGAGGTTATAGGCTCATTTAAACAGGTGTGTTTTTAGTGAGGTTTTGAAGGATTTGAAGCAGGATTATAGTGGAGTGAGGCAAGGAATTCCAGAGAATAGGGGCAGCACAAGAAAAATCCTGAAGGTAGGAGTGAAAGAAGGTGATGAGAGAGAAGGAAAGAAGAAGGTCATTATTAGAGCAAAGAGGGCGGGTGGGGGAATATTTGGAGATGAGAGCAGAGATATAAGAGGGTGAAGTTGTTGAGGGCTTTGTAAGTTAGGGTCATAATTTTGAATTTTATTCTGGAGGCTACGAGAAGCCAGTTGAGTGATTAAGAGAGAAGTGCTGCAGACACGTAGCGTTTAGTACGGTAGATGAGTCTAGCGGAGGCATTCAATATGGATTGAAGTGGGGATAGACGGGTGGTGGATAGGCCAGCCACAAGTGAGATGCAGTAGTCAAGACGGGATATGATGAACATTGATTATATTCAAACTGTATAGAACACCTATAGAAATAAGATGTCTTTATAAATCATAACAAAAAAGCTAATTATTTAACAAAAGCACAGCATAAAGACAGAAACTAAGGATAGAAGAGCTGAAGATCAAGAAATAGTTTTCATCCCTAAAATCTGATGTTTGCTTTGTTTTTTTATGATAATTACAATCACACTAATGTTGCTACAGTGTACTTTGTCTTTTGCATATATAGTGTAGAGCCTCCATTTTATCTTGATTTAAATTTTAAATACATTTGACAATCAAATCATTGGCATTAATCACTTATAATGACACAAGTTATTTTTGACGATCATTGCTTTGGCACTTACAAATTCTACTGCTATTCCTAGCGCTTAGAAACACAAATTTTATTGCATCCACCTGCTGTCTATACATAGAACGTCTGCTAATGATAAATTCATGTGAAGGGTTTATGCAAAATAGAGTACTACTTAAATTAACATTTGAATAACCATGCTATTGCTTGTAATTTATCGTTCCTATAGAATATAGTGTATTACTCTAAAATAAACCATATGCTCGGTGAACTTTAAATAATTTGTGAACAAACAAGTGTGGGCAACATGCATCCCATGCCATGCTCTCTGCTATGGAAATACATGTCTCTCTACATTGGCCAATTCTAATTATTTATAAAAAAAATAGTTATACCAGAGACTGACAATTTTTCTTTTAAAATCTATGAGCTTGAAATTTGGGAACCATTATATACACCACAATCTCATTTAGATTATGGTGGGCAAAAGAGTTATAGAAGCCATCAACTGTGGGTAAATAAATAGCACAGGTGTGTTCACATTTGAATGTCTAAAAACAAGTTTAAAGTTTTCCTGTTTTTACCTTTGTCTAATGTAACACATGCTGCTTATAACAGAAACACACATTACATTGATTCATTAGAAACACATAGATGTATTTAATTTAAAAATAACATTTGTTTTCCACACCCCCAGAGCTGCTTTTAAAGGCACAGTGTACCTACCAACAGAAACACTGTTTTTGGGATTTTAATTACTAAACTTCAAGCCAGCAGCACAATGCAGAGATGTACAGAGCAGTGTCTTATTCCTTCTTACTTCCTGTTGTTGGGTAAAAACAATCCCATGAAACTTTGGTGCACAAACTGGCTTTACAGATTGATACAAATGTATTAAATGCCTGTGATTGGCCAAAACAAATTATGAATTTTATACTCATTTTAGCAGGGAATTTCAGGGGTGTTCACCATATTACATAGTTACATAGGGCCTCATTCTATTATCGGCCGTAAATCGGCCGTAAGGCTGCGATTCCTTGCGGGGGTTCAGTTAACTCGCGATTCTATTATACGGCCCCCGCAAGGATCTCCTTTTACGGCCGGCCGCATATCTTGAAACCGGCCGTAAGCTGTGAAATATAAAAACTCAAAAATAAATTCAAGCCTGCACTGTACAGCTCTGTAAATGCTAGGGATCATATTGGGGGACATGAGGATTAAAAGGAACCCACTCTCAAGCTTGCACATCTGCCCAAACCCGAGTTCAAATTAACTGTTTATTTGCCGGCTGCGGCGTGGGCGTGTCTGAGGTGCTCCAAGCACTCTGGACTTTTTACATGTATATTTTACGGATATTAAAAATGAAATATTTTACGGATTTGAGTACAGGATAATTATGTGCTATTTTTTCTAACACCTAAAATCCCTTTATAGTCTTCTCAAAGTGCAGGATGGCTTTATTTGAGCTATTTTATGTGCTTAATTGGTGCTAGCGAGACCTCTTTCCTGCAAGTAAGCTGCGGCTCGCTTTTAGCCTTGCAGAGAGGTTTCCCGGAGCAATTGAATTGCAAATCTCTTGCGGCCGTTTTAGATCAAAGGCTTTCCTCCGGCGCGAGCGGCCGCAAGAGATAGCAAGGCACCGGCCGCAAGCCTGCCGGAATCCCCGGCCGTAAGGGAATAGAATAGCAGAATAGCTTGCGGCCGGTCCTTGCGGCCCCGCAACGGCTGCGGCCGCTAATAGAATGAGGCCCATAGTATTTAAGGTTGAAAAAAGACCTTCAGTCCATCAAGTTCAACCTTTCAAGATCTCCTCTGATCTGTAATATGCGGATTAACTATTAATTAATTAGTTGTATAAAAAAAAAATCAAATCCCTCCGTATTCCAGACACCGGTTACTGGACTTCTCCCTGGATCAATACTGCCTCTCTAATTATCCATGATAACCCTGAATTCCCTTTTTAATTAGAAATAAATCTTGTGGAGGACAGTGTGAAAGATATAGTCCAGTTATTTTCAAACTATTGGACTGTTTGTTTTTGCTCCACCCAGGGTTAGCTGTATGAGAGCTAGTTAGTGAGGGAAGCTCATTAGCAGTAATTGTGGTACTTCAGAGGGAAGTTAGCTCTATTATTGACTTTGATTTGTTATGGTTTTCTTATTTTTTTGTAATACTCTATAAAATTGTAAAACTTGGAAAAGTATACATATGTGTGTGTGTGTGTGAATAAATTCATAGCTGCTGGCACTAGAACCCGTCCTCTCTCTGTAGTCCTGAGATCACCCCCACAGACATACTCTAGAGTCCAGTCAGACTCTGCTACCGGGGCAGCCAGTGTCAGAATGCTATTAACCTCACACAGAGACATCAGTTGCCATTTCCTGAGTAAAAGTGACTTCTTATTCAGATCACTGCTGGTCAGAGAGCATATACACAAAAGCAAATTTGAATCTGCCACCCCACCTGTGGGGGTAATTAATATTCCCAGAATGCAAAGCTTCAAAACAACAAATTAAAATATACTTTCTGTTTATGCCCGGATCTGATGTAATAAGGATCACAGGGCAGTTTTTTTATATCAGCATTTTTTTTTTAATATTGAAAAGATGAAAAGATCTATTGCCAGGCTCCTATTTTTAGTCTCAGTTGTGACCTGGAAACAGATATTTATGGAGCTCTGATATAAACAAAATTGTTTGAAAGGGCTATTGATTTGTACAACATATAGTAAACATTTTTTCAAACTTACTTTGAATAGCACAGAAAATAAAAATTCCCTTTCAATCCATGCATAAGTTGAACCTATGTTTATGAAGAAAACTTATCATAGTAGCAGTCTCAGCATATTCCTTCAAAAATGAGTATCCTACCAATTGAACATTCTTCTCTGATATGAATATGTTCATAGGCTGCATAGTTGCCCAAAAGCTCATTACCAAGAGGCGTGTACAATATATTTGTTGTTAGCAGTTACAAGCACATTAGCCAAATAGCAATTGGACAAATTACTATGTTCTATGAACCAGTCCTAATTTTCATAATAAATAATTTAAATGAAAGCTTTTACTAAATCAATTCATCTTAAATAAAAACAAAATGTAATGGCAAAAGTATCTAAGATATTGGGAAATTCCAGTTTTGCCCACTTTTGTTGAGCATGTGGTGTCCAAATCTCTGTGACCCTATGGACTTCAGCATACCAGGCATATTTGTTAGCACCTCTGAGCACCTATAAGCTCATGTTCACTGCTTCAATGGCGTCATCCAAATCTGTCTCTGACATCCGTCTTCTTTGTGTGTCTTCAATGGTAGTCCCACCATTGTTCCCCACCAACAATCAAAAAACATTATGGAGTACTATATTGGTGCTACCATGATCAGAGTAATAGTCAACCAGGAAAAAAGAAGAAACAGAGGAAATGATCACTTTCTGGTTCACTACTGAAAAGTAGATCAAACTTAATGTTTAATAATTGTTTAAAATATAGTACAACACATAAAAGGAAATGATGGCACAAATTGAATTCACAACTGGTAAAAAAGAATCTTAGCTCATTTGATATATTAGTGCAAAACTGTATTCCAAGGCAAGAATCCTGACAAAAGGCAATCAATATTTGAGAAAGATTAAGGTTTGAATTAGATGAGTTAAGATTCTAGTTGGTATGTATAGATATATCTCTATGTCTCAAAGGATTGTTGAATATCAAATGATATACACACAAAAAGATATCCAGTGCGTTAAATCAGCTAGCATTAAGTTGTTATGTCCTGTAACAAAATCACAGCTGATAAAGTTAGGGATTTCTATTTATATTGCATTAGAAATGCTAATGACCTAGAGAATAAATGAGGGTCGATGCTTGTACTCGAGACGACAATGTACTCTCCCCCCGTGTCTCTCTAACCCCCCGTGTCTCTCTAACCCCCCCGTTTCTCTCTACCCCCCCGTGTCTTTCCCTCCCCCCTCCTCATCCTCAAACCCCCTCCTCATTATAAACCCCCCTGGTCATTCTCCTCCCACCTCCTCATCCTCAACCCCCCCTCCTCATTATAAACCCCCTCAACACCCATCCTCAACCTAAACCCCCCTCCTCATTCTAACCCCCCTAAATACCTCCCCCTCTCCCCTCCCTTACCTACTTCTGCTCTGGCCTCCGCTCCTTCTTGACCCGGCGCGCATGTGACGTCACATGCGCGCCGCGTCATTAGCATATACCAGGTGCCGGCACCCGGTATATGCTATCGACGCCGCGCATGTGACGTCACGGCATTAGCATATACCGGGTGCCGGCACCCGGTATATGCTAATGACGCGGCGCGCATGTGACGTCACATGCGCGCCGGGTCAAGAAGGAGCGTAGGCCGGAGCAGAAGCAGGTAAGTGAGGGGATAGGGGGAGGTATTTAGGGGGGTTTAGGTTGAGGGGGTTTAGGTTGAGGAGGCGGAGGTTGAGGGGGGTTGAGGTTGAGGAGGGGGGTTGAGGGGGGTTAAGGAGAGAGGTTGAGGGGGGTTGAGGTTGAGGAGGGAGTTTGAGGATGGGGGGGTTGAGAATGGGGGGGTTGAGGAGGGGGTTGAGGAGGGAGGTTGAGGAGGGAGGTTGAAGAGAGGGGTTGAGGATGAGGAGGAGGGATTGAGAAGGGGGGTTGAGGAGGAAGGTTGAGGTTGAGGAGGGGGGTTGAGGATAGGGGGTTTAGGATGTGGGGGTTGAGGATGTGGGGGTTGAGGTTGAGGAGGGGGTTTGAGGAGGGGGTTGAGGATGAGGATGGGGGGTTGAGGAGGGAGGATGAGGATGGGGGGGTTGAGGATGGGGGGTTGAGGAGGGAGGTTGAGGATGAGGAGGGAGGTTGAGGATGAGGAGGGAGGTTGAGGAGGGGCTTGAGGATGAGGAGGGTGGTTGAGGATAAGGAGGGAGGTTGAGGATGAGGAGGGAGGATGAGGATGAGGAGGGAGGATGAGGAGGGAGGATGAGGAGGGAGGATGAGGATGAGGAGGGAGGTTGAGGATGAGGAGGGAGGTTGAGGATGAGGAGGGAGGTTGAGGAGGGGGTTGAGGATGAGGAGGGAGGTTGAGGATGAGGAGGGAGGTTGAGGAGGGGGTTGAGGATGAGGAGGGAGGATGAGGAGGGAGGATTAGGAGTGGGGTTGAGGAGGGTGATAAGGGAGTGGGGAAGAGACACAGGGAAGGGAGAGGTTGGAAGAGAAACAGGGAAGGGAGAGGGGAGAAGAGACACAGGGAAGGGAGAGGGGAGAAGAGACACAGGTAAAGGGAGAGGGGAGAAGAGACACAGGAGAGAGAGGGGGACATAGAGGGCACAAGAGGGACACAGGGGGCAGAACATTTCCCACCCTCGGCTTATACTAGAGTCACTCATTTTACCCAGTATTTTGTGGTAAAATAGGTGCCTCGGCTTATACTCTGGTCAGCTTATACTCGAGTATATACGGTACTTCTGATATCTCTGTAGTTTGGGATTTGTTAGCCTATAACAGAATAATAGACTACTTTTTAATTGTCAGCCAATACCTCTATGCTGAGCTCTAGTGTGACCCTGGTACACCGGTGACTGTTGCTCACCAACGGGTTTTGCAAATTGCTTTTTATCATTTTCTTTTAACAACCTATTTGCTATTACATGATAACATTAAACATTGCTAGAAAGCTCTTCAGAAAGATTTTCCAAAACAATTACACACTTTAGTTTTGACCACATAGATCTCAGAGAAAAATTCATTACTGTTTTTTTGCAAATTACTCTACAATTCTAATTTCAAAACGAGTGCATGATCACCATATATATTGAACACAATAAGATATTGCTAGACATATTTTTTTTCTGAAATTAAATTGAGCTTACAGAGTTCAATAATAACTTTTCCAATATACAACTTAAAAAAAAAAACATTTTCTAATAAACTTCTCACACTTTTGGGTGAAAACCCAGCATAAAAATATGATAGAGCATAATTCTTCTTACTGAATATTCACTATGGGCCTCATTCTATTATCGGCCGTAAAATGGCCGCAAGGCTGCGATTCCTTGCGGGGGTTCCGTTACCTCGCAATTCTATTAAACGGCCCCGCAAGGATCTCCTCTTACGGCCGGCCGTATATCTTGCAACCGGCCGTAAGCTCAGAAATCTTTAAAGTCAAAAATAAATTCAAGACAGCTCTGTAAAGCTCTGTAAATGCTAGGGATCATATTGGGGGACATGAGTATTAATAGTAACCCACTCTCAAGCTTGCACATCAGCCCAAATCCGAGTTTACATTAACTGTTTATTTTTCGGCCGCAGCGTGGCCGGGTCTGAGGTGCTCCAAGCACTCTGGACTTTTTACATGGATTTTTGACATAAATTAAAAAACATGTTTTTTACGGATTTGAGTGTAGGGGAATGTTGTGCTATTTTTGCTAACACCTACAATCACTTTTTAGTCTCCTCAGAGTGCAGGATGGCTTTATTATGGCTTTATAATGTGCTTAATTGGTGCTAGCGGGACCTTTTTCCTGCAAGTAAGCTGCGGCTCGCTTTTAGCCTTGCAGAGATGGTTCCTGGAGCAATAGAATAGCAACCAGGCTTTTCTTGCGGCCGAAACTCTTGCGGCCGTTTTAGATGAAAGGCTTACCTGCGGCGCGTGCGGCCGCAAGGGATAGAAAGGCGCCGCCCGCAAGACTGCCGGAATCCCCGGCCGGAGGGGAGTAGAATAGCAGAATAGCTTGCGGCCGGTCCTTGCGGCCCCGCATCTCCTACAGCCGGTAATAGAATGAGGCCCTATATAATTAATGAAAGACACAAACATTGTAACTCATTCCAACTTATTTTCCAAAAGTGATATAAAATATATTGCAAATTATACCATTCATATATCTTTAGCGATTATTCACTTGTAAATGCAAATTTAAAAAAGCTCATTCACATGCTTTGCCTCATTAAATGGCTATAGAATATTTCTGAATGTTACTTTATTTTATTAAGAAGTGCTTATAAAATCTGTTTTGTGCCTAAAATCTAACAAATAGTGCATTTATGGGTCAGCTCTATGCAGCGTATGCAGACACTGACTCTCTAAGGCTTGATGTTCATTGTAGTGTCCTAGTCTATCAGGGACCACGTATCAGCAGCATGTCGCAGAATATTGCTGAGAGATGGTCACTGATTGGCTGATTGGTAGGAAACACTGCACACCAAGTACAGCATGTCGGTGTCTTCATGAGCTGCAGAGGACAGATCCAAGCAGCTATCTGAATGATTTTAGGCAGTAAAAATAGAGTTTATTAACACCTCTTAATACAAAAAAAGTGCATAAAAGTAAATAGATACAGGTATATTATATAGCTAGTAAAATCCCAAAACCTTGTGAACCCTTTCAGGAGTCATAGTTTATTCTATTTTAAACATTTTATTTCAGTCCTGACAAAGGATCACAAATCAAGCACCTGCCACAGAGACCCAATCCAGTGGAGTTCCCCATAGAGACAAAACATTAACTAGCTATATTCTAATACATTTATAACTTAATTTCATCCAATTTTATTATACCTGCTGAATATATTATTCTGTGTTATAAGGCCTTTCTAAATTCATAATATGTTATGAATTGCCAAGTATGATATAAGGACAGTGGTCCCTCAGTACTCGTCTACCTCAAAACTCGTCAAATTTGGTATTCAACGCATTTCATCTACATGAAAAAAATATATATTTTGCACTCGACACTTGATTGGTACTTGTCATGCTTGCGCCACCCCACATCCTTTCTCTACAGAAAGTTAAGTAAAGTAATGTAGCATATTGTAGTTTGTACAGGAGCCAAGTGTCCGATCTTGCATCTGAGTACAAAATGCCTAGAACAACGGTCTCTATGATACTGAAAAATAAGGAAGCTATAAAGGAGCCAATTTGGCTAAAGGTGTGAAAGCTGTAAGTAAGCAAAGGCCACAGACACGTGGAGAAATTGTTGCATGTTTGGATTAATGAAAAACAGTTAACATTTAAAAATTAAGTCTAAAAACGTAGACAGAAACAAGTTTCTCTTGATAGATTTCTAGTGAAACTCCCTACATCAGAGCCTCCAGCACAGTCTCAGTGTTAAGAGACAGAAAAGAGAAATATCCCCTGTGCAAGTGTCTGATGTTTTAATGGAAGAGGACTCTACTTACAAGTAATAACCCCTCTCCTCCTTTTACTTCTCTACATTGCCGCCATCCAATGGGGCCCTCAAGTCTTCTCAGTACAGTTACAGTGAAGTTAAATTCTAATTATTGTTTTTTAATTATGTTGGTGGTGTTTTTTCATCCAAAACCTTAAGACTAAACAATCAGTTCAAACTAATATGTGAAATTTCTTGGGCTCAGAACAGATTATTTCAATTTACATTGATCCTTATGGGGAAAACTTGTTTGGTACTCAGCCTTTTTGGTACTCATTCTGCCCCCTGGAACTGATTAATATTGAGTACCAAGGGTACACTGTATAAGACACAGTAATACTGCTACAAAAATATAAATTTACTTAATGGATGTCGACTCACAAGCTTTTCCAATTTATAGACTGAATGTGTCATTGGTGTGAAAATATTTAAAAACTGATCAAGTGTTTCTAAAAATAGTTTTCTCTATGCCAGTGCATTACACGGTTATGTTTTACTATATTGGATTTAAATATAAAATGTATATTATTTATCAACTTATAGTATCATTGTAAATTATTCCAAGAAAAAAAAATAATAATAAAAAACACTGGATTGAGCATATAAATGTTTTGTTCCCAAATTAACCTTGTTAACTGAAGATTGGATACCTATCTGTCAATACAATATTTCATTCAAATTTGAAAGTTCTTATTTATTTATCACAGTATTACAAACTTACTTCTTTTAATGTGTTTATATGAAAACAACAATAAAGTAGATAGCATCAACTGATTGATAAATTGTTTTTTTAGACTCCAAGAAAACATGGCCTAATTATGTGAATCCTACAAGCAGAAGATGACATTTTTTCCTCTGTTTTCTTCCCTGTACAACAGCCGTCAGTGACAATGGTTGCGGGGACATATACAAAATGTACCTTGTGGCAAAGAGTCTTCCATTGTAGGATTTCTATACTATCTCCTTTGCAAGTAGTTACAAGCAAGGTCAAAACTTTTAAGACAAGCTCAAGGTCTAAGTCTGATTCTACATTTATTCTTTTTTTATAGGGTTTTTCATTGCATCTTTAGAAAAAAAACTAATCTTAAACTCTTTGTGAAAGGGAAATAAGCAAGCCCTTCATCAATCAAATAGGCTTCCAGCCATAGCAGTATTATTCAGCCACCATTCATGCATGCACCTGCATTTCACAGTGACCTACCCCAAATAAATTATTTAATAGCTATGGAAAATTGTGCTCAGTTATCAATCTTGAAAAGTTGTTAAAATATTTTTAATAACTTGTTATAGTATTTGTAAAGTCATCAACTGCTGCAGTTACTTAGATAGGTCATACAGAATTTATCAGAGTAGAAGCTCATGATGGAATAGCTTAACAGCAGCTTTACAATATTAGGCTGCAAATAAATTTACAGGCTTGTTTACTTTTATATATATATATATATATATATATATATATATATATATATATATATATATATATACATACATACATACACACACACACATTGAAACCATTGTCATAGCCACCCACATCTTCCAGTGATGCACTTCTACTTCCCACCCAGTGACCTCCAACCAAAAGCCAAGAGCACAGAACAATTTGTAGCACTTTTTATTATGATAGTAATGTCATTTTTTTTTTACCAGAGCTTTCATTAGATTCAAAACATTATGATTTATGATATTATCCTGTAAGGCGAGACAAAAAGCTAAATAATGGAAAAGATTACAGGACATTCTGACAATGGTCAGACTGAGATACATTAAACATCTAAAACCTACAATCCAGTAATCCTTTCCTTAATCCCATGGTTCTAAATGTTTTTGGTCTGTAACACCCTGGGCATGAAGTCAATGTATATTATCTGCACTTCCATGACAAATGATCAGTACAACACCCCATTGTAAATATCATACCTTAAAAATATCCTATTTATTCTATGATTATCTACAGATGTTCTCAATCATCATCTACTGTGCGTTGCAAAAGACCATGGGCTACATGCCTCATGTAGGAAAAAGCTCAGCTTACATAAGCCCTAACATAGCTATTACATACTGCCCATAACAAAACTCTTACATGTAAACCCTGATTGAACGCTACATGTGATATGTTGACCTACTTTTTTGTGTTTCTCTCTGATGTACAATTACATGACACCCTTAAGAACATTTTCCAGTTATGGTAATTATATGTATCTAGTTATAGGTTCTCCTCATCGCTATCGACCAGCACATAAGGTCTGAGGGACAGGTCCTAGGACTGGCTATATTGCACATCACTGTTCTACACCAAGGGCTCCTAAAGTGTGGTTTGTGGATTACCAGCTATCTGTGAGTTTCATTCATTTTTCTATTTCCATCATTAAAAGCTTTATGGGTTTGTACTACCAACACATATTTCACATATTACCAATTAAACATCAATACTGTCAATGCTGAAAGAAAATATTAAATAATGTACAATAAAAATAATTTATAGTATCATGATAATGTTGCCTCATCACCTGGATATTTTCTTCCAAAGGAAGTTAAGGATGGGTATGCTATTTTCAATCTGAGCATTGTAAATACATTTACAGTTACAGCAATCACGCACAATGCACTCTGACATGAATAAATGAAGAGTAAATTACCTTTTAAATTATGGTTTTCAAGCCCTTTAATATAGTACTCCAACAGTTTGGAGCTTTCAAGTGAAAGAGTGGTCACATATCACTCTTCACAAGCACACTTTGTTAAACAAGACGTTTTTTTGATTGTGTATTTCATCATTAGCTACATTTACAATGATTTTACTACACACCCCAACCCCTTTCTATTACCTTAGAGTAACACATATAAGGTAGTCTGTGTAGAAGATACATGAAAAAAGGTAAAATAATTACTTTCATACATCCCCTACACCAAATGGATTAATACTTCTTGTCAAAATTATTTGCAAGCAATACCATTTCATCTAATCCTACCTAAAAGATCATACATTTAGTGTCTCTGGCATCGCTCCAGTCCTAAAACCACTTCTCTTCTCCATCTATACATACTCTCTTGGTACCATAATAAAATGTTTGAATTTCAGTATCATCTATATGCAGATGACAATCACATCTACCTCTAAGCACCAGATCTGAACCCCTCTCTTCTAGGATGAGTTGCCACTGCCTCTCAAGCATATCGTCCTGGATGTCAACCTAAACTCTACATGTGAAAGACTGAGCTCAACAAGAGTGCACCACCTTATAGCTCTGCTCTCAAATCAAAATACTCCCCTACAGCCCTCTTTGCTCTGCTAATGACCTTCTTTCCTCCTTTGTTCCTCCTTTTTCCATACCGGCACTACCCTGTGGAACTCCTTAACTCACTCCACTAGACTATCTTCCTGCCTCGAAACCTTCAAAAAAATCACTAAAAACTAAAACACCACAAAAAAAAAAAAGCATATCAGCCTTAATATGCACAACTGCGCACTCTATAGCATTATATCACTCACACCCATATTCTACAGTACAATACACAGACACCTCCACTTGCTTGAGCCTATTTCCTTTACACTGCCATCTTGCATCTATCACCCTCCTGTATCACACCCAAACCCTTTACATTTTATGTTTGTGAGTTTTTCATCTTGTGAGGTGCTATGGGAACAAGCACTATGTATGTTTGTTTTTAAGCTCAATAACAAGGCCCTCCATTCTTTAGTAATGTGTTTATTTTGTTTAACCCCTGTCCAGCGCTGAATATGTTGGCGTATTGCAAATAAAGGATAATAATAATAATAATAATAATATAATAAACTCATGACCATCTATTATATCTAACAAAAGCTTATTTGATTTTAATGTTATAACTACATCTACAAAATGTGTTTGTTTATAGATAATTATCATTATTTTCTGCTGCCAGAAATAATTAATGCTTTGATGAGAAAGCATTTTTTTCTTCTGGTTAGAAAGAAGGTAAAAAAAAGATTTATTAACCTTTGCCAAAGCATTTTCCCAATTTTCACACTACACTGGCATAAATAATAAATTATGTATATATAGATCAGTGTTAGATTAAAATGATAATTTTTCATGCATAAAATATCCCTGAGGTGTAATAATAAATAATAACCTACTAATTACATATAAATGGTAATTTTTTCACAATTAAATTTACCACACAGTCTTCCCCTTTAAGTGAAGCTTGTTCTTTTCCTATGCTGAAAATAACTGCAGACACATTATGAACAGAGGGAGTCTGTCAAAATGGCAGAAGGTTTCTCGATCACTCCACATTTATACGGTTTATCTATGTACTATGTGAAATATAATAATGTTCTTGTGCAATACAAGTGAGTAAAATAACATATATCACACTTATTGGAGTGTGATGTAGCTGCTAGAGAAGAATGGTTTACTAAAGGATGCAATCCTTAGTACAGCTTATCACTGACTAACAAATAAAAGATATATCCTATAATTTCATGTATACACAACAAAATAATAAAACATGACCCAGGCATGATCCATTTAGACTTAGAGGGAAATAATGGACACGACGACTGAGTGGGAGAAAACACGGGCCACAGCTTTTATTAATAAATAACCAGATAACATAACATAAAATTACTGTATATAATTTACATAAAATTGCCAGGGGGAGGAGCCCAGCCACAGACAGTGACCTCACGCCTTGGGCCCTGCCCAAGGCCCCAATGCTTATACTAAGCACGCCCTGTAAGGTAGGGTCGAGCCCACTTAGGCCAGGCAATTCACCTTCTGCCACGGAGCGAGCGAGGGACCCCTCCTAAGACTGCGATCCCCCCTGCTATCCAGTAAAGCAAAGGCCCGCGCAACACTCACCCTGAACTCCAGCATGAGTATCTGTAGCCCGATTTCGGTTAGATGTACTTTTCCCTTCCGAAAAACTCATCCTCCCCGACCGATTCGAATTCTTTGTATCGGATGGCGACGAAACCCAGCTTTCTAACGAAACTCGACAACTGTTGGTTTATCTTCTGACGAGATCTGTCCAGCCCGACCATTTTTCCATGAACGTCTTTTTATCATCTCGGACCATATTATAAACACGCCCGGAAACTTATTTAACCGACTTTGTATGTCCCGTTTCATGTCCCTCAACATCCTACGCATGGGGATCGTCCCAAGTCAATCCCACCGGCATGTATTAGTAATAAACTTGGCTGTCCATAACGCTGGGCGTACATGTCCAGTAGCCCATTTACTTGAGCCCACCTCAGGCATTGAATTCCAAACCACCGCACGGGCAAGTCCGTAACAGGAAAACCCAGTTGTGCCTTGTCCTCGGTAACTGAGGCTAAGCTGTTGGCCCAGTACACGTACGAGTGGCCAACGATCCACCGTTGCTTCATTCCTCCTGAAAGCAGAAAGCAACATCCATTAGACTACTGCTCTGGGCCGCACGTAGGACTGAAAATGCTCAGATTCCCATCTACCGATACGCTTCACCACGGTGTCGGGCAAGCCTAACCTTGCTGCTTCCATAGCAGCCCCAATTCGTCTGTATACATCTGTACGTGGCCCATGTAGCCGGGGCAACAGACTGTCTAAATAGTCTCGTTACCTGGCCGCTCCAAGTTTCTATATCTCCCCGGGAATGGACTTGCCCCGGAACGGTTACCCGGCGGGCCAATCCCCTGAACCACTCTTCCTGGAATCAAGAAAGGGCATCAGCAATACCGTTCTCCAACCCCGGCATGTGCCTGGCCTGAAACCATATGTTCAGGCAAAGGCAGCATAGCACCAAGTGACGGAGTAGTCGCACTACCGGGATGGATGTTACCGTAAGGTTATTCACTGCTTACCCCACCCCATGTTATCTGTAAAGAATAGCACTCGCTAGTCCCGAAACTCTGAGCCCCATATGTGTACCGCCGCCACTATGGGAAATAGCTTGAGGAACGTCAGGTTCTTTGTAAGACCAGCCGCCACCATTCTTTGGGCCATGCCGCAGCGCACAACCTCCCACAGCAACCAACTGACCCGGATGCGTGTAAAGCTCCAACTCTGCGCTGGTAGCGCTCTCTTTCTAAATAAGCGCAGTCCCACTAAACTCGGCGAGGAAAACCGACAATAACATTGTGTCGTCCCGCATGGCGCTCGAAACCTTGATGAAATTATGACACCTTAGGATGCCTGCAGTAGCAAGCGACATTCATCTGCAAAATATCCTCCCCATGGGGATAATCCTGCAGGCGAAGTTCAACTTACCTATGATTGATTGCAACCGTCGTAATGGCACCCTGTTCGCTCCTTCCAACGCGCCGAGCTCTGCTCGCATGTCCACAGCTTTTTCCTGGGGAAGACTGCATTCCATTTTCCTGGAATCGATCTGAATCCCCAGAAAGGTCAACATTGTTATGGGGCCCTCAGTTTTGTTGTGGGCCAATGGTACTCCAAAATCTTGACAGATTCTGGTGAACACCTCCAGAATGAAATCGGCAAGTATCCTGTCCTGCCGGACCGACCAACAAAAAATCGTCCAGGTAGTGCGTTATGCTCCTATACCCAGCTTCTGAGCGCGCAACCCACAGGAGGAATGTAATAAACGCCTCAAAGTAAGCACATGATATTGAGCATCCCATGGGTAAGCAAAGGTCAACGAAATAACTGCCATTGACGTAACAGCCCAAGAGCCGGTGACTTGACGGATGAACCGTCAACAACCTAAACGGCTCTTCGATGTCCACTTTGGCCAGAAGCGCCCCAGCGCCAGCAAACCGCACCATCTCGGCGGCCCGATCGAAAGACGCATAGGAAACGTCTGACTAATCCTTTGCGATCCTGTCGTTGACTGACCACCCTCTGGGATGGGAAAGGTGCTGAATCAACCTAAACTTGCCCCTCTCCTTTTTTGGGACAACGCAGAGGGGGGAGACGACCAACTCCTGGATAGGGGGGGACCTCAGTTTGAACTTTTCTCGATGCTACCCCCGGAAAATCCCTTACGGAACGCAAATTCGGTGCCTTATACCCCGGCAGCTCAGTGCCGCATGGGATACGGAACCCCTCCTGGAAACCCGTTTCCAAGAGGTGTGCCATGGCTTTGCTGCCCGGCACTCTACCGTAGCGTTTTAGCCAATGTAGCATGGCGGGGAGGCGTATGGGAGTCCGGCCCTTTTGCAGGGGGCTCACCTGATCTATTCCCCTCCTTGGGTCTGGCACATCTAGCGAGGAGGTGTTCATTGTAGGCAAAACAGGTCTTGAGGCCTGTGGCAACTGCGGGGGTGGGGCAGCATGATGCGCATCGGTGTCATAATGTTCAACTAGTATGCCACCGCTTTGTCACTCCATGCCATCGTTGGCCTGGATGCCAAATACTGGCGCATCTCCTCGTTGTATCGCCACCACGCCATACCCCTGTATACTTTGTGAGCATTGCGAATTTCATCTATTTAGACAAAAATTCTCACACTTTGTTAGGGAGGTCGATCGCACAGAACGCAGGCCATGATGGAGAAGGCTTGGAGCCATGTGTCAAAAGTCTTCGGAAGCCGTCTAAATTACTTACGATGGTCATCCCCTTCGTTAAAGCCCCTATCAACCACGTCCAGCTGTCTGGACATGGGAAGCAGTGAGAACAACTCAACAAACTCCCTCCTCCAAACTTTTTTCCTTGACCTCTTGGGGAAGATGTGCCCCCAAGTTGTCCAACACAAGACAATCGGTCTCAGGGCTTCTGAGCTCGCAACCCACAGGAGGAATGTAATAAACGCCTCAAAGTAAGCACATGATATTGAGCACCCCATGGGTAAGCATAGGTCAAATAAATAACTGTCATCAATGTAAAATCAATGTAACAGCCGGTGACCACTGCATTGGTGACCACTGCATTGGTACTAAGAGGTTGTGAACCCGGGAAAACCGCCGCCGCAGGAGGCCCAGTTACCGCCATTACCGCGGCCGGCAATGCCTGTCCCTCTCCCACGCAAGTGGATTGCTCAGCTCACGCGCTCTTAGCTAAGCCTCCAATCCACGCCCCTAATTCCTGCTTGTTCACTGAAATGTTGTGTGTGGCTAAGAGGGTCATGAGGGACCCTAAAAACCCTGTCCTTGTGTGTAGGGGCTCACTGTTCCCTGTATCCTCTATCTGACCCACCATCGTGAGCTCACCTGCTTCTGGAAGCCTAGGAGTGGAAGCCGCCAACGGGATGTCCCTGCGTGCCTCATGACGCTCCGGGGACACCGACTGTCTGGCCCTCCGCGGGCTCCGTCCCCTCTCTGAACCTGTGCAGATGCAACTGCATCGGCAGGACCTCCTGCTTCTCGATCTTGATCTCTGCCTGGACCTGTGGGTGCAAGAGGAACAGTGGCTAACTCTCTGTGATCTGCATACCCGTGCCCAAACAGTCTGCTCCTCCCCTGTGGACTGGTCATGGTCACCTATACCTGTGCAACTGGAGTAAGCTGGCACCGCTGAGTCTGCTGCACTCTGTACGGGGTCCACTGAGACTTCCTTAGGCGGTATAAGGTCTACCTGTTGGTCGGTATTAGTCATCTTTTGCTGTGGCCTAACCATAACGCCCTTAGTCTCAGTTCTTTGTCGTCATAAAGGAGTGTGACAGAATAGCAGTGGCCTGTACCTGCTTGTGGTCTTTCGAGCTCTAGTGGGGCGTGCCTGCCTCTCCACTGCAGTTGTCACAGACACGTTGTCAATCACCACTATGCTGTCTTGGCTGTTCATCTCGCTGACGACCCTGTTTCTCTTGTCTCGTGTTGTCGCCATGCCCAGCTCCCCGCTATGGCTGCATCCCTGTAAAGCACCAGAAGCACTGTTAGAACGAGAACTAGAAGGGACCGCATGGTCAGCATAATGAGGATCTGTAGGAGCTTTCTTAGGGCTCCCGGATTTTCTATTACCCCCTGAGCCACCTTTACGGGGAAGTAGAGGGGTGTTTCTTGTCTTTTGACGCCACCTTGACCCTTTGGGCAAAGTGATTGGTGGTGGTCGGAGTTCTAGGCCGTCGCCCTCACTGCCCGTGGGCCCAGCCTTCTCCCACCTGGGGGGTATGGGGTCCTGGCTCTCTTGACCCGTATCCCCACTGGATCTCCTGGCCTTACTTTCAGCTGGACGGGAGTCTGGTGGCTCTGTACCGGTGGGATGGGGTGATAGCCCACTTGCACCTTTATTATTGCCTAGGCTACCAGCCACTACAGGCTGAGCCTGTGCAATGTATGGAGGGCCTTCTTCATAAGGCATGGGTGGTCCCAGCCTGTCCTGCACCCACCTGTCTCCTTGGCTTGAGGCCCTTAGTCCTAACTTCAGCTAGTAAAGCCTCTATGTCCTCAGCATCCATACTGGGCCCAAGCAAACCACACTCCCAAAAACGGACAAAAAACAGACACAAAAAACGAGCAGGAAATCCAAACACACACACACAGAACACTTGCACCACTGCCCCTTATGTGCTGTATAGCTGGGATATGATTCTCATTTTCAACCTCCTACTTTAACTTATTTGTGCAGGAGCCCCTCAGACCTCCGTCCGTTTCTGCTGGAGACTGCGCTGCTACTGCCCGACGCCTGAACACAGGCGGAAGTCCCGCCCCGACGCCACGCTATTAGCTAACGCCTTGCAGGCTCCGCTGGGTCACGTGATGATACGTGCTGACCCAGGGAGCCTGCGCAGCCTCCACGTCGGGCAGGTTATTAGAAAAACAAATGGTTTATGTTAGGAGCAAAAGGTTGTATATAAAATTACCATTCCCTCCTTCACAATGATCATTTAGGCACTCAATTGTATAGCTTGAAATAAAGCTATATTCTGTCTATTATAATGTATTTGTTAAAAACGCTTAATACATACAGATTGTTATAAATATTCACGCATGATATTAAACCTTAATCAGACCATTTATGGGAGTTATAAAAATATCCAGATCTGAATAAAATTACTAAATTATGGGTCGATGTGAACTTGACTAGACTCCCAGTGAATGGCCACATTTTGTAGTAGCCCCTTTCACAATTTTGATTTACTCCAGTGAGTTTCATGATTAGACATCAAGATGTCTCTGGCTCTCCATCCACTTTCTCACTTCACTGCTGCAATCACTGCAGATTTGACAAGAAGAGAGGAGAAATGTTAATTACAATTGAGCGTGCACTTCAAAGTTTAACAATTAATCTCAACCTCAAGGTTGAGATTAATTGTTAATGTGCAGATGAAAATTGTAAAAAATTTTGACTGACACAGCAGAAAAATTTAATTCATCACGTTATTTTAAAACACATCAAATACCCTATTAGATTCACCCAGGTCATTTCTGTTATAATAGAAGCTACAATGTGAAAATGTGTTTCTCTCGTAGTCTTTGTTTTAATATGCATTTGTGAAGTTTTTCAGGAAAACGTATGGTGATTATACAGATATAAAATTAATTATAATTATAGGAATAGTCAGGTCACTAGGGCCCTCATTCAATTGCTATTTGGCTAATTGCATAGGCCTCTAAATAAGCACATAACATATTTTTTTAAAGAAGTTTTTAGTTAGTTAACATCTATCCAAAAGCAAGATTTTCACTAACTAAAAACTTCTTTAAAAAAGATATGCTATGTGCTTATTTAGAGCCCCATTTAATTGGACAAATCACAATTGAATAAGGCCCTTGGATTCTGAAGTAACAGGTGAAATTTAGAAAAGGAAAGAAAATGCTATAGTTTCACATTCAACATACCTCCAACACATCCTCATGGGAAGGCATTCTCAAATTTAGATTGGAGGTACACAAAAGCCCTTCAGATATAAAAAACTAAAATAAAGAACTAGTATAAAATATTAAAGTAACAGGAAAGTCTTGAAAGTATCATTGGAAACTACATTTAAAAACAACAGTATTTTTATAAAAATATTATTAAAAAAATAATGATGTATTCTGTGTGGCCAACTACTGACTACTGAAGACACTATGCCCTCCCCCAAGAGTGATAACCGTGATTAGTAGAAGATAACATGGAGAGCTATCAATGTGCCTAATTAATGGACATAAAAAATAGCTGAATTTTGTTTTTTATGTTATTCAGAAACGTATAACCTGTGTAAGAATGTTTCATCGTTTTTTACATTCAGATTTCATTTTAGCTTATTGTAACAAATACATTTTTAGTCTCTTTACTGTTATCCGGAAAATATAAAGAACAGTTTTCTTGAAACACAGGACACTTCGAACACCTCAGAAATATTATATCAGATATTGTTTTCTTCATACAGACCATTCTCACATTTTCAGAACATTTGAATACAATCACTAAAAATTGAATGCAAATATTTAATTGTGCACAATGTGTTTCAGGAATATCGTTGTGAACAGCTTTATGGATTGCTAGTCAGTAAGTTAACATTGAATTCAAATTTACAAGCCATGAAACTTTGGTTATACATTCTGAATTCAGGAAAGTTTTATTTTATTCCCTGTTCAAAAGGTAAAAATTTTAATTGTTCTGTCTTTCGGATAAATGTTTGGACTTTGTGACGCATATGGCAAAATTAAAAAACAGAAACTGTTTTCTTTATTGTTCTATCTGTACAAAAAAAAACAATGGTAATAAAACAGTCATTCGTTTTTTGGGGATAAAAGTGAGAGTAAGGCCTGGGAAATGTGTATCAGGGGTAGAACAAGGAGCTCCCCTTGTGCTTCCCAACTGCTTGGATTCTATATTAGTATGCACAAATTACATTTTGAAGGGAAAACAAACATTATCAGTTAATAGATTCTAAGAATAAATACTTATTTTGAAGGCAGCAGGTCTGTCACTCTAATGTTCAGTCACTGACAGCTTACTTTGTCAAAAATGATAAAATATTTTGTCTTTTTGTATATGGATGTAGGATAGCAACGTCTGTATACAAACATCCGTTCCAACAGTCTTGTAAAAAGTTCAAACACATTTCTTTCAAATCTGGTGAAGGCTTTTATCTGCCTTTTAGTAATAAGAATGCCTATATAATTGAATTGCCTTTTATTTAGATTTTAAATGAGCATATATCAATAGAAGTAGCATGACAAAATATGATTACTTGTCTTTATCTATTGAAGACAATTATTGCCAACAGCTGGCAGAAATGTTGTAAGTCCTAGAGCAAAAAATGCCTGATTAGCCTCATTTGGCACAGTATTTTGCTTTTAATCAAAGTAATGCTGACTCTAAGTTCCTAATGTTTCTTTAATTTACCACTTTTTAAATAATCCTCTATTTGGCCATTTTTTTTACAGAATATCGACCGGAAAAGGCTGAATGCTAGAAGAATGCTATCTTTGTTCATGATAACACAACAATGACACAAATGCACTTACAACTGCATTGCCATGTTCAGCATTTTGTAATTAATCACAATAAGTGGAAGGAATTCTAACTGTTAAAGAAATGTAAATTATTACTAGCCCATATTATTAAATGCATTTAAATAAAATTTAAATTGTATTCTATAAAATGTTTGCTAAAGAAACTTTGTTTGCAAAATTAAACCTGTCAGGGTTGAGTGCATTTTTGAATTAATTATTATTAAATCTATTTTATTAATTTTTTTCAAATAAATGCATCTTACTGCTTTGTTTTGGTGGCAGCAGAAGCATAATATTTAAAATGTGATGATCAGCAATTTTTTTTTACCACCACACCACACTTCAAAAACATTAATGTACTTTATTATCTTTTCAGCTCCTCCAATACAAGTCAATTAGACAGTTGTAAAATAGAAAAAAAGACATGGAGGATGATGATAATTAGCTGTATTACCATATATAAATGTCAATTGCAGGTGTTTTAGAGGGGCATCGAAAAATATTCTTGTTCACAAATCGCATAATATTAGCTATGGTGGATACAATTCACTCCTTGGTAGCTAGAAAATACCCAAACTAAAGTATAGGCCACAAACACTGGTTACACCAAAGGAGTCTGAGAGTCGGATGTTATTACTGTAAAATGTGCTGTGTTTATAACGTACACAGCACTACAGTCTGATGTTCTTGTGTCCACAGATGGTTGGAAATCTTCCGGCTATGTCATGGCATCTTCTCCTTTGGCTCTTACTGAATTTCAAACTGGAGATAGGCACTGATTTAAGAGCAACGCAGAACCAACACTGTGAAACTGTAAAATAAAAACATCTTTGTTGCACTGTACTTCATTTAAAACTTACAATACAATAAATGATCTAGTATAAAATATAATCTGATACTTCTTACTAGGAAGTCACAATGAAAGTATTGTTTTAATCATCTAAGATTGCAATGAATATAATTATACAACCAAGAAATATCATAAAGGGATCCATTAACATATTTTAAAAAATCTCCTTACTATCGAATAGTGAATGATATATATATTTTAAATAAATAAGATTGCCTGAATTGTGAGATTTACTAATGCAAATAAAATTTGGATTGTAAATACAGTGCTAAACTGATAACTTATTGTTAAAAATTATATAAAAATATAATGTGTATAGCAGTGATTCTCAACGTTTCATGGTCTGAGGGATACTCGGTTACCTTCCAGTGCTCATGGGGACTGGCCGTGAGATCTAGAACTTTTTTGATATGGTGATATTTCATGTATCATACTAAATGTTCACCTAGATCTGCACTGATCGGAGTAGAAAACACATCTAAGGGATCGGCACCAATGCTAGGACCAGCAAAGGAAGCTGAATTTAAGAATCACAAGAGTCATGAATTGCTTTCACCCACTGCCATTTATTGGCACTCCATAGCACCTGGTTAACTGAGCTCTTATATTGGAATAAAAGTAACTTTTATTTCAACTGATCAAAATCCAATTTTAATCGTAAGAAGCCATATCATTGTTAATTAAAATGCACCCTAAAATATTATCACAGCCCTACAATATAGTAGGTCCAATAAATAAATATATAAATATGTTAAAATCCTATTCTAGCTTGGGTAGAGTTCTAATTTAATAGAACGTTTCTATAAACTTGTATATAGAAGGCATAAGGTCTAGTCTTCAGCATAGATCACTGCTACAATGTATTTCATAAGAAAGTGTAAGTACTGGTATGAAAATGTAAAATAATTTGAATGGAGACCCTGTTGGTTAGTGACCCCACCCTGATGCGTTTCAGCGAAAGCTTTTCTCAAAGATCAAGAGCCAATTGAACACAGCCTCTATTTGGAATATTCACAACCAATTATAACCAATTAGAAAGTTGTATGATTCCCAGATCTTATTGATAGAACAGTTGTACACAACTTCATTCTTATTTTCTTTTAATAGATATTCAGGATCCCATCCTGATGTTCATACAATAGTAACTTATTTTTTATGGAGCAAGAGTTCTTCTATTGTATGTTAAGGTGATATGTGATTCAACGTTTATTATATTTTGCCTTTTTTAGTTAGTGGATCAGAACACCCGATCAATAAGTAAATGTACTTCCTGATCTGATTAATGGATTTAATCATCACTTTATATAGAGTTTTATTCATCTTTTTTTTACAAGGCTTTGTCTATACAAAAGTATGCAGCTGCACCTTACTTTACATAGAAATTTAGATGTTGACATAGATATCTAGCACCTGATCACTAGAAGAAATATCTAATTGCTGAAGTTAGAGATCCCATTGAATATAGATCTATTTTTTATTTTGTTCAGTACTGTATATCTAATGTGTCCTTTCTTGGGGAAGATAGATTCCTGCATAGATGTGTATACATTGGTAAATCTAAACAAAAGTTTAAAAGAGATTCTCCGCTTAATCAGAAACTTGTCAACCATTTGGTATCTGTCTAGTGCTCTTTGTTAATAAATCAAAGCCCCCGATCTGCAAGTAAAATCAGACTCCCAATCTCATTATTGGAGCTAAATATTGAATTGCATATATTTTCATTCTTAATTGTGTTCAGTGATAAGGAGCTGATTTAAGTAGTGTTTTAAAGGGACTTGATCACTAAGACACACATTATCTGTTGTTTTTAACGTTCTCTATACAGTTGATCACAAGTGCCCCCATCAATAGGTTAGATAATGTCTTGATCAAATTAATGGGGCTGAAAAACTCAGTGTATACAGTTAAACTTTTTTTTTTTTTTTTATGGCAGATAACTGCTATTTCTTTTTATGAACGTAAAGGTCTTAAACTGAATCTATATATTTCAGAAGAGCTGTATCCAATCAATAAATCAGTGTTAAACATATTCCCCACATCCATTCTGTGTATTTTGAATTACTCTTTTAATTACAACTTTAAGTAGCCTTTCATAGATAAATTAACATATGTATTTGATTAAGTAATATTGACTGAATTCCTTCAATTCTTTTTGCATCTTCTGTATATTTAGAAAAAAAAAATTCATTGTTTTCATCATTAGTTATTTCAAATGTTTTGCAAAAGACAAACATAAGTAAACATTGTGATTGAATAATCTTACACATAGCAGATCCTATGGAGGAATGCATCTTCAAGTTATTGAAACTTGTGAACAAAGCCAGTGATCTACATAAGGATTTACAAGAGGTTAAAACCTAAAATTTCTCTATGGTAATTACCACACACAAGGTCACTAAAAATTCATATAAAAGGTTAAGGTTTTGGATTTTATTAATTCCATTGGAGCTTTAGAGCTGAGCCTAATTGATGAAATGGAATATAGAAAATAAATACCTCTACCCTGTTGCATCTTAATTTTATATATATTTGAGATACCTTAAAGCTACAGAATTAAACATACTTCTACATTTGAAGTTGTTTGAGGTACTGTTTCATGTACACACTATTTTACATCAACCTTTTATTCAATGTTTCTTTCAATATATATCCTATTATTCTGGAATTAAGACTTAATTTTATAGAAAGATAGTAAAATTGTTCTGATAGGCTCAAAAGATTATTGGTGGCTGTAAGTTTCCTAAACAGAGTAGTTTCGATACTTCCAGAGACACTAATTTTCACATCCAAACATTCAATACTTTTCTCTTGAATATTGCTAGTTAGTTTTATATTTATTCTGTTTGTGTTAAGCACATCTATGAATCTGAAAGTTACAATGTTTTGTCAAATACAAAGTAATTGTACATCAATATACATTTTAATAAACATATTAAAAATGTATTAACAGAGTTTGCATTAGTAAATCCTTGCAAGAAAAATGTCACTGCTGCACATCCATTTTCATAGTTTATGCTGGTATATAGTGACTCGGTATCACATATTATCAAAATAAGTGTTCAACAATAAGATTTTCCATTTTACTTAAAATATGCTTGGTGTCTCATATATGATGGTAAAATACTAGCTTTATTGCAAAGTGATCCTTTTCCAGAGACAAGGAGATTTTTGTATTTTGGGAAGAAAAAGTATTGTAGAGTCTTAGTGAATTTAATTTTTAAATATTTAATTTCCTTTTTTATATATTATTTGTCAAATGTATTACCAATCATATTATTTTAGTTTGCAAAAAGCTTCATATTACAAGCAATACCTATCAATTGTCTATGGGCCTCTTTTTTAAAACTATCAGTTCATTGACTCCTTTATCACCCATTCTGATGATGACATCTTTCCAAATCTGTATTTCTTGTATTGCATTGCTTTCCTTTTTCATATTATAGGCTATTTTTAAAACCTTCATATGAAATTTTCTTGATATCCTAGCAGACTAAATTAAGGAAGACTTGTACTGGGGACGATATTGAATTAGGGCTTTTAGTCTTTTAGTTTTTTTGACAATTCCCCAAGGTCCAAATGTATTTCTGGAAAGTAAATCAAGGTTGGCAATCCATATTCTCTATAATGCATCTCTACAAAGGCCTTCCTTCCAGACTCCTACAGCCTGTTTTGCACCTAAAAAAATCTTTCATCCACCTGGCTACTAAACTATATATATGCACACATACACAAAAAGCCCAGGGAAAGGTTTAAATATATGGGCAATAATAAGATTTTACATAAGAAATATCATTCAGCCTCCTTAGTCCATTAAATGTCAGACTCCGTTCTTCCCCCAACATTAAACCATAATGTATTTTTATTTGATATATAGACATACTATTACATCCATGATTTTATCAATAAAACTGATTTAATAAATGTATTAGGTTAAAAAGAGAGGCATTTTAAATATTCTGTTTACTTAACACATTTGACTTAACATGTTTGTACTGTACAGTAATATACATAGTCCGTTTGTTTTCATTAATATAATGAATGCATCCAGCTACAAAGTGAAAAACCTAAATTAATATATCTCACAATTACCTCTTAATCAGGGGCTTATTCATTAAATAGCCTGACTATTAAGTTTCATAAAAAAACATATATCCATCAAAGCCATGCATCCTGTTTAACATATTTGCTGCCAGGATCAATCAGCCATGTGAACATTTATATATTAAGAGGCTCCATGAGTTCTTGCCAATATGATATCCTCTTCTCTATTGATACATCATCATTTGGTACCCTAGTAAAATCTTTTGGATTTCAGTATCATCTCTATGCACACAACACTCAAATCAACCTCTCAGTAGCAGATCTATCCCCCTCTCTTCTAGCACAAGTTTCCAACTGCCTCTTAGGCATATCCTCCCGGATGTCATCTCATCAAGCAAACTCAACATGATAAATACTGAGCTTTTAATCTTCCCAACCTCTACTACAGCTTCCATTACTCATATATCTCTTAAAGTTGCCAATGCCATTTATTATTATCCTTTATATTCTGCAGTGCTGTCCCTAAAGCACCAACATGATTGAAAACTCTCAAACGTACAGTATGAAGGGTTTTGGTAAGGTTCATGGGAGATAGATGCATTGGAGACGATAAGTTTCTTTAAACAGAAGCATTTTAGTGAGATTTTGATGGCCCTCCCAGACCCATTGTCTTTGGGTTCTATTAGACCCTACCCTCTCTTTTATTTCTCATATACAAAATCATGTCTTTTTAATCTAAAAATCATTGCCAAAATATGCCACTATCTTACACAAGACGCAACAAAATTCTAGTACATTCACTCATCATATGTCGATTTAACAACTGCAAATCGCTCCCTGATGGCCTCCCCATCACCCTATCTGTCCCCACTCCAATCTATAATGAAAGCATCTGCTAGACTCATCTAACGTACTCAGCACTCCGTGTCTGCAGCACCTCTCTGTCACTCTCTTCACTGGCTGCCCATAGCCTCCAGAATAAAATTTAAAATCATGATCGTAACTTACAAAGCCCTCAACAACAGTGCACCCACTTGCATTAGGACTCGCAATCCAGAAATGTAGAAATCAATAAAATCAATAAAGTAACTGTTCTAGTCCATGTGGGTTCTATGCATTAACTCCTTGATTCCCAGGATTGATATA
This sequence comes from Discoglossus pictus, assembly GCA_027410445.1. Classification (NCBI taxonomy): domain Eukaryota; kingdom Metazoa; phylum Chordata; class Amphibia; order Anura; family Alytidae; genus Discoglossus; species Discoglossus pictus. Next base: position 431,436,037 of record CM050163.1, on the reverse strand, counting down.
ACATGATAATGAAACATAATTTGCCAGCTGGAGACTGTTGTACAATGAATGCCTTTCAGTATTTTTAAGTACAGTAGTGGGTGTTTATTTGCTTTTGCAGGGTTAGGAGCAGGTGTTTAACCCACTTGCGAGTCCTATCTAGTACTCGTATAATATTTTGATACATTTGCATTTATGGGTTTGAAGGTAATGCGGGCTTGTTGAATTGTTATAATTTAATGATGATTTTACTTCTTTAGCACTAGTAACATTTACAGGCTTGAAACATCAAAAGAGGAGATAGGACAGAGTTATGTTTTTGACGATCACAGTGACTTTGGACAATTAAATATGGGTCTATCTATGTATGTCAGATTTCAATGTTAAAAGACAGGACCCTCCATTCTTTGCAATGTGTTAAAATTGTTTTTGCTTATCCTTACCCCATGTATAGCACTATAATAAACAATATAAACAATAATAATACCTTAGCTACCCATGAATGCAGAATATAGAGTTACAGGTTCAAGGAGAAATATAGGCAGTTTTAAAACACATTAACCTTCCGTCAATCAACTACAAAACATATCAAAGTATCTAATTGTAGAAATAGTGAAGGACATGTGAAGAATGCATCCTTTAGTCATATTACTTGATTTCAGAGAACTATATTCAACATAATTAGGTTTCTTTGTGGAAATCTGAATTGTATAAGCTGTTGGGATGAACAGAGAATGAATGCAGGTTAATGTGAATTATTTATTGGAGACTTACTTCTTTAAAACTAGAAACAAAGAACTCAACCCCTTTAACTTGTGTTTGTAATTTTGTTCATTATATTTAATCACGTTTTGTGAATTCAGTGGTTTCGTGAGCAACAGTCTGCAAACTCTGCCATTGTCTATGTTGCAATAGAGATATTTAATGATATTATCAGCCTTATTAAATTGCAATTCAGCAAATTGAAAAGGTCTATATATAAGCACAGAGCATATTTTTTATAGAAGTTTTTAGTTAGTGAAGACCTTGCTTTTGGATAGACGTTCACTGATTAAAAAAATATGCTCTGCGCTTATATAGAGCCTTATTCAATTGGCCAAATCACAATTTAATAAGGATGTATGTTTACAAGAAATACACCTATTACACAGCCATATGTTACCAAACTCTCTATAATACAGTTCTATTACTCTTTGTTGTCTGATAAGGACATACCCAAGGACTATTATACCTTAAAAGTTGATTATTCAGAATTGAGAAATACAAGATGAAACATTTTCCATTACCCTATCATATATGGAGTAAAGACATTGTGCTTTCTATGTCCCTTTAACATAAAAAAGCCAAGTAGCATTTTTTATGAACCAGGTATATTAATCATATAGATACATTGCCCTTAAAACTAGAAAGATGGAAAGTTTTTCAGAGTAGTTTCCAGCAATGTCTTCACTTTGAAAACCAATGATATATACTATACAAGTCTAATTTTTGTTAACATAGTAGTTCTAATATAATTACTTAAATAGGGCCCTTTTCAATTTGCCGAATCGCAATTTAATAAGGCTGTAAATGTTCACTACAATCTCTTTAGGAATCCAGACCATTGGAAATTGCACAATTAAATAAAGCTGATCAAAAGTCCTTAGGGTCTCATTCTATTATCGGCCGTAAAATGGCCGCAGGGCTGCAAGGATCTCCCCTTACGGCCGGCCGTATATCTTGCAACCGGCCGTAATCTCAGAAATCTTTAAAGTCAAAACTAAATTCAAGACAGCACTGTAAAGCTCTGTAAATGCTAGGGATCATATTGGGGGACATGAGGATTAATAGTAACCCCCTCTAAAGCTTGCACATCAGCCCAAATCCGAGTTTACATTAACTGTTTATTTTCCGGCCGCAGCGTGGCCGGGTCTGAGGTGCTCCAAGCACTCTGGACTTTTTACATGGATTTTTGACATAAAAGAGTGTAGGGGAATGTTGTGCTATTTTTGCTAACACCTACAATCACTTTTTAGTCTCCTCAGAGTGCAGGATGGCTTTATTTTGGCTTTATAATGTGCTTAATTGGTTAATTGGTTCTAGCGGGACCTTTTTCCTGCAAGTAAGCTGCGGCTCGCTTTTAGCCTTGCAGAGATGGTTCCCGGAGCAATAGAATAGCAACCGGGCTTTTCTTGCGGCCGAAACTCCGGCCGGAGGGGAATAGAATAGCAGAATAGCTTGCGGTAGTTCCTTGCGGCCCCGCATCTCCTACGGCCGGTAATAGAATGAGGCCCTTAGTGTGTAAGTGCTAGAATTGTATATTTACGTTGAAATATTTATTACTACTTTTTTAAATTAAGTACATTAAACTAAATTCTTATTTATTTGGATTTTAAAATATGCTTCTGTCAGCTTTGTATTTAGCTTGCTGATTTACAAGTAAAAAAAAAAAATTTAAACAAACATTTATTCATGCACAGTTGTGATTATTTTGACATTTTTGAAATGGTATTTAATGTATAATCAGGAACCTGGTAAAACAAGGCTTAAAAATGATCACTAAATGAAAGTATCTTAAAATGCATACTACCCAATGAGAATTAAGCAAACGTAAAATAAGTAATTTTTAAAATATTTGTATTTTATTTTACATGTCTTCATTTACAGCTCTGATCAAGCAATACATTCCTCCTTTGCTGCTGAGTTACTCTACAATGATTCTACAGTGCCTTGCAAAAGTATTTACCCCCTTGACCTTTTACCTATTTTGCTACATTACATCCAAGTTCAATGTTTTGTTAATCTGAATTTTATGTGATGGATCAGAAAACAATAGTCTGGTGAAGTGAAATGAGAAAAATACATACATAAAACTATTTTTTAGAAATAGAAAACAGAAAATTGGCATGTGCGTATGTATTCACCCTATAGATGTCGCGAACAGTTCGCCCGCGGACTATTCGCTGCGACTTTGGCATGTTCGCGTTCGCAGCGGACAGCGAACACATTCGCTTTTCGGTTCGCCCCCTATACTTTATCATTGAGGAAACTTTGACCCTGCACCTCACAGTCAGCAGACACATTCCAGCCAATCAGCAGCATACACTCCCTTCCAGAGCCTTCCATCTGAAGGACAGGCTAATATTCTGTTCTGTTTCCCCAGTCATAGTTGGTGTACCATACATTGAAAAAAAACAACCCTTTTTTCCTTTAATCTAATTTCAGTTGCCTGCCTGTGTCAGGCTCACAGCTTATATTGTGCTCAGTGAAATAAAACAACACTTTTTTGACTGTAATAGATTGAATAGCAATTGCCTGCCTACAGGCGTGTGTGTGAAGCCTATTGCATCTACTCTGCCAACTTTTGCCAGTGCACAGTGATACGTCATATCTGGTGCAACCGTAGTGTACAGTGACATAAAACAACAATTTTTTGACTGTAATAGATTGAACAGCAATTGCCTGCCTACAGGCGTGTGTGTGAAGTCTATTGCATCTACTCTGACAACTTTTGCCAGTGCACAGTGATACGTCATATCTGGTGGCACCTTAGATTGCACGCGCAGTGCCCCAAATTTGAAGTAGGAGGTCCGACCAAGCATCTTTTTCCATTTCCTTGTTCCAAAAATCAATGCCATATACTAAGTAGTGGACGTAACAGGGATTAAACCGATAGGAATAGTACTACTTAACAGTACACACCTTATAATAACGCAGACAGAGGCAACGCAGAGAGAGGAGTCTGAAGAAGAGGAGTCAGAGGAGGAAGGTGGCTTTGAGGAGGTGGAAGACCAAACACAGCAAGCGTCCCAGGGGGCTTGTTGTCACCTTTCGGGGACCCTTGGTGGCTGGGTGGAGGAAGAGACCTTCAATGACATCAGTGAGGACAAGGAACGGGACATGGCTAGCTTGGTATCCAACCTTGTGCAAATGGGGAGTTTGTGGTTGTGCAAAGGGACTGTTTGCGGTTGTTTGTGGTGCATTAAACAGGGAGATTGGTCTGTTACTGTGAAGCTGGTGTAACCCTTACACTACCTGATCGATACAACATCATACCTGATGTTTTAAAGCATGTTATTCCAAACAATTTAGAAATGTTAGGTGATTTATGCCCTTTATGGCTTAAAACCAGACTCTGCATCAACTATGTAATTTTCCGTGGGAGTTTTGCCATGGATCCCCCTCCGGCATGCCACAGTCCAGGTGTTAGTCCCCTTGAAACAACTTTCCCATCACTATTGTGGCCAGAAAGAGTCCCTGTGGGTTTTGAAATTCGCCTGCCCATTGAAGTCTATGGCGATTCGCCGGGTTCGCCCGTTCGCGAACATTTGCTGGAAGTTTGCGTCCGCTGTTGGTGAACCGAAAATTTGATGTTCGCGACATCACTAATTCACCCCCTTTGATATGAAGCCCACAAAAAGCTCTGGTGCAACCAATTACCTTCAGAAGTCACATAATTAGTGAAATTATGTCCACCTGTGTGTAATCTAAGTGTCACATGATCTGTCATTACATTTACACACCTTTTTTGAAAGGCCCCAGAGGCTGCAAAACCTAAGCAAGAGGCACCAAACTAACCAAACACTGCCATGAAGACCAAGGAACTCTCCAAACAAGTAAGGGACAATGTTATTTAGAAGTACAAGGCAGGGTTAGGTTATAGAAAAATATCCAAATCTTTGATGATCCCCAGGAGCACCATCAAATCTATCATAACCAAATGGAAGAACATGACACAAAAGCAAACCTGCCAAGAGACGGCCGCCCACCAAAACTAATGCACTGGGCAAGGAGGGCATTAATCGGAGAGGCAGCACAGAGACCTAAGGTAACCCTGGAGGAGCTACAGAGTTCCACAGCAGAGACTGGAGTATCTGTACATAGGACTAAAATAAGCTGTACGCTCCATACAGTGGCCAAAAGAAAGCCATTACTTTCAGCAAAAAACAAAATGGCACGTTTTGAGTTTGCAATAAGGCATGTGGGAGACTCCCAAAATGTACGGAGGAAGGTGCTCTGGTCTGATGAGACTAAAATGTAACTTTTCGGCCATCAAAGAAAATGCTGTGTCTGGTGCAAACCCAACATATCACATCACCCAAAGAACACCATCCCCAGTGAGACATGGTGGTGGCAGCATCATGCTGTGGGGATGTTTTTCAGCAGCCGCGACTGGGAAACTGGTCATAGTTGAGGGACAGATGGATGGTGCTAAATACAGGCATATTCTTGAGCAAAACCTGTACCACTCTGTGGGGGATTTGAGGCTAGGACGGAGGTTCACCTTCCAGTAGGACAATGACCCCAAACACACTGCTAAAGCAACACTTGAGTGGTTTAAGGGGAAACATGTAAATGTGTTGGAATGGCCTAGTCAAAGCCCAGACTTCAATCCAATAAAAAATCTGTGGTCAGACTTTGCGGTTCACAAGCGCAAACCATCCAACTTGAAGGAGCTGGAGCAGTCTTGCAAGGAGCAATGGGCAAAAATCCCAGTGGTAAGATTTGGCAAGCTCATACAGACTTATTGAAAGCAACTTGGAGCTGTAATTGCCGCAAAAGGTGGCTCTACAAAGTATTGACTTTAGGGGGTGAATAGTTATGCACATTGACTTTTTCTGTTATTTTCTCCTATTTGTTGTTTGCTTCACAATAAAAAAAAACATCTTCCAAGTTGTGGGCGTGTTCTGCAAATTAAATGATGCAAATCCTCCAACAATCCATGTTAATTCATTGTTGTGAGGCAACAAATCACGAAAAATGCCAAAGGGGGTTGAATACTTTTGCAAGGCACTGTATGTAAATTATGTGGTGTGTTATGTGGTGTGTTTTAGGTCACACTGTTTTTCAAGCTCTGTAATAGTAGAAGAAGAATGCTCAATGTGGATGGAAATATCATATGATATGAAATCAAAGTTTCCATGCAGTTTAATTGCCATTTTTTTCTGTTTTAGTACATAAAGTTGATACAGCTGTTCCATGCATATATACACTTAAATACATAGCAAACCTGAAAATAACTCACAAAAAGGCAGCAATATATATTTTACCCTATTTATAATTAAATATTATGACAAGAATATTTTATTGTGGTTCAGTTGTTTCCGACTCTCCATGACCCTATGGACAGTAGTACGTCAGGCAAATATCTGACCCTTCAAGTGAAATAGGTAGCCTATGACTAATCTAGTCTGATTGTGCAAATGCATAAGGTTTTCATGGTAAAGATACTGGAGTGGTTTACCAGTTCCTTCTCCAGTGAATCTGTCCGACCATCTTGGGTTACCCTACATGGTATAGCTCATAACTTCATTGAGGTACACATGCCCCTTCATGTAATTTATATTTATATTTTATTAGGTTGATCCAAAGATTAGTTTTATGTATTAATAAAGATGATATTGGGCTGTGCCAATGGTTAATACAAAAAAAATCTTACAAAATGTATAGAAAACACTTGCAAAATTACACAAAAATTGTCATATTAAATTAAAAATGTAATTGGCTTGCAAGAAATTGGTAAAACAAAAAAAACAAAGAAAACTGTAATGAAGTTCAGTGGAAGTTCTATTTAGATTATTTTAATAAAATCAAAAGAAGCTTAGAGCAGGCTTATCAAAGTCAGCCTGCAGCCACCTAGATCAGTCATAGGCTACCTACAGTGGATATAAAAAGTCTACACACCCCTGTTAAAATGCCACCTAAAATATTTCAGTCTGTTTTTCAATTGAGTTGTACAGTTTATAGGTCACATTAAAGGTGGAAAAAGTTCTGAAATGATTTATCTTTGTCTAATTTTTTTTACAGCACAGAAACCTGACATTTTAACAGGGGTGTGTAGACTTTTTATATCCACTGTATTTCGCTTGAAGTGCCGCATATGTGGCCACCCAGTCCATACAACAATAGTAAAATCACTTTAGAATACATTTATTCTGAGATTTATTGATAACAGGGTTATGGAAAAGGAAGATATGTGCAAGAGAAAGTGATTTGCTAGTTGTGAAGAGATAACACGTAAAAGTAAAGGAATAAGAATGGATTACTTTGTTACCTAGGCCTGCAGTAAAGCTTTAAATATTTTATAGCTTAAAGCAATAGTTGATACATTTTATATTTATTTTGTTACCAGGTTTGCTGTAGATCAAACAAATTTTGATCAGGTTTAAAATTATCTACTGTGGTTTGCAGTGCAAGGATGTACTGACAACAATTTACTGTACATAAAGAAAGAATGTTGAAACCATACTGAAAAAATACATGATTGCATGTTACCATTTCTCCAACTTATCAGCCTGATTAAAATGTGATTTGGCCAATTCCAAAGGGCTCTATATAAGCACACAGCATATTTTTTTTACAGAAGTTTTTAGTTCGTGAACTTCTATCCAAAAGCAAAGTCTTCACTAACTAAAAACATCTGTAAAAAACATATGTTCTGTGCTTATATAGAGCCCTTTAGAATTGGCCAAATCGCAATTTAATAAGGCTGTATGTCACTAGGTGAAGACTGGTCTGATTACTAATATGGCAAGAATGCACAGATAATGTACACCACACTATGATACTAAATATTCACACTATAACAATGTACGGTATACTTCAAGGATCAGATCAATCAAGGTATGAAATATATTGCACAAAAACAGTCAGAGCATGGTGGGAGGCTTGATTATTATGCATTTGTAAAATGCTTGTCAACCGCTTCTTGACCCTTTTCTTCTGCAGAGTGGTGCGGTAAAGCTGGACAATGTGCAGCCGCAGTCTTATATCTTAGTTTCAATGGTCCCATTAGTGCTTAACACTACAAATTGGATATAAGGCAAAAGTGGGTAATTGTATATATATAACTTTAATGAAGAATAAACCGCATTGATTAAAAACATTAAAAAGAAAAAGGGGGAACTTAAAAACAAAGCCACTTACTCCCTAGTTTGCTGCTGCAAACCTTATTACCACTTCTCGGTTATAGAGTGTGAATTTGTCAGCTAAAGGTAACTTATACAGGATTATGACGGCACTTCTTTGACCACAATCCTCTATAAGTTATCTTTAGCGGACAAATTCACACTCTATAACTGAGAAGTGGCAATAAGATTTGCAGCAGCCAACTAAGGAGCCAGTGGCTTTGTTTTTAAGTCCCCCCTTTTTCTTTTTAATGATTTTAATCAACGCTGTTTATTCTTCATTAAAGTTATATATATAAAATTACCCACTTTTGCATTATATTTGTCTAAAAAGTAACTGAAATGCTACATACAGGTTCATGGTTTGCATGTGGAGGCTGTGACCATGTAATTATGGGTTTGTGACAATTGAATACATCTAAATGTTTACAAAAAAATTGCCCCGCAGCCAAAAGATCAGTTTTGGAGGTAACTACAGGCTTGCAACTGAATGAGGCTCAATGTCTATATACCTGATTTGTTAGTGCTAAATATTTGAGTGAGTCCCTTACCATGTACAGTATGTTCTTAAAGGAAAGGTAACTGCTTACCTCAAGTTAAAACTAGTCACCTGTACTCAGTAGTTTATGATTTTCATAGGCAGTAGGTGAAAGAGAGAGTGAACACACACTAATTGGAAATACTAAAAGTTTACTTAGCTCAGGTTATGTGATAAGTACAGCTTACAACAAATGACCACATAGCAATACAGGTATATCAGCATATTGGTTTCCACTGGGGATGCCCTCTAGTCTGCATGATTTTTCAGCCTTGGATGGCGGCAGATTTTCAAGCTGAGAATTCACAGGCCCAGTGGTGAGCTTCTGCTCAGACTAGGGTGTAAACCAACGTATATACTCCTTATATCATAACCCCTTTACCCCATCACAATACTGTTCTTCTATATTACCAAAAAAAGGAATAAATGGGATAGCCTGCTACTTCTGGTGATTTAGGGTGAAAAGATACATATATATTTTACATTTTCCTTTTCATTTAAATAATGTGATGCAGCCCAGGGCAAAATAACTACCATACCTGTTGTCATCAGGCAATTAGTAACCTTAAGCACCAAAATAGGAAAATCCAATGTTGTACACACTTTAGTAGTCACAAAAGCCAAGAAGGGCATAATGAAAAGGAAATTGGTTGATAACTTCCTCATCCAAGTGTTCACTGCTAGAATTAAATTGCTAAGTAAATTCATATACATCAGGTGGGTTTCATGAGAGGGTGCTAAACTGAAGAAAATACAGCATTTACCATCAGGGAATAAAGGACTTGACATGGGTACCCATACAGAGTTATAGATGGGGGGGATTTAAGATTTTTTTGTACAGTGGCACCAACCAAGGATGTCCCCTTTAGATCCATCTCATCTGTCACTGGCAAAGATATCAACCCAAGTACTATACAGTAAAAAGTACTCTGAGACAAGGAGAACAATATCAGGGTCTGCTTCGAATATCCCAAATTTAGAAAAGTATTTTCTATAAACTTATTATCATGACTACAAACGTTTGTGGGTAAATAAGAAAACCAAATAAGGCAGCAAATCCTCTCTAAGTATACATTAAACAAGAGATTTGTGGCTACCAAAGTTCAACAATTCCTATTGCTTTGCCAAAATGTATAATAGTATAAAGTTTTCATTTGTGTTATCAACCCCACAAATGTCACTCTTCTGTTAGTATCTTTTTTGATATTGACACTTGAATAGTGCACTATTTCTTAACAACTATCTGAATGCAACGGTGACAGTTTTCCTAAAGGGTTAGATATATAATGGTATCTATCTTGGATAGCTGCAAGGGTGTACTATATTAGCTAATATTTGAATAGTGCAAAAAAAATCTGTAGACAAGAAATGATATCCTGTCAGTATGAACTCTATAAATAGGATAAACAGAGCATACAGGTAAATATGAATTGTTCTTAAAGTCAGACTTTGTTATTAAGAAAATATCTTACAAATCTCAGACTTATATACATATAGGGTGAGTGCTAGGTATTGTCTCTTAAGGGGTTGCAACACCCTGTTACAATATTTACAAAATAATATGGACTATTATTATTATCGTTTATTTATAACGCGCCAACATATTCCGTAGCGCTGTACATAAGATATGTTCAAGACAAAGATACATACAAATGAACACATAGTAAAACAAGGAGGGCCCTGTCTTTGAGTTTGGAATCCAGTGTCCATGGTGCTTTCCCTAAAACACCTTATGGGATTGAAACTCGCAGACTTACATCCTAAAAGTTATTGTGTGAGGAAAAGGAGGGAGAGAGATTTGAGAGTGTGTTAGGGTGGAAGGTGATACGCTTCTTTAAAGAGATGTGTTTTTAGAGAGGATTTGAATGTTTTGAGGTTGGAGGATAATCTGGTGGAGCGAGGCAAGGAGTTCCAGAGAATAGGGGCAGCACGAGAAAAGTCCTGAAGGCGAGAGTGAGAAGAGGTGACAAGAGTTGTGGAAAGAAGAAGGTCATTAGCAGAGCGAAGAGGGCGTGTGGGGGAGTATTTGGAGATGAGACCAGAAATGTATGGGGGAGTGTTCATGTTGAGGGCTTTGAAAGTTAGGGTCAGGATTTTAAATTTTATTCTGGAGGCTATGGGAAGCCAGTGGAGAGATTGACAGAGAGGTGATGCCGACACTGAACGTTGTGTACGGAAGACGAGTCTAGCCGAGGCATTCATAATGGATTGTAGTGGAGATAGTCGGGTGGTGGGGAGGCCAGCAAGAGGCGAGTTGCAGTAGTCCAGTCGAGAGATGATGAGAGAGTGTATAAGGATTTTAGTTGTGTCTTGTGTAAGAAAGTGGCGAATTCTGGAGATGTTTTTTAGATGGAGAAGACAAGATTTAGTTAATGATTGTATGTGCGGGATGAAGGACAGGGCGGGGTCCAATAGAACCCCAAGACAACGGGCTTGGGAGGAGGGGGTGATGATGTCTTTGTTGACAGTGAGAGATGTGAGGAATTGATGTTGTGGGAGAGGGAGGAAAGATTAGGAGTTGAGTTTTAGACATGTTGAGTTTGAGATGGTGGGTGGACATCCAAGAGGATATACTAGAGAGGCAGTTGGAGACATGTGTTAGAAGAGAGGGGGATAGATCTGGTGCTGAGAGGTAGATTTGGGTGTCATCTGCGTAGAGATGATATTGCAGCCCAAAAGAGTTTATAAGGGTACCAAGTGAGGAAGTGTAGATGGAGAAGAGGAGAGGGCCTAGGACAGATCCTTGGGGTACGCCAACAGACAGGGGGTAGGTAGAAGAAGTGGTGTCAGAGAAGGAGATACTGAATGATCGATTTTGTAGGTATGATGAGAACCACGAGAGAGCAGTGTCTCGAATACAGAGGGAGGAGAGGATATGGAGTAGAAGTGGATGGTCAACAGTGTCAAAGGCAGCAGAGAGATCTAGAAGAAGGAGAATAGAAAAGTGACCTTTTGACTTGGCAGTAAGCAGGTCATTGGTGACTTTAGCGAGCGCTGTCTCAGTGGAATGTTGGGGCCGAAAGCCGGATTGGAAGGTGTCAAGAAAGGAGTTAGAGGAGATAAAGCTGGTAAGGCGGGTATAGACGAGCCGCTCAAACAGTTTCGAAGCCAGAGGAAGTAGAGAAATAGGGCGGTAGTTAGAAGCAATGTCAGAGTCAGATGAGTACTTTTTGAGGATGGGTGTAATTGTGGCGTGTTTTAGACAAGATGGAAACTTGTTGGTAGTTAGGGAAAGGTTGAAAATGTGTGTGAGAGCTGGGATTAGTGTGGTAGAGAGGGGAGGGATGAGCTGAGATGGAATAGGGTCCTGGGGACATGTAGTGAGGCGAGTGGATGATAGCAGGCTAGCGACTTCATCCTCTGTAGCTGGGGCAAAGCAGTTCAAAGTGGCTGTTGGATTGGGGGAGGGAGAACAGTGGGTGTGGTTGGATAGTTGAGACGGTAGAGTGAGTGAGCCACTGTGAGATGAGAGTTCATTGCGGATATTTTCGATTTTATGAATAAAGTGGTTGGCAAAGTCTTCAGCTGTGAGAGAGGAAGGGATGGGAGGAGGTGGTGGGTGGAGGAGAGATTTGAATGTTGCGAACAGACGCTTTGGGTTAGAGGATAGGGTTGATATTAGTGAAGTGAAGTAGTGTTGTTTGGCGAGGTTGAGGGCAGAGGAGTAGGAGCTTAACATAAATTTGTAGTGGAGGAAATCTGCAGAAGTGCGTGATTTCCTCCAGAGCCGTTCAGCGGTGCGGGAGCACTTCTGGATGTATCGTGTTTGAGTTGTGTGCCAAGGTTGTGGAAGAGAGCGAGGGCGTCTTCGTGTGGTTATGGGGGCGAGGGTATCAAGGATGGAAGAGAGAGTAGAGTTGTAAAGTGAGATGGCAGTGTCAGGGCAGTTGAGGTAGGTGAAGGGGCTGAGAAGGAGTTGCATATTAATTGAGAGCTGAGTAGGGTCAAGTGCTAGCAGGTTTCTGTTCGTGATGGTGGCAGTTGTAGGAGAGGTGTGGTGGGAGGAAGAAGAGGTGAGGTTAAAGGTAAGTAAGTGATGGTCAGATAGAGGGAGTGGATGGGTGACTGGGTTGGAGGCTGTGCTGAGGTTGGTGAAGATAAGGTCAAGAGAATGTCCAGCATGATGAGTAGAAGAATCTGTTAGTTGTGAGAGGCCGAGGGAAGAGGTGAGTGCAAGCAGTTTGGCTGCTGCTGGGGAGGTGGGAGTGTCAATGGGAATGTTAAAATCTCCAAGTATCAGTAAAGGAACATTGGAGGATTAGTTGCTCATATATATTTAAAAGACTGCAGAAATGTTTTTAAAGGTGCAGATCTTTCATGTATTCTTACACTGTAAAATAAGCGTAAGAAGAAGTAGTATCCCTTTTGTTGGGCACACCTTTCATCCAACCTATATCCAATATATATAAGACAGTATTTATTGTAAGAAAAAAACTCTCTTATACTTAGATAAACTCCATTGTCAAATTGCTGTATATAAATTACTAAAAGAGTATAATGATCCTGGTAGAAATATGTGAAAGTGACCAGTGGTAAAGTGCCTGGTGCTTATTAAGTGCTAATATCCAAGCATGAAGATAATATAATTAAAGTGCTTTAGTGAAAATGATAATTTAGCAAAGTGCTGAGTGACTAAGGGGTCAATATAACCCTACTGCATCAGTTTTCCTTGAAGTTCATTCTATATTAGGTGTCTGTTTATGGCTATAATCTTATATTTAATCTTGATAGCCACTTTACTTTCCCACACTATTAAATAGTTCTCTTACACATTATTCATTGTCCTCTATCTTTAAACCCCCACTCACTACCTAGTTGTCCAGCCTGTATTATCTCTTATCTCTTTGCCTACAAGATTTCCGGGAGATTATAATCAAAGCTTTTGTATTTCTATAGCTTAGTTCACTTGCTTTTGGGTCTGGTAGATATGCTCTTATTATCTTGAGTGTATGGGGCTGTTAGGACAATTCTAAGAGCTAAGTGGGTATCGTGGGTATCATCAGACGCTGTCTAGATGCGTTAATAGACGTCATTAGCGTGCGGCCAACGTCCTGCGCCACATATTTCTACTAGGATCATTATACTCTTTTAGTAATTTGTATACAATAATTTGACAATGGAGTTTATGTATAAGAGAGGTTTTTTCTTATAAAAATACTGTCCTATATATATGGAATACTAATTATAATTTGAATGAAGGTCCAACCTGCTTCTCTATATTTTAACAGTTTTAAAACAACTGAAATAAAAGTTAGATTTTAATTATAATTTTCTCCTGAGATTGGATGAAAGACGTGTGCCCAACAAAAGGGATACTACTTCTTACGCTTATATTTGTCTAAAATGTATCCCTAGAAGCGCCCTCTATTGTAAAGTTCAAACACAAACTCTATACTTTAAGCCATCATTTCTTTATATTATTTGTTCTTACACTGTAATCATGAAATGTGTTGAAAAAAATGGTTGAATAATCTAAATATATTTTATAAAGTTTGATAAAATGAAGCTTTAAGTAGACATAATCCGGATTTTCTCAATCCTCAACATGTACTTTCTCCATTTTCTCTACATGAGCAAGCCTTATGAACATTCAGGGTACTGATACCATGATTTGTTTTTAACATTGAAAATATTTTTCTTTGTTACATCTGAGAGTATTTAATAATGTGTCAGTTTGTTTTCTTTTCTCAGAGCCGAAAAGACCCCAATTCAAATGTTTAACTGCCCTTGGAGGTTTGTCCATGACAGTTAGTGAGCAGTAATAGAGCTTGTGATCTACATACTTAACAGGCCATAAAAAAAAATATTTTTGGGACATAAAAGATATTTTGTGAATATCTGAATAAACTGTTTATCAGTATAGGAACCCATTTTGTGTTTATTACATCGCTTACTCAGAGCTAAATCATGAGTGTGTGTTATGGCTATCAGTAGAGTGAGGGGTGTGAAGGAGGGAATATATTATTGGATAAGACTGCATTTTACACCACACCCTTTCCCCCTCACTGGCTTAGAAGCTTAGCTCTTGCGTCAGCAAATGCAAACATAGCTCTCTAGGAATGTAAACACGCTTATCTTACACACATTATGTATCATGGATTTTTCCAGGGAACATCAGCGGCAACCCAATTAATTTTTTTCTATTTAAAAAATTTGCTTTATTACTTTTTTTTCTGCTTAATTATCCTTTTAGTAAGACTTTTCAAAAAAATATTATTGTGCAGTGGTCCATTAAGTACATTTTCTGTCACTTTCACAATTGAAAACCTTTTACTTAAAGCATCAGTGTATCCACCTTTCATGTTATACCTATTTTTTTGTTCACCTTTAACATTAAAATGACATGTGCAACAGCAACAAAGCAAAGCAATATAATAATTAAATAAAACAGTTTACTGTACTCCCCCCTCCCCACTCTCTCTTTGTCCTGAGCACTACTGAAAGGAAGTGGAAGGATTTCAACAAAGATAAGATTGATTAGGTGGCAAGACTTGAATGAAGTCACAATCTTTCACTTAATTTCAGTACTAATCAGGACCAATTTAATCTAATTCCAATTAAAAAGGTGGAGAGGGGTACAACAGTGTCCACTAATCATCTAACTCAGTGATAGTGTAACATTTATATCCATCCTTGCTTTTATAACTTTCCTATAACAACTATTTATGCCTAAAGAGGTAGATTAATATGATTAGTGTGTAGACATAATCATGTGAAGAAAAATGTTGGCAAACGCACAAAGAAAATAGTACTGCTCCAAAAAGTAAAAATCTTCTGCTGAGTACATATTTCTGAACATGAATATTTGATGCAGGTCCATGAACATCAGTGATGGTACTTCAATCTTTATTATAGATATGCAGGTTTGTGGCTAAGCAATGAGTAGCTCTGTATGTTCTCCTGTACTTAGGAGAAAGGTTAAGCACAGAATGTTCATTTTGCTTTGAAATGCCATCTGATATCTTGCCCCCATCAGTATTCATCCTTTCTAGAGTTTAAGTGGTAAAATATTGCTGAAAATAAAACAGTACAGCAATCATTAAGTGACCATTCAAAATGGAAGATCTCCAGTTGAACATAATGGAGATATACAGACTTATTAAATTGCAATTCAGCCAATTAAATAGGGCTCCATATAAACACACAGCATATTTTTGTTTTACATAAGTTTTTAGTTAGTGAATTAATAATGCTGTTAATCTATATCTATATCCATATCCAGGTTCCCTACCAGATGAGTACTTATGACATTAACAAAAGCAAATACTGAATAGTTAAAAATTAATCATTTATTTATTTTTGCCGTTATTAGAAGGAGAATGTTGTAAATAGGACATTTCTGTGGTGGTTTAATTTTTAACTCTTCTAATCCTGATACATTATAAAAAACATTAATATTTTAGGAAGAAAAAGCCAAATACTAAAAAGATGCAGCATTCATATTGTACGTTATGTTAATATTACATACGCCCATGAGCAGGTTCAGATACCAAAACAGCAGAAGTACAGGGGTCAAACATCCAAGCCCCATCAGAGAGAATAGGTGAGAATTAATCTATTCAGTGAAATGCTTTAATGCAAAGGTGTTAAAGGTTCAATCGCATTAGCTGCTGGAATAGTCTTACAAAGTAGAACTCCTCTTGAAATATACTTTTCCCTAACCTAGTTTCACACTTCAGTAGACAGCCCCTTAGTACCAAACACCTGGCTAAAAAAAACAACAATATGAGAAAAATGATAGTGAGTAAGATTCACATTATCTTCAAAGCTTTTGTTCACTACACTGGAACATGAAGCACATGTATATTTTTTCTCTCTCTTTTTTTTATATATAGTAACCATCTTTACCCCTAATTAATTGCCCAGTGTGAATGGAGGCCCCAGTGCAAAATAAATGTATTTATGTTAGCCTTAAATCACTCACTCAGTAAATTAAGAGAGCCCCCTCACTCCACACTTCGGCTGCTGGTAGCAAAGAGCCACTACCCAGTTCTGAACCCCAGAGTTTTGCACCTCCTGCACTGGCAGTAGTTCCACCACTGGCCCCTAAACCCTTTTAGAAGGGGTTTGTAGGAATAGGTTGGAACCCCACTCCTCAAGACAGGGCTGTTGCTGTGTTATTGAGTCGTACCCGACTCTCTGTGACTCTGTGAACCACATCACACCAGTCACATCTGTCAGCCACTGCCCCTCTGAGCTCCATCAACCTCATGTTATATACAGTATCTCACAAAAGTGAGTACACCCCTCACATATTTGTAAATATTTTATTATATCTTTTCATGTGACAACACTGAAGAAATGAGACTTTGCTACAATGTAAAGTAGTAACAGTATAAATTTGCTGTCCCCCCCAAAATAACTCAACCCACAGCCATTAATGTCTAAACCATTGGCAACAAAAGTGAGTACACCCCAAGTGGAAATGTCCAAATAGGGCCCAATTAACCATTTTCCCTCCCCGGTGTCATGTGACTCGTTAGTGTTACAAGGTCTCAGGAGTTAAAATTGCAACCCAACGGGTGTTGCCCTCACATTTCGCCAGAAAAGGCTTTATCAAAGGATAAGAATTGCAACTATTAAAATTCCCCCAACGTGAAAACCTGTAGCCCATAACGGAGCCCGCTAGACTTTTGGCGAGGAACTCGTAATTCAAACCCGGAAGGGATTGAAATCTACCCTCCATTTTTCAGTGACATAATGATGACGATCTTTTTTACCATTGGCTCCATCCAAACCCGTAAGTACGGGTTTGACAAATTGATCATGTTCATGGCTGCACATGCAACGCGAGCAAGAATGGTTTACGGGTTTGGATCTTGGCCACGTTTGTTGCAGGCTTGGTTAATTTAAAAGCTCTGTAACTCGGCTGAATTTCAAGCCCACAGGCTTTGCAAGTGTACCGGTGCTGCTACAGGCTTGGAATTTAATATGGCCCTTGCTCTTACTATTAAGGTTATAAATTGCATGGCTACTTTTCCTTCCCAAATGCATAACTTTACATTTATTCGTATAAAATCTTTTCTGCCATTTAGTCGCCTATTTCTTTCATTTCTGCAAATCCCTTTGGAAGGAAAGTACATCATTATCTGATTGAATTACCTCCAACAATTTAGTGTCATCAGCAAAAATTGAGACAATACTTTCCAGTCCTACTTCTAAGCCATTAATAAATATGTTAAAAATAACCTAATACTGTAATACTGAACCCTGGGAAACCCCACTTACTAATTGACCTCCACCTCTGCTATCCCCTTGTGTGCCTTCAAATTTTCTCATCATCAGTGTCTTCTGGAAGGTATGATCATGAAGCTTAAGCTCAAATAGTTTGGTCATATCATGCAAATAGTTTGGCTTGATTTCCTGTAGTATGAATTGACTGGATCTTCTTACAGTCCAAGGGACTAAGCAGTTTTCACCAACACCACAATTCAAATGCATCAATACTACAGCTTTCAGCCTTCTTTATGGTTCATCGCTCAAATCCATATGTTAATACTGGGAATACCATAGTTTTAACTGATGTATTTTGCATTTAAGTTGAATAAATAAGGTGACAATTTATAAAACATTATGTTTACAAGAAATACACTTATTACACAGCCATATGTTACCAAACTCTCTATAATGCAGTTCTATTACTCTTTGTTGTCTGATAAGGACATACCCAGGGACTATTATACATTAAAAGCGGTTTAGTCAGAA
Source organism: Discoglossus pictus (assembly GCA_027410445.1). Classification (NCBI taxonomy): domain Eukaryota; kingdom Metazoa; phylum Chordata; class Amphibia; order Anura; family Alytidae; genus Discoglossus; species Discoglossus pictus. Next base: position 431,417,929 of record CM050163.1, on the reverse strand, counting down.
ATGAGAAATTCAACATGAAACATTTTCCCTTACCCTATCATATATGGAGTAAAGACATTGTGCTTTCTATGTCCCTTTAACATAAAAATGCCAAGTAGCATTTTTTATGAACCAGGTATATTAATCATGTAGATACATTGCCCTTAAAACTAGAAAGATGGAAAGTTTTTCGGAGTAGGTTCCAATAATGTCTTCACTTTGAAAACCAATGATATATACTATACAAGACTATTATTTGTTAACATAGTAGTTCTAATATAATCACTGTTAACCTTGGGAGGAATTTTCCAAAAGAATATAACTCACTTGTGTACATGGAGGTTGCTTTTAGGAGGTTATACCTGGATATATACATAAACACTTTCTAGAATTCAGTCAAAGAGTATTCATATTACACTCAGTATGTGTGGAAAACATGACCCAGGTGAGGGAGAGGGGGAAGAGACAAAGGGAAGGGAGGGGGGATAGACACAGGAGAGCGAGAGGGTTTAGAGACACAGGGGAGGGACAGGGGGTAGAGACACAAGGGAGGGAGAGGGGGAAGAGACACAGGGGAGAGGGGGGGGGACACAAGAAAGAGGCACAGAGGGCACACAAGAGGGGGACACAGATGGCACAAGAGGGACACAGGGGGCAGCACATTTCCCACCCTCGGCTTATGCTCGAGTCACTAAGTTGTCCCAGTATTTTGTGGTAAAATAGGTGCCTCGGCTTATACTCGGGTTGGCTTATACTCGAGTATATACGGTATCTTTTCATGTGACAATACTGAAGAAATGACACTCTGCTACAATGTAAAGTAGTAAGTGTACAGCCTGTATAACAGTGTAAATTTGCTGCTCCCTCAAAATAACCCAACACACAGCCATTAATGTCTAAACCGTTGGCAACAAAAGTGAGTACACCCCTAAGTGGAAATGCCCAAATTGGGCCCAAAGTGAGACACAGGAGAGGGAGAGGGGGGAAGAGACACGGGGGTGACTAGAGTATAAGCCGAGGGCGCATTTTCAGCCTTAAAAAAGGGCTGAAAAACTCGGCTTATACTTGAGTATATACGGTAATCACAATATATGTTTTTTTATGAATAAGAGAAACAAATTCCACTTTATCAGTTATACAGGAAGGGAAAGCATTTCTCAAAACAAAATGTAGTTACTGTAAAGAAACAACACATTAAGTCATTTGAATGACTGTTTTAATTAACAAGTGTTTATTGCTGGAGAAAAAAGGGATCTTTATAGACATCAAAAGGTCCTTAATCAGAGTAACAATATCTAAAGCAGTATTAGATTTAGTTAATTACACACAGATTGCAGTGTTTACACAAAGCATGGCTTTTTGTGCTAATATAAAACATCTACATATTGGTACCTTGAGTAATATAAGAGACCTTTTTGCAAAAATGGTAAAATTTACTTAGAGACTTCAGATCAATGAACCTTTCTCTGGCAAGTTATATTCAGCTCCCAGCAATAAGTATTTGAATTGCAAATCACATGTCACATAGATTGTGTTGTAGGTAATTCTTTGTGGCTTCCTTAATATCAAATCTGCATGGCAGACCTGGAAAATGTCTCTGCATGTTAGGCTTACCTTTAAATTACATTTTCAAAGAACTAGATCTTGGGATGTAGAGGCATACTGAAATAATCTTTATTATTTAAAGTGAAGGAATTTTATTTTCATAGGAGGCATTTATGGTCCGTGTTACAATGAGATTTCAATTCATTCTGAACCGGTTTCATTTTGGAAATATAGTTTGTGTCTGCTTGAAATTCTATTTAATCCAGGGCTGATTTTTATATACAGAGTTGTTTTATGGTAGCGCCAAATACATTTGATTTCCCTTGCTGTATTAGCACATCCCTATCAACCAAACTATTCACTTTCTTTATGAATATAGGAAAATACTGTTCAGTTGCTCAGGGAACAAAATGCATTTATTTTATTTAATACCAAATTTGTTATAGAAAAGTCAAGAAATACCACTGCTGATAGAGAAAAAGGTAAGTAATGCAATGTGTCTGGCATCTTTGCTGGATCCCATTTATCCTGCAAGCCTGGCCTTTCAATTCACTTGAAACCGCTGCTTCAATCTGTTCCATCTTTGCTCTTTTAACCTTCCATTTCCAATAGGTTAAGACTAATTCACGGGAGTGACTGCTGCTTTTGAGCTGTACCTTTCTCTCACATCGTTCGGGCAGCACATTGACAGACTGAGAAGAATTCCAAATTATACCACATGATGCTCCATTCAAACAACAAAATTATTTATCTGAATTCTATCAGTCGAGGGCATAAGTACAGTCAAAGACATAGGCCTTGTCCTAATAGCATTTTAAAAACGATTTGCCCTCATGCGAGGCCTGACCATTCTTATTGTAATGGAACACTTGCTGTTGTCAGCAGAGGCAGGTCGATCAGAAAGCTTTAGGCTATTGGGATATTATGAGTTTGGCCCAAAGATAACAACTGCTATAAGCTGGCCTTTGCTGTGTACTGTATTGTGATAACTTCGGAAATTTGTAATACAACTTAATTAGCCAAGCCTCATATAAATAATGGCAATAAGAGTACTGTCTAATGTCTATCCCTTCACGATACAGGAATACCCAGTTTAGCGGTTCACATGCGTTCCTGCATGCAGAAGGGCTATGTGAAACAGTGCTAAGCGGGGATTTAAAGGGACAAGCATGATTTGGTGTGCTATCTCGAGATTTAGCATTGAGTGGAGAATTAGTAGGCAAAAGACTGCTATAGCGAATCAGCGCGGTAGCTTTAAGCAAGGTTTACCTGTATACAAATTCATTAAAAAACTGCTTTTTTCAAAAAAAAAAAAAAAAGTAAAAAAAGTACCAAGCTATCAATATTATGAGGTGTGTAAGCCATGGACATATTTTGTTGGGTGAGATTTGAATTTTTGAAGACTCTGTTTACAAGTACAGGAAACCATTTTGTATTTGTTACATCCTATCCTGAGAGCTGGATGTTGTGGTGGAGGAGGAAACATGCAGAAATCCAAAACCTTTGTCTGGTAATAGGATTAGCTTGAAGTTGATACCACACATATCCCCCCTCACTCTTTCATTACATTGCATCAAAAGACTGCAACCATATCTCTCCAGAAATGTATAAGGCCCTCTCTCATAAACACATCAATGTATAATGAATCATTTTATGACTTCTTCCCTACTTCCTTATGCTCTTAGTCAGAATTAACGTTTTCAAAATATTTTTATTTCCATTGCGCAGTGGTCCTTAATCTAATGATGGCCACTACAGTGACAGAATCCCTTCACTGCAGAACACAGATAACTCTCCTGCTTATAGTGTCTGTCTGTCTGAAACAGATCAGAGTACAGGATTACAGCATGGTCCCTTATAGTGTAGTATATACATAATAGTGCATTTCTGCCAATATAAAACAGCTTCACATGCATAGAAAAGATTGATAATAGCTGAGTTAGCTTCCCACGCACATGTCCATTATTTTAGAAGGATATTCACTCATGTAACATGAAATTTAAGGCTGACACATTTTCTACAAATTACAAATGCATCATAGATCTACCAAAGATCTACACACCTGATCCCAGACTAAAGACATAATGGCTGTGTTACCTACCACTTCGGAAGGAATGAGTAAGACATTATTGTCTCCGACAATCAGGACTCATCACAGCTCCCATGGAAATACATTCCACTCTGAAATTAGTCATATATATATATATATATATATATATATATATATACATATATATATCACATATATATATCACATATATAGTTGTGAGCATACGAGACGTTGCTCACGCTTGCGGCTCCTTGCCAGCAACTGCGGCCCTCGCAAACTTTACGTCGTAACGCAAACAACATACGAGACACGTTACCACTCATTATGACCTCACAAAAATCGGCTGCAACCCGCGGACATGAAAAAATGAAAAACACAATAAATACACACAACACATACATAAAAAGCTTACCTACAGCAAGAGGGAGCATCCAGGACCTCAAAAAATGAAGTAACACCTTCATTTAACTCAAAATAAAAGAGTTTAGACACTAAAAAATTCTCTAAGCGAGAGAAAAAATGGCTGCCTAACAAAACGAAAACGAGGCTACAGCACTCTAAAGACTCAAAACACCACAAGAAACACGCAAAACACCACAAAACACCTACGGATATTCGGCTACAGACGCATACCACACATTAGCCGACATTTTAGAACAATGCGGAAGTACTACGCTAACGGTTTGGTCTCGCGCACGCACAGTATTACACTGCACACATTCATCACGCTTACACAGCAGCTCCACACCACTAATGCTCCAGCAACCTCAAAACAGATTGTCAGCTCTTCAACAGAATGCTTGCTGCATATATTACTTCAAAATAGGTAAAGTATATTAATTTAATAATGTATTATTATACACCAAACAGCATTAGCTCACTTACAACTTCATTGTCGTCATTTTTTGACGGGCAATTCGCTATATATATATATATATATATATATATATATATATATATATATATATACACACATTATATATATATATATATATATATATATATACACATACATATATATATATATATATATATATATATATATATATATATATATATATATATATATATTAGTTTGTTTATGTGCAGGGGACTTGCACTCAAGAAAATGGACTCAATTGCCTCAAGGACTAACAGGTAATGAATGATAATGTTCTCTCATTAACAAAGGATTTATATCTCAGCTTTCTGGACATGTCAGAAAGGCTGACTGACAGCCCAAACTTGCAAACTTCAGTGTTAATTTACTGTAGGAAAAATGTCCTCTACAAATGCTTCTGCCACTGCCTATGTTGTTACCTTTTCCCTAAACTACAGTGAGGATTTAATGCTGCCTTGTTAAGCATTGTGTCGTCTGTATTACTGTAAATAAAAATGTAAGAGCATCGGAAGTGTTCTAAAAGATGTGCTGTTCAGCTAAAAAGATAAATCAAATATCTCATTTATGTGCTCTAAATACATAACAAAATTTGTTCTATTTAACATGTAAAGGGTATTATATTAATACCTCACCTTGTTTTTCTATTCTATTTAATTATTCTGTTTTTAAGTTATTTATTTCACTTTAACCACTGCATCTGTATTATGCTGTAGATTTTAAAGGCAATAATTACCTTGTTTTTGCAGCTTGTGACCAAAAGTTGGACTCTTTACAATATGTTCCAATTAGAGAGGATTTAGTCCTTTATATTCCCAGTCGTTGCTGAGTAATCATAATTAGGAACAAATCTTTTTCCATCTTTAGATGTGCTTTTCTTTCTGGTAAAACACGTCCTCTGTTGATTGTTTGTTCTTAGTAACCATAAGCACTGATGTAGGAAACCAACAGACACCTTGCTTATTCCTGAAATTAGCTCAACTGCACTTTTAAAAAAAAATCTCAAGGTGCAATTTAATGAATAATTCCACAGTGTTCATATCTTTCACTTAAGACTTTTCCATATTTTACTAAGTTATAAATAAGTAATTGCGTGAAATCTCTCGATCCTCTTTATCTCCTCGTCATAATGCAACATCAAGTCTGTAAGTACAGCTTTGTGCCTGGCTGGGGGCATCTGGGTTTCTTTTGTAGTATTTTTGCTGCGTGAGTGGTGCTATGCAAAAGGAAATGATTATGACTCTCACTGAAAAGCAAAGAACGAAAACACGCAGGCTTTTGTAACTGCAGAAAGAACACTTTTTCATCACGCTGCAACTCAATTGTCTGCTGTTCAGCTAATGACATAAAAGCTGAAAATTAATAGACAAATATATTCAATTGCGGTTACGGGAAGAATGTGAATGTTTTATTCTTGATCTACATAACAGAAAACAAGATAAATACAAAAAAAAAAAAAACGTTATTTCAAAGAAAGCACAGATCTGAACGATTTGATTTAGATATTGTAAGAGAGGTTTGGTTATTTATTTAATGTCTGCTTTAATATCTCTGACCCTCCTTGAACCAACCTCTTTCTTTGTGTATTACAGTATCTCACAAAAGTGAGTACACCCCTCACATTTTTGTAAATATTTTTTTTTATATTTTCATGTGACAACACTGAAGAAATGACACTCTGCTACAATGTAAAGTAGTAAGTGCACAGCCTGTATAACAGTGTAAATTTGCTGTCCCCTCAAAATAACTCAACACACAGCCATTAAAGTATAAACCGTTGGAAACAAAAGTGAGAGAACCCCAAAGTGTCAATATTTTGTGTGGCCACCATTATTTTCCAGCACTGCCTTAACCCTCATGGGTATGGAGTTCCCCAGAGCTTTACATGTTAGTCCTCTTCCACTCCTCCATGATGACATCACAGAGCTGGTTACCTTGTACTCCCCCACCTTCCATTTGAGAATGCCCCATAGATGCTCAATAGGGTTTTGGCTTGAAGACATGCTTGCTAGTCCATTACCCTTTACCTCCAGCTTCTTTAGCAAGGCAGTGGTCGTCTTGAAGGTGTGTTTGGGGGCGTTATCATGTTGGAATACTGCCCTGTGGCCCAGTCTCTGAAGGGAGGGGATCATGTACTGCTTCAGTATGTCACAGTACATGTTGGCATTCAGGGTTCCCTCAATGAACTGTAGCTCCCCAGTGCCAGCATCACTCATGCAGGCCCAGACCATGACACCACCACCACCATGCTTGACTGTAGGCAAGACACACTTGTCTTTGTACTCCTCACCTGGTTGCCGCCGTACACGCTTGACACCATGTGAACCAAATAAGTTTATCTTGGTCTCATCAGGCCACAGGACATGGTTCCAGTAATCCATGTCCTTAGTCTGCTTGTCTTCAGCAAACTGTTTGCAGGCTTTCTTGTGCATCATCTTTAGAAGAGGCTTCCTTCTGGGATGACAGCCATGCAGACCAATTTGATGCAGTGTGCGGCGTATGGTCTGAGCACTGACAGGCTGACCCCCCCCCCCCCACCCCTTCAACCTCTGCAGCAATGCTGGCAGCCCTCATATGTCTATTTCCCAAAGACAACCTGAGCTGAGCACATTCAATCAACTTCTTTGGTCGACCATGGCGAAGCCTGTTCTGAGTGGAACCTGTCCTGTGAAACCGTTGTATGGTCTTGCCCACCGTGCTGCAGCTCAGTTTCAGGGTCTTGGTAATCTTCTTATGGCCTAGACCATCTTTATGTAGAGCTCACAATTATTTTTTTCAGATCCTCAGAGTGTTCTTTGCCATGAGGTGCCATGTTGAACTTCCAGTGATCAGTATAAAAGCGTGTGAGAGCGATAACACCAAATTTAACACACCTGCTCTCCATTCACACCTGAGACATTGTAACACTAATGAGTCACATGACACTGGGTAGGGAAAATGGCTAATTGGGCCCAATTTGGACATTTCCACTTAAGGACGTACTCACTTCTGTTGCCAACGGATTAGAGTTATTTTGAGGGGACAGCAAATTTACATTGGTATACAGGCTGTACACTTACTACTTTACATTGTAGCAGAGTGTCATTTTTTCAGTGTTGTCACATGAAAATATATAATAAAATATGTACAAAAATGTGAGGGGTGTACTCACTTTTGTGAGATACTGTATGTGTTTAAAGAGCAGATTTTACCCATTAAATAATATTTTTGTTTTGTGTGAAAAACGTATTGTTAAACTTTCTATTATACAAAAGATAACCTGGTATAGTTACAACAACCCGTTGTGATCCAAGGTATACATGTAATACGAGTGAACCAGGATTAATTATTAAATTCATTAAAAAGTGAAGAGCAATTCCTTGAATTGGTGCACTCAAGGAATCTGGGGAGTATATTAAAACATAACTTTTAATAAATTCATATATACAAAAAATTAAAAAAGTACCCATGAAAAAAAGTAGTTTGCCAACACCTGAGGTTGGGTAGTCACAAGGTATATAAAGAATATATCCAAAAGAAATTCACTTTCCGCAAATAAATAGTATTGCAAGTGAGTTACTTTTATGGAATTAGGTAGTCCTTATGTCATCAAAGGAGGGAAAGTCATCAGTATCAACTTCCTCCAAGACTTAAGTTGGTCCAGTATGTGGAGTTCTATAAATCAGAATGAAAAGTTATCTACTTGCCAGTCAGTTTTTGGCTGGTAATATATGTGGTGTTTAATGTGTAGTTTCAAATCTCCCACCTAGAAGTAAGTCTGTCCCAAAAGAAAAAAATTAGATGTTCCAGTTGTCCTTATAATTATAAGTCAATAGTTAATGTTATCCCTACAGCCATCTGATCATTCAATTAGAAATTAGTAGAAACTTGGATATCCTATGTCATTTGAGCTTCCCCGATGCTCAAAGCGAGTTTCTCTATGCAGCTTTGTCAGTTGTTGGAGTTGTTGGCATGACTTCTAATATTCCCATAGTGTTCAGTTAAAACTTGTGATGTAAGCAACAAATTAATAACATTAGAAACTATGCAAATCATAAACACATTTTTACACAAGCCTTCAAATTAGCTGATTCTGCCTGTGTCATGGGGTATTCCATCTTCAACTGCTAGTGTGTCTATAGCCTAAGAGGAAGGGTACAAAAAGATCTAACTCTTCTCTTTATGTCAATTGTTAAGCAGGTAACTAAAGTGTCAGTTTTTCCATAAAAATAAACAAAGATTTATGTTCCTCCCATTTCTTTCCATTTCTCTTATCCTCTTAGGAATTAGGAATGTCTGCTGCCATTAAAGGCATATTTAAACGTCATGGTTTATTAATGCATCTGACAGAGTAGAATCAGTAGTGTATGAAATTGTAGTTTTTTACCTGAAAAAATCCCCAAATAAACACTATTAAACTCACCCTAGTTTGCTAAATCTCTTGAGTTTGCAAGCACAAAATTCATTATTTGATTTGGCCAACCACAGGCAGCTAATACATTGTGTTAATCTTTGATTGCAGTTTCTGCATAAGACATCAAGGAATGTGTAGTCCCCTACACAAGGAAGCAAGAATGAGTTAGTCATTGGTGTGTGGATCTCTGCACTGTGCTGCTGGTGGCTTGAAAGTTAGTATAGGGTTAAAATCTGTACCCAAATGCAGCATTTCTATTGGTATGTACACTGTGCCTATGTATGCAGCTTTGGGGGTGTGGAAAACAAATTGTACTTTTAAATAACATGCATACGTATGTGTATAGAATGTAATGCGTGTTTCTGATATAAGCAGCATGTGTTAGATTAGAAAAAGTTAAAACAGGGAAACATATATCTTTAAATCAAAACTGAAAACAATAGTTAAAGATATATTTATTTATTTGACACTTTTCTAACATCATTTTGCACATTAACAAGTCACGTTCTTCATAACAGCAGTATAAATATGACACTTCAGTGGTCGTTTAAGATTTTCTTCTAGCAGAATAATTAGTGAACAACAGCATACTGCCCCATCCGAGTTATGGAGCTTTAATAATTTGCATGTTCTGCTTGATTGCTTATGACACTATAGTTGCTGCAAAGCTGCATTTCCGGTATATTTTACACAGAATACTTCTGGACACATATCATTTAGTTTAATAATCATTCTAGTATCGTGTGCATCAAAAGCAGTTTTTCCAAAAAAAAATCTTTAGTCTACTATATATATTACTCAGTAACGTCTCCGTGAAGTGACAAGGAACCTATTTCACTTGAAGAGTATCCTATGTGCCCCCCAAGAGTACGTAAAAGGTTCTCATTTAAACCTTTAATTTAACTAATAACAAAATGGTAAAATTACTTAATTAAAAAATATCAGTTGTTTGTTTTTATTTTTTTTTATTAAACCACGTTTTGTAATATCTCTCAGAAGGATAAGAAACCTGCATGCAAAAAATAACTGTGGTACTGTTTTGAATATGAAAGCAAGATCACATGACATCTTAGACTTCAGTCCATTCTGCAGATTATTCAACACTGCTTGTACTACAGTATAATTGGACAGTCTTAAAGTGGATGTCATAAATTAGTTTTTATCTATTGATAGAAGAGCAAAAACTAATAAAATTTGTATTTAATGTTATTTAAGTCTGCTTTATTGGTTAAAAAAAAAATATATATATATATATATATATATATATATATATATATTCTTACTCTGTTGGTTCTTACACTTCCATTACTACTGATCAGTACATTTTTACTTACTTAGGGCCTCATTCTATTAGCGGCCGTAAATCGGCCATAAGGCTGCGATTCCTTGCGGGGGTTCAGTTAACTCGCGATTCTATTATACGGCCCCGCAAGGATCTCCTTTTACGGCCGGCCGCATATCTTGAAACCGGCCGTAAGCTCAGAAATCTAAAAACGCAAAAATAAATTCAAGCCTGCACTGTACAGCTCTGTAAATGCTAGGGATCATATTGGGGGACATGAGGATTAAAAGTAACCCACTCTCAAGCTTGCACATCAGCCCAAACCCGAGTTCAAATTAACTGTTTATTTTCCGGCTGCGGCGTGGGCGGGTCTGAGGTGCTCCAAGCACTCTGGACTTTTTACATGTATATTTTACGGATATTAAAAATAAAATATTTTACGGATTTGAGTATAGGATAATTATGTGCTAATTTTTCTAACACCTAAAATCCCTTTATAGTCTTCTCAAAGTGCAGGATGGCTTTATTTGAGCTATTTTATGTGCTTAATTGGTGCTAGCGGGACCTCTTTCCTGCAAGTAAGCTGCGGCTCGTTTTTAGCCTTGCAGACAGGGTTCCCGTAGCAATTGAATTGCAAATAGGAATTTCTTACGGCCGAAACTCTTGCGGCCGTTTTAGATCAAAGGCTTTCCTCCAGCGCAAGCGCCCGCAAGAGATAGCAAGGCGCCGTCCGCAAGCCTGCCGGAGCCCCCGGCCGTAAGGGAATAGAATAGCCGAATAGCTTGCGGCCGGTCCTTGCGGCCCCGCAACGGCTGCGGCCGCTAATAGAATGAGGCCCCTAGAAAGTAAAAAAAAAAACACTAATACACTTCTATTAATTCTCTCCCATTCTCACCATCCAATGCATTGCCCTTAATTGAAACAGAGGATGCTGAGCAGACATGTGACCAACCACAGAAGTTATCTTATTTGTGATGTGGATACAAGGTATGATGAGTTTCTCTGGAAAGGGTCTGCAGAATATACTAGAATTTTGGGTAGCAAAATTTATGTTAAATCAGTAGAAAACATGGAATTACTTTGATAATGAAACAAAGAGGGAAGCTCCTGCATCAGTGCATCAAATATCATTACACATATTTATATATTTATTTCAACTATTCTTGACAGGTCTATGTTAATATAAAAAAAAATTCTAGTGCAGATTTGTTAATGAAATACGTTACAGAAGTTACTACAACCACGTCAGTTTATCTTCTATGAATTTTCCTATGGAGAATTATTTTACATTTCATATTTGCAATATACAATGTAGATAATGAGCATTTGGAGAAACAAAACATGATTTCCCGTACAATTCCATCTGAAGAAATTTTCTGAAACAAATAAGGCCTAAATCTCAACCTTTTCGATCCCCAAAACGTCTCTGTTAATCTATTATAATATTGTACAAGCTAGAAGAATGTGCTCACTCATTTCAGTAAAAGTGTGGATTGAGCATTTTCTTCATAGTTGACTAGATATAATGTGCCTGGTAATTACACCTTAGGCGCTGATACAGATGACAGGCCTTACATTCATAAATGTGATTTCTTGTTTGATAATACACTATAGATAAAGGGCACGGTGGGCAGACTCTTACCATTTTAACAAGGTATTTTGCATAAGAAAAAGTTATATGTATAATGAGCCTTTTTCATACTGTGTATGGAGAATCTAAATTCTACAGAACCATCAAATATTTAGCCAGTATGATATCCGTTTACATAAAACTGCATTGTTTTTAGAAACATCCTAAAAAAATCTTAAATGTATATATAAAACTGATGCTACTAATCCTGAAAGGATAGACCTTCAGCCATTAAATTACTTATTAAGGGCCTCATTCTATTATCGGCTGTAAAACGGCCGCAAGGCTGCAATTCCTTGCGGGGGTCCCGTTACCTTGCAATTCAATTATACGGCCCCGCAAGGATCTCCTCTTACGGCCGGCCGTAAATCTTGCTACCGGCCGTAAGCTCAGAAATCTTAAAAGTCAAAAATAAATTGAAGACAGCTCTGTAAAGCTCTGTAAATGCTAGGGATCATATTGGGAGACATGAGGATTAAAAGTAACCCACTCTCAAGCTTGCACATCAGCCCAAACCCGAGTTGACATTAACGGTTTATTTTCCGGCCGCAGCGTGGGCGGGTCTGAGGTGCTCCAAGCACTGTGGACTTTTTACATGGATATTTGACATATATTAAAAAATAATTTATTTACGGATTTAAGTATAGGGGAATGTTGTGCTATTTTTGCTAACACCTAAAATCACTTTATAGTCTCCTCAGAGTGCAGGATGGCTTTATTTGGGCTATATTTTGTGCTTAATTGGTGCTAGCGGGACCTTTTTCCTGCAAGTAAGCTGCGGCTCGGTTTTAGCCTTGCAGAGAGGGTTCCCGGAGCAATTGAATTGCAAATAGGATTTTCTTGCGGCCGATTCTCTAGCGGCCGTTTTAGATGAAAGGCTTTCCTCTTGCGCGAGCGGCCGCAAGGGATAGCAAGGCGCCGGCCGCAAGCCTGCCGGAATCCCCGGCCGGAGGGGAATAGAATAGCCGAATAGCTTGCGACCGGTCCTTGCGGCCCCGCATCTCCTACGGCCGCTAATAGAATGAGGCCCTAAGTATTTGCTGGTATCAATACACCTGAAGCCATTACAATAGTGTGTGTAAAGCATCATAGTTGCTTTTAAGTATTTTTGAATAGGCAATGTTTGTTTGTTTACTACAATGCATTAAAAATATGAGGCGCATCTTCCAATTATACATTTAAAACAGCATTGCAAAAATATATTTGCATGAGAAAAGCATAAAAAACTGTTTAATTAGCTTCTGAAAAACTCTGTTTTTTGCAAATGATAAGCGCATGCTTTTTAGTCCATGGTGCAAATCATATTCTGCACAGCCAACCAAATGAGTTGACAATTTACTTCAATTTAACTATTAAATAATAATAAAGGCTTTGTACATGTAATCCATTTATTCTGTTGATGCAGCCTGTGATTGGCTGCATCTGACATATGTGTGTATGAAAGTGTTTATTGTATATTTCTATACATATTCAATGTTATTTTTGTTTTCCATGCAAAATATTTTACTTGTAGGATATCAACTTTGCAGGTTCTCTGTGCTTTCAAAAGATATTGATCTGTGGGTATTGGCCAGTTTGTTCAAAAGGATCATATATCATAATTTTACAAAGGTAGAAGTGAAAGAAGAACTTAAAATGGAAAACATACCGGTAATCTGAAAAATAAAGGCAAACTCATTTGAGAATCTGTATGATTGTACTCTATGAACCTATGTTTGGGTAGCAAAATACATCCATTAAACAGGAAACTCATAATCTCAGGTATTGTACAATCTTACTGCAATAATTTTATATAATGGTAAAATATTGAGGTGGTAGTATGTCTGCTTTTTTTTTAGTAATGCGGTGGCAAAAATGAAACAGTTTTAAAAATAATCAGGACAAGCATCTTAGATTACTGTGTCAATTATTTAACCCAACATAAACGTTTTAAAAGATGTCAAACGACAGATGGAAAGAATATGTGCCTTGGTACTCAATCTTAATCTGTTCTGGATGGCAGGTTGAGTACCAAAAATAATGAGTACCAAACTCCCATAATGAGTAATGTAAATTAATTTTAGAAAGCGCGTCCAATACCAAGGCAGAACATCGAGTACCACTTATTTTTGTTCATCCAGGCACGACGAATACCGAAATCAACGAGTTTGGAGGTAGCCGAGTACCAAGGGTCCACTGTATTATGTTTGTTACAGTGACAGTAGATTTTCTCTCTCTGAACTTGACCTACAATACTAGGGATAACTGAACTGCTCACTAATAGAAACAAAATAACCACACAAAAAAGCAACTTACATATTTTTCAAAGAGAAAAAGTAAAACATTCTAACAACATTTTAGTTGGACTGTAAGGATGTTTTATTCTTGGTTGAGCCTGTTGACACTCAACATTTACTTTCTTTTTCCTCTCATGAATCTTTCTTCCTTCACATTATTACCATAAAATTAACTTTCCCCAATTATGATGATCATGAGAACTTTAATCTATTATATTTTTCTTCTGTCAGTTATGTATGGTCCTTCTAGATCAGGGATGGCATAGCTGAAGTTAGCTAGAAATGTACACCCAGGATTCTCCAGCACAGCAATACACAGTGGAAATCTTAACTGTTGTGAAATACTGAGGAACCCTAATGCTCCCCCACCACCATAATGGCCAAAACATTGGGATTTGTGTGATAAAAGAATATCTTGGAGAACGTTTCCATTCCTTTGTTAATATATGGGGTATTTTTACTAAGGGTTGCATTTCCCAACACTTCACCCTGTAGTACATATACTGTGTTGTGCTTAAATAACATCATATGTCAAGATCATTTCATTTTAAAATGATTGGGTATGGCTCCAATGGTCCAGCTTTTAAAGACTTTAAGGATCAGTATAAACAACTCACTTTAAAAAGTTGATTTTACATGAAATATTTACACTGAAAACTATTGTTTTCCCTTGGTCTTTAGATTGGAGCCCATTCCATCGTTTTCATTTTATCTCAGAAGTTGATTTAGGATATAGATAAATGTGTAACTTTGTGCCACCAACTCACCTGCTGCACTGTTGTAAATCTTAAATTATTAACTAAAGAGGATTTAAATACATATTTTTCTGTTAACTTGTTTGATTTGTCAGCTCAGTCTCCAAAAAAGAACGTTTTCTACTTCTACAGAACAGCAGAATGTTTCATCTGCACCTTTTTAATGTCCTTGACAATTCTTGTTACTTATGCTGTGTGGAAAATGGGCATCTGCAAACTATGTCCCAGTTTGATAAAAATGGAAGGCACCTGACTCACTATGGTTGCTGGAACTTCACTTACTACCTAAATTTAGTTAACTCCTTCATTGCCAGGCCATTCAGGCTATGAGATAACATCAAAAGATAATTTCTTTTCTTACATGGAAAGTTTATCAAATTCATCCTGCAAGTGACAAAAACACTTCATACTGTATTACTCTATTGGGATGATTTCTCTTACATTTATACAATCAGTTCTGTAGCATAAAGTTTTGTTTATCTCATAAGAGATTAATTAAGAATAGCATGTTTTTTTAATACATTTGATACTGCATTTTGTTTCTGTTTTTCAATGAGTGTGCCTTGTATAATAGAAAATACAATTTTAGAGTTGAGCCATCAGGGAGTCTAATCTAACTTTCTACTTACTTTCTACTTAAGTTACTGGAGGCTGTAAGCAAGGCCGTAAGTTAATTTGCTATTCAAATGGTGTCTTTTTGCAGGCTCCAAGCGGTTTACGGGTTACAGCTTTGAAAACTTTGCGGTTGTTAAACTCACAACCTACAGCCTCCTGATGGCCTTTGATCTTTCCCTTCCACAAGAGTTATGATCGTTAAAATCACAAATCGATATTAAATATCTACAAATTCCCAAGCCTGCAAATGTTTTCACACCCATAAATGGCAAATGTAGAAGAATATCCTATGAGTAATAGAGAGGACCCGCAAAGGGGTTTAACCCCTGCAAATAAAAAAATCAACACTGCACAGTAAATGAGGGGAAAAGTGATGTAATTAAATCCACAACAGTCTCAAATTCGAAAATCGTCAATAAAAAATAATATAAAAAAATCTATGTGTCATTTCGGGGTTATATCGATCTCGGGAATCAATGAGCTAATACATATCAGGCCAACCACATAGACTAGAACAATATTGACATTAATTTTCATTATTTTGTATTTTGTGGTTTTGCGAGTCCGATCGCATATCAGACCCCCAAGCGCTAATTCTAAATGAGTGGTTATGGCCTTGCCTAATTGATCATGTGACCGCCCTGAACTGCTACATAAGAGTAAATGGTTCATGGTTTCGGCGTTCGGCCCATAACTTGCAGGCTGAACTTCAAATTGGTTGGTAGTATAGAGGGACAGTAACTCAAATACAGTCTTGAGAGACGATGTAATTAACTGCTTCACCCCTCCCTCTTCCCTCCTTTTTTTTTATTCTTTTTTTCTTTATTTTTTTTCACTCATTGGTTTAATCAAAATCTGGTATAATATAACATTGTCATAGTGTATAAAATAAGTATACTTATTCTACAGAAAAATAAAAAATACTGGGATAAAGTACAAACCATTTTTTTCTTTATTGGATTGTCATTTGTGTATAATGAATCATGCACTTGTATTGTTTTGTTAATCTAATAATGTTATGTCTCTCATTCCCTTCATTAAAAATGATAAAAAAAAAAAAATAGATGCATATATTCTTTTTTATTTTAGCAATATGTTACATATATTTTACTCTTGTAATAATTCTAAAATGTTAAACAGGTAACTAAAGGAGCAGAATGTGAAGGAGCACAAAAAATAATAACAGGATTTATTTTACTAAAACAGTGCTTTTGAGCTTTAAGGCTTTGAATCGGTTTACATTAAAGTGTTACAATCTACAAAGTGTAGGTGATTATATTTTTGTTACCTGGCAACATACAAATAGTCAAAAATAGGATGTGTCAAATCTGTGGTGGAAACTTCCTAGGAACATGGTCTCCTAAAATTTGTGCTGCTGGCTGGCCACTAATCATTTCTCTGAAGTATAATGATACTTTATAAAAGGCTTCTTTCCAAGCTCATAGAAAAGAGCCTGTCTACCACCAATAAAATCTTCCTGACTCCTAAATTTTGGATATGTTTGCCCACTGCTGTGTCAAAAAATATATAATCTAATAACTAAGGGCCTCATTAAATTGGAGCCTCTTAAGTCCAACGTGTAACTCATAAGGGCTGCGTGTTTTCAAATTTGGCAGTTTTACGCCGCTACAAGCGAGAGACGCTATCTCGTAAACCATTTCTCGGCCGTCGGAGTTGAGTGCTCGAACGCAAACAATTAAGCAAGCACGTAGTTACGGGTTGATATGGAGCCGAGGGAAAAATAGATCGTTAGCCATACGTCACTGAAAAAGGGGAGGGTAGATTTCAAAATCCTACATGCTTCAATTACAGTTTGCGAACGGACCAACGTCACAGATATAATGTAATATTTAGAAAGCCGAATAATATATTGGGTATATTTACCAAGGTAGTTCATGTTCTCTGTTGCACAAAAGATGGCTTCTGAAGAGGGCAAGGCCCAAAGGTACAGGCAGAGAATACTGGATACAGGTTACTAGTGGTCCATGGCAGGACCACTCCCCAAGTCAGGATACAAAACAGAGAAATAGTCTCACACCTTGGATATGTGAAAACTATAACTGAACCTTTATTGAATTATTGAATCAACATATTTATACTCTCCAATAACACACCCTTGTGTACCTTTGTGTATATGTGTGATGTCAGCACTAAGTCCCATCTGGCTTGTAACCTTGGTGGCTATCAGAGCTCTTGAGATCAAATTCACCCGATATCTATAGCTGGCTAGTGAAAAACCCTTGATGTGAATTTCAAGTGTTTGCTTAGGACTACTTGAAGTACATACATCTGTCTTGACTGCTGTTTATCAAGGTCTGTATCTGTGAGGGTGCAATGATCTGCAGTTAACCTCTGTGCAGAGCATTTTTTACCAATTCCACATCTGTTATATATAACATTTCCCCTCTCATAATATATAATAACTAGTATACATAAGAACCATGTATACATGAAACATATAACACACACAATAATACATAATCACAATGTAACAATGTCATGCTCCCTTGGCCACATTCACAATTACTGGCAATATCAGTCCTTAAACACTGAAATCATGACATATATATATATTTATATATACAAACATCTGAAAGGTAAATACTGAGTTAATCATGCCTAGATTTAGTAAACCTCTAGGTGCAGTAAGCACACAGCAGAGATCTATCTCCCGGGTGTAATCATATTAGGCTTACAAGGCCATGCCTCATGAATGATTTAAACCTAATTGCATCTGATGGAATTTGATTAGGTTTTTTTCAATCCTTTTTTATTCAATAACAATATTCTTTATTGAATAAAGATCCATTTATTAATAGCCAAGGTCCACTTGTGACACTGTAGTTACTGAAATAGCTGAACTAATAAGAGGATGTCAGGAGACATTGGTGTCAGGAAGCCTCCTGTGGACAGTTGCCATTGGTTTTGGTTTTACACATGCTGGACGGAACCCAATGTCTCCTGACATTATTTTATCAATAAGCAAAGAATTGAAACTTTCTTTTATCAGTATGAACATTGGTTAGACATCACAGGTAATAAATTATATCACTGTATTAAAAATAACAATGGTGATGCAATGTGTTTAAAAATGATTGAAGAAATTATTATTAAATTACTTCTGGTGTCAGGAATTTGCTATCGTGTACTTAAAATGTAAGTTTTAAAGATTTAAAAGGCTTGCTTTCTATGAAAATAAGAGTTGAGCAAGGGTAAAACATATATTTTTTAATTCTTGGGGTAAGTCATTTTGGAACAAAGTGATGATCTCATGCCAGTTGAATTATGGAACTCAATGAAAAAAATCAGCTGTTCCCTCTACTGGCTAAACCTGACAGTTTTAAAACTATTTTTTCAGATTCTAGTGCATTTAGCACAGGCGGCAGCATTAGAGGCTGCAAAGTGTAGTTTCACAGCTTGTTGCTCTCCTCACATAGTAACACTCACAGAGATGCACTTAAGGGATGGGAGGCGGACCTTGACCATGATGACACCTTAGAGGCAAGACAAACAAAATTAAAACATTAGTAATATATCATAACGCTGTATAATTGGGCTAAGACACCTTTCATTATGCTTGTAGAACTGAGGACAGTGGGGTAAGTAATTTAACATGAGCCATGTGTATACTCTGTGACAGAACAGAGAAAGAAAACCTGTTTTAAAACAGATTGTATTGGTACATATACATATAGATATTTTCTTCCCCCATATTCACTATGAATCATATGTATGGTTCCCAAAATATGAAGAACAAAAATACATAATAAAAAAGGTTTAAGACATATTAGAGCTACATTCCAAAATTCAAGTAATGAAGGTAAACAAGTGTGTTTCCCTCTCCGGTTATTTGGTTTGGGTCATTACAGTCCCTTTGACCCAAATAACTAAAGGATTTGTTAGTGCATACTAGTAATATTTATTTTACTATGTTTCAAATGCTAGGTGGAAAAAAATCTAAATAGATATAAAAATAAACAGTAGAACATTTATTTCTTCTCCGATTATGATAAAAAACAAGCTGAGTGATTATGTATCTGTGATTCCTTATTTAATCTGCCCAATAATAATAATAATTATTATTATCATCTTTATTTGTAACGCGACAACATATTCCATAGCGATATACAGGGGTTAACACATGGCAAAAACAAAACTAACACATTGCAAAGAATGTGCATGGTGCTAGTTTCCAATGCACCGACACATGATTGAAAACTCGCAAACTTACAATCTAATCTGTTACTGATAACCCAAGTGTAATCAGCATGTGAGTTTCAAATTATATTTAAACAAAGCTTGTAATAGTAATGAAGTCAAGAAGTTTATACAACAATAACTCATGACAAATTATCCTCACATAAAGTATGTAAAATACATTTTTCTACATTGCCAAAATCTGCCTTTAATCATTAACTAACAATTAAAAGACCAAGGATCCTATTAAATTCCACGAACTGTAGTTACTGAAGCCCTTAAACTAGCCCGCAAAAGTTATGGCAATTAAATTAGTCCCTTTTAGCTACCCGGAAAATATTTGCGGGTTATAGACTGAAAAGCAACTGCGGTTGCCAAAATCGTAACTCCGACTCAGCGAAGCCTTTGATCTTTCAAGCCAACAAATGTTACAATTGCAAATTGCTATTAAATTGCAACAATTTCTCAAAGCCGCACTTGTTTTCACACCCGTAAATGACAAATGTAGCCAAAAATTATACGGGTACTAGAGAGGACCAGCAAAGGGGTTAAACACCTGTTTGTAGCACTGTAAAAGAAAATATAAACACACTACTGTATTTTAAAATAAGGGGAAAGCGATAAAAGGCATTAGAATTAATTGCACAACAGTCTCAAGTTCGCAAATCTGCAATAATTTTTTTTTTTTATGTGTAATTTCCGTGTTCTATCAATCCCGGCAATCAATGGGTTAATATATATCATTAAATTTGCATGGACTAGAATAGTAGTTATATAGATTTTTTAATATTGCACATTTATGGATTACAAGTCCATTCGTAAAAAAAAACCTGTAACTGAAAGTGGTTTAAACGCCATGTTTTACTGAAGTCATGATGATGCTCACATTTACTATTGGCTGTTTCTACATCGGTAGTTACGGGCTTGCGGATTTCCCTGAAATACTACATATGGAAGCATGGTTTACGTTTTTTAATTTCGGTCATGTAGTTGCAGGCTTTTTTAATTTAATCGCTCTGTAACCATGGCAAATTTCAAGCCGTACAGGCTGTCTGAAGGTAACTACGGGCCCCAATTCTTTTAAACAGCCGCTGAAGTCACCAGTTGTGCTCTGCACCATCAAGTAGATGATTGAAAAGCACATTAAAAAGTGTTTTCTTTTTTTAAGTTGCTGCTGAATTTTAATTTTGGGTTGAAAACTGTTTGAATCCCAGCCTTAGTGGTTGTATATATAATTAGGCTGCATCCTAATTAAAAACTGCTGTGCAGAGTTTATGAATGTATTTGTTGCTATTTAAAGCTCAGTTAGCATGGTGGGTAAAGCGTCAGACTTCAATGTAGCAATTTTCTGAGCACAAACCCAGGTGAATATGTTTTCCTTGTGTTTTATTACTTTCATAGCACAAAAACAAAACAAAAACAGGTATAAACGTTGTTATCTCCAGTGCAGACAGTCACATATTTCCCTGGTAAACATCTTCAGAGTATAAAAAGTTTACATCACTTCTCTGGTAAAGCGTGCACCCAAAAAGCTGTGCCTGGCTGCAAAACATCAATCTATAATATATGTATAGAGATATATACACCTATTTGGTCAGTTTCTGCAATACTGACTCATAACACCCAGTCATTAATGTATTACTGAAAGCTATCTTCTTTATTAATCTCTAAAATAATCTCTTACATGTATTAAGAGTCGCTGAAAAACAGTTAGCACCTTTAACAAACCAGTTCACAGCTCTTGCAAAGTTTAGTGAGTCTGGCAAATATCTTAAGCAAGGCCTGATTTGTCACTAGTTTAATTAAGACTTATTTTTGGGCCTAGAAGATCAGCAGTATAGGCCATCCCTATCAAATATATTTTACACAAGATTTACAACTATTCTATTCTGTAAGGCCATAACTATGTGGTGCATACATTAGATGGATAATGACAATTATAATGAGAATAGGTATATGTGTTTAAGTATATATTTAGCAAGATAGTGAAACTCATAAGAAAAATAAAAACAAATCTTAATGTATATCACACTGCAGAAGTGGGCTGCATCTATTTTTGTTCAGAAAAAAAGAAAATGTGAAATCATAAATAAAACATTAAGATAATTTAGGATAGATGTCACATCTAGGATAACATAGGTAACTGGAGAGTTCTTTAGGATGAGGATACAGGCCCACATGGATATGGAGTTCTCTAAGAGCTCTCACCTTAGTTGATATAGTCCATTGCTTTTTGCCCATTGTTTTTTCATAGTAGAGTAACAAATGTAATAAATATATATACTTTGTTTCCAATAAAAAGTGTGCTTAAACAGCAAACACGCAGCAAAAAAAGTAATAATAAATCTGTTGTTACTTTATATGGTACTTCAACCAGACAGATTAATAGATAACTCAGCTTGCTGTCACGCTTTAAGCCAAGCATCTATAATATTTCATGGAGAAGTATAAAACATCTGCAAAATTCCCCAAGCTTTCCTGAGACATTAATTAATGAGCCCCTGAAGTTGTTTCAGTGATTTATCGTGAAAAATCACCCTATCATGTAAGCACTGCATGGTAAAATATGTGATATTTTATTCAGCTTACAGGTGATTTTTTTTTTATGTTCAGATTTGATTGGCTTCACTTGTGAGAATACTATTATCCATGTTTCACTTTCCATCCTTTTGTGGAAGAATAATGTTTTGTATGTGAAGATACAATCTCAACAGCAACATATAGCAGGCTTCATTTTCCTTCATGCACTGACTCAACATTTCTCATATTCACATAAGGATAACAAATTGGTAGACAGAAAAATCTTAGCAAGTCAAAGAGAGTGCCATATCAATGAACAAGACTCAATATAAGTAACCGGCATTACTGATATTGTTGAAATTATTTATTTATAAATCACGAACATATTCTGCTGCGATGCATTAAAATCATTTTTCTGCAAAATAGTCTGCATTGGAATTCTTAGTAGTTAGCCAGTAATCTATCAGAGAAAAGGTTAAAAAGGTGGATTCTAAATTACAGACCTGGAACCGTCTCTAAAAAGTTATTCTTCCTTAAAATGCCAATCCAACTGTAACTGGTGCACTATATTGTGTATGTGTTTCAGTATTGGAAAATCCTGCAATTATTGCATTGCCCAGAAAAGTCTCCCAGTAGAAAGGTTAACAATGACTGATTTTATTTCTGTTGGTACAAAGCTGTCCTTTATAACACACAGGTTTTACTTTTTTATAAAAAACATTTTTTATTCAATGGACCCACCGAATTGCAAGGAACTGGTGGTTATGTTACTTTAAATCAGGAAACTTAATTGAACAAAGTTCTTGATGCATACTAAGCAATTGCACTGCATCTATTCCCTTAATATAGTATATAACCAAAGCTTTGTATAAATCTGGATCAAGTAGTGAAGTTATATATACAGAAATGTATACACAAATACAAATATACTGCAATAGTGTAGTAATGCAATTTTGATGTATTGTGAAATAGGGTCACCGAGACACTACTTTTATTGAATATGCATTCCTAACCAACTAGACTATATAATGTATCACATATCAGATACAGTGCAGAAACATATAATGAATACCTAATATTTATCATTGCAATTTATGCCCTAATAAAATGTTGCAGAAAGATACAGTAGAAGTTATAGGACCAAATTTAGAACTACATAATTCTGCTCAATAAAAGAAAAACAAATGTACTGTTCTCCACAAAATAAGGGGACTTCAGATGAGTTTTACTGTGGGAAATGGTTTATAATCAAGCCAAAGCAGTATGATCTGAAATATGTATTAAGAAAAAAATTGTATGTATATATATATATATATATATATATATATATATATATATATATATATATATATATGTATGTATGTATGTGTGTTTACATTTCTTCTGCAATTGCCCACTGAAATGTGCTCACTCAATGAGACTACATTACTCATAAATAAATAATAGTAGAATGAGAATTGTTTTGGAGCTGGATACTTTTATCCCACTCACCTCTTCCCAGTTCAAATCCTGTCTGGCATAAGCCATGATGACGTGACAGTCACTGACAGCTTGGACATGAATGGAACAGACTACAAATGGTGATAGAAAAATGAAGTTGAATAGAGAAACACACATATATATATATATATATATATATATATATATATATATATATATATATATATGTGTGTAGATATAGATAGATATATATATATATATATATATATATATATATATATATATATATATCGATATAGATATATATATATATATATATGTGTAGATATATATAAATAAATATATATATATATATATATATATATATATATAAACCTGTAAATATATATATATATATATATATATATATATATATATATATATATATAAATATGTAAATATGCATATGTATATACACATTTATAAATAGACATATATATATATATATATATATATATATATATATATATATAGTTAATTACACTGAACATGGTAGTAAAAGTATAGCAGATTGTTTAGTGATATGCATGCAGTTTACTTAGATTTGAGATCAATGGCTAAATGTTATTTAAGTATTACACTATATGACATATTAGACACACAACTGTTCCCTTAACTATAGCAAATTCAAAAATTCACCAAATCAAAAATGTACCCATAATGCCAGTATTAACAATGCAATTAGCAGCAAACAAACATTCCAGCATGTCATTTGTACATCACATCTCTAGTACTGTATATATGATTTTGCAGCTTCTCAGAGCCTGACACTAATCATAAAGTTTACCAGTCATTGAATGGATACAATTAATTTGATTCCTAATTAAAACCTACACACAAGGTCAAGAACACCTTAATTTATAGATCAAGACAGTAAAAGCTTGGCTTGAAGGATCTCTTAAAGAGATGCAGCACATCTCAGTAACTGCTGTTTTTCTTTTTCTTTTTCAATCAAATAGTTGCAAAGCTGAGAATTGTGAAAGGGCTGAACAGTCTTAAAGTCTCCCCTGCAGCAATTCCAAATGCTATGGTTATGGTTCCTATGTGCTGCTCTACATAGCTTTCCTATAGATGAGGATTATCCAGATCAGGGGAACTTGTTGTTTTGTTTCCCCCAGCACAGCATTTGTGCTCAATTCTGTTTCCAAACTGCTTTTGTATTTGCAATTAGAGCAACTAGCTGTGTTGCAGGTTCCTGAAATAAGAAACTAATTGCAAGGAAGAATAGCTTGCTCCTTACCTTTTGAAAATGCTGCTGCCAGGCTGAGGATCAGGAGAGAGGGAATCTGCAACATATTCCTGCTTGCAGATCTCTGCATCCTTGGATCCTGTCTGAAGTTGCTGCCCTGACACTTAAAGAAAATCAGCCAACGAAATCATTAAAATCCATCTCAACATTGCAGTCATCAGAATCACATTAGGTGCTGTCTCAGGATCTGACCGGTCTGTCTCATCCCTCCTTACAGTGCTTGGATAAACTCACTGGAACAACCTGCAGTTTCCAAGCTGGTTTTTTTTGACAGTGTAAATCTCCCACGTTATGGGAGAAAAAAATAGATCCAGGAGGCGAAGCCTTTGGCTGCAATGGGAAGGAAGCGTGGTGTGATGATGCTATAAGTACAGCAGATGTATAATGGTCCTCTGTGCGTGCAGCAGCCTCTGTATTGGGATGTATTAGTAATGATGCTCCAAAGTTTCCTCGCATGGAGCACAGCCCATCATAAGACAGGGCAGCAAGATCTTCCCACTGCAGGGGCGTAACTTGGACAGTGACACTGGGCGGGATCACTCCCAACCTGTAGTGGAGATACCATTATATAGCCCATTGGTTCCCAAACCTCTCCTCAGGGCTCCCCAGACAGGTCTGGATTTCAAAGTAACAGTGTGAAAACAGGTGAGGAAATTAAAGACACCATTGCCTGTTAAATACCAATTTCCTCACCGGTGTTCACACTGTTACATTAGAATCCAGACATGTCTGGTGAGCCCTGAGGAGAGGGTTGGAAACTACTGATTTATAGCCCCATCCTTATAGTATATCAGCTAGGCCACCTCACACCAACAACCACTTGTTTGCAATTCCATGAATACACAAGGCTTTTCTGGTGTAATTCATTACACTTATATCAAATTAGAATAATTACACCTTTAAAATGAACATTCAATTGAGTTTTATTATTAACTAGTCTCTTGCCCATCATAAATGATGGAACCATATTTGATGCCTCTCTCCCCCGTGTCTCCCCCCCCCCTGTACCTCCCCTGTGTCTCTTTCCCCCTCTCCCTCCCCTGTGTCTCTCCCCCTCCCTCCCCTGTGTCTCTCCCCCTCTCTCTCTCTACCCTGTGTTTCCCCCCAGTCTCTTCCCCCTCTCCCTCGCCTGTGTCTCTTTCCCCTCTCCTGTGTCTTTCCCCCTCTCCCTCCTGTGTCTCTCCCCTCCCTCCCCTGTGTCTCTTCCCCCTCTCTCTACCCTGTGTCTCCCCCCTCAGTCTCTTCCCACCTCTCTCTACCCGGTGTCTCCCCCTTGTGTCTCTTCCCCCCTCCCCTGTGTTTCTTTACTCCCCTCTCCCTCCCGTGTCTCTTCCCCCCCATTGTCTCTTCAGAAGCCCTCTACCTTCTACTGTGTCTTTCCCTCATCTCCTGTGTCTCTTTCCCTATTACTCCCCTGTGTCTCTCCCCCCCCCCCCCCCCGTCTCTTTACCCCGTTGTGCGCATGCACTAGATCAGCATTACACACAATGGAAACTATATTATGGATATCAACTATAAAACTACTCAACACCTTAACATGTAACTTTTTCCTCAGTATCACTGATACTATTATATAGCTTGAATGCATAATTGGAATGGTAATAATGATAATATAATTATTTTTATGATATGGGAATATTATTTTTGTAAAATGATAACCAATGTGCAAATATTCAGGTACAATTTTATACAAACTTACCTCAGCCTTGGTTATTTGCAACAAAATTCTTCACAGTGCTAGAGCAGTTGGCAATATTATGGGTGGTTTGGGAAGACAAAATGTTTCTCTGAAATTTGGAAAATACTTAAAGGGACTCCATCACCACAACAGGAAGTTGATTTCATTTTAAAGATCATTAAAAACTGCCTATACAGTTTTTCTCTACAGTATATCATTACTGAAATATTTAGAATTGATTTTGTGGCTCCTGTGCAGCTCATTATGCTAATGTGTGGCTCAGAATACTTGCTAAGGATGGGAGAGGGGTCTAACTGCCAGATAGCATTGCAGGTCTTTATTTTGGCCACTACAAAGACAGACACACAGACTGCAATCCTAATTAACACATCAAAGCAGCTAAGTAATATGCAGGAGATGCTCATTTGCATATAAATAGAGCAACAACATGGAATTTCCCAGAATTGATTCACTGTAGTAAAATATGGATAACACATTATATAGTCAGATCTTTGTGTGTGATTTTGGGGTGACAGAGCCCCTTTAAAATTAGCTTGGCAGCACCATTTCACACCATTTCCCATATGGCTTTTAGGTACTGAGCAAGAAAGAAAGAGAGAGAGGGGTGAGAGGGAGAGAGAGAAATGGAGGGAGAGAGAGAGGGTGAAAGAGGGAGAGGGACGCTGAGCACACAGAGTTAAGAGAGAGGACACAGAGAGAGACAGGTGACACAGAGTGAGAGCGCACAGACAAACAGAAGGTGCACAGAGAGAGAGAGAGAGGGGCGCACTGAAAGAGTGTGGGCGCAGAGAGAGAGAGATAGCACACCGAGAGAAAGACAGATCACAGAGAGACAGAGGGCACATGGAGAGGCCCACAGAGAGAGGGAAAGGGAACACAAAGAGAGACAGAGGGCACACAGTAAAAGCACAGAGAGAGAGACAGCAAAGGCAATTGAATATAACAAATGACACCGTGATTTATATTGGTCAAATTAGTAGTACTGTATTATAATAATGATACATAGCATCTACTAGAGTCACATGTGGCCATTACACAACAATAACAATAATTAGATCAATATAAATCTCATCATTCAACACATCATATAATAGAAGTAACCATTGATGTTCATAGCACTTACATTGTGTCTTCATCTGCTCAATGAATCAGATGCAATGACTCCTGAATTCAAATCAATTACACACATATAGTGTAATTTGTAAAAAAAAAAATGAAAAAGTATGACACAGCTCTGAAATGATCAGTGTATCATCATATTGTATGAAACTGAGGAGGAAAAATATCTAGCAAGATCTGTATGTACACTACAGTGCTTTATAATGTTACTGTAACTTACCTGATTTTCACCTACAAGCAGCGCAAACCATGCTGTATTTGTCATGGGAAATCAGGTGTCATGACCAATTGCAGATTAGCAATGATGTGGGATCTCATAAGGAATGCTTAGCTATGACCACAATCAGATGGCCAGGAGTACTAGCATAGTCTCTGTATGATAATATTTAGTCCCACTGATATCACATGTTAAAGGTATAATGGTTTTATCATATGATAACTGTTTTTTATTTTATCATGATGTCTGAACATGTAGACATGATTATGGCTGACAAACAAAGGTTGTCAGCTTTAAGGTCTTAAGATTAGAAAAGCCTGACATGGATAACTGCTGGGTTTGATTAACATAGTATTGTAGGACTATGCAATTTCACCGCCACTTGTGCATTGGTACATTTTAAGCGTAAAATCAATCATGGTTCTTACAGCATGATGTATGTGTTAATTTATGATGTGTGAGGTCATTCTGCTGCGGAGATGTTGTTAATAGAACAGTTGTAAGAAAGCCACTGTATATACTTTCTTACATTATTTGGTAGCATTACATGCAGATGAACAAATTGCCTTAATGGGTGTAAAATAAAATTTTGCCTTAAAAAATTAAATAGTTTTAACAGTACAAAATGAACATATGAACATTTCTGAACTGAAATGAGATATCAGTTGTATATCAGATAGGCACATTGGATTTTCATATGATCAAGGTGTGTTACTGTATACCTGAGTTCATGATGTGTTGATCCTGGATGGTTCAATTAATTGCCAAGGTGAGGAGTATGTATTGCACAGGAATTATCATGAAAGTGTATATGATATTCATGTGGCATAGTCATTAGCTGCTGAGTGGTCACCATCGATGATCCAATCCCCCAGGTTCCTCTCCCACAATGGACGGTCCCTGAGAGGCCACTATCTGTTACTCTGGTAGCTAGTGCCTCCTCTGACAGTGCTTTATGGATCTCACATCCCTCACATACACTCCGAGGGCACTGACCTCCTAGCCTACCTTTTTGGCCCTCTGGCCAGGGCTCACATGCCTGTTGAGAATATTGGCACGGGCACAGATGACACAAGAAAGGACAATTAATTCTTCATGGATATAACTGGGTGCCCTGTGTTTGGGAACTGCTTCTTGTTCTCCCGCTCCTCTCCCTCGTTCATCATTACTCCCTATCTCCTCTCCTCTTCCTCTCTCCCACTTCTCCACACCTATCCCAAGGACACCCTCTCTCCTCTCCTCCTCCCTTCATCTCCCTTCCTCTCCCCTCCTCACTCCTCGCTCCATCCTCCCTACAAACAAAAAAAAGAAGATAAAAGAAATAAAATAATAAATAGGGGAATATATATATATATATATATATATATATGTATATATATATATATATATATATATATATATATATATATCGGTATATTTTAAATTATACAGTGAACAGATTTGTATGTGTGTAAATGACCTGGTTTGTGAATAATCTGTCCGTTGCTATGCCTAAAACTGTACAGTGGACATAAGCTTAAAAGTGGTTATGGAATCAACTGTATTTATGAGAAATTTGAGCAGGAAATAGGTTTAACAACTTACCTTTTAGATATTTAAATTGAATTACTAATGTACTATCCATTGTTTGTGCTATTGTACTATGTACAGTGGAGGGCTTCTATCACTTTCAGCCCACCATATGTGAAATGATTGCATATATATATATGAGGAGGGAGAATATAAATAAGATGGGGAGGAATTGTCCATCCTTATTTGAAAGAGGGAGAAATATAAAAGAGGGGGAAGTTCCTGGATATAGCTATGTGAAGGAGCACAAAACTATGAATAGGGCAAGAAAAAAGGTTGAGACTGATGTGGAAGAAGGAAGCTGGAAGAAATATGTAGAAGGAGTATAAACGGGAATATGATGAATGGAAAAAAACTTGGTCGAAATACATAGAAGGCAGAGTACTACGTGGAAGGAGGAGAAAACTGCGGAGACATGTAGAAATGGGGGGTAACTGGAGGAGAAAATATATAATATGGGAGAGGAAACAGTTCTAAGGAAGCTGGAGAAAAATGAAACTGGAGAGGGTAAGCTGAAAAAAAATTATATGGGAAAACACTGATGGAAAAGCTATGGGTTAGAGAGATGCATGAGAGGCTTAGGGTAGAAAGATATGACTATTAGGCTACCACCCCCCCCCCCCCCCCACACACACACACACACACACACACACATACACAAAGCACATTGCTCATATTGGGATGAAATGGGAGATATGGTACCATACTTAAGCACTGTGCAGGAAGCTTTCTTGCAATTTAGTATAAAGAATTGTTGGTCTTAGGAAAATATATATTGTGTCTGTATTAGGTTTCACTTAAAATATATTAATTGCTTAAAAGCTTTGTCTTTCAATGAATCAAAATTAAACTCTTCTATACTTTTTATAAAAATATTAGTGAAAAATATTAATCATTTGGGCTTACTTGCTTTATTTTGACTCTCACATTGCTCAGTATAAAGGCAGGCATCCCCTCCCCTCTTCAATACACACATTCTCCCTAACAGAAATCCTCCATCTTGAGTTGTTGGAGCTTACAAGAGATTATGGAAAGATAATGTCACTGTTGGGGATGGGGCCATCCATGTATCTGTGCAAGGTCTACTT
Source organism: Discoglossus pictus (assembly GCA_027410445.1). Taxonomy (NCBI): domain Eukaryota; kingdom Metazoa; phylum Chordata; class Amphibia; order Anura; family Alytidae; genus Discoglossus; species Discoglossus pictus. Next base: position 431,387,390 of record CM050163.1, on the reverse strand, counting down.
ACAACATTAATGGGAGCCTTCAATCAGTTTGAGACTGCAGCTATTACAATAACTGTGTTATGAGTTATTATTGTTAGCAGTTTCTAACTTCCCCAGCTCTAGCAGAATATGTAATGAGCTGAACCAGACAAGGCAATAAATAGTATCTCCCTGCCATCTTTCTGATTGGGCAGCGTGTTTACGTTGACTTCATTGTCTCAAGTTCTGTTTTTCAAATACATTAAGCACATTTTTCTAATCTATACTAATATTTTCAACCTTATTATAAGGTATTATACACATGCAAAAAAAAAAAAGCATCTGTCTGGAGGTACAGTAGTAATCTCTGCATAAGGCAAATATGTGCATAATTTCTACATAATAGCTCTAAAGAGCCACTGTCACTCACAACAACAAGATGGGATCTTTTCAAAGAGTACTAAAAACTTTACTTTGTATTTGCCATTGTTTTCTACATTAAATTGTTTTAAGATATACCGTGATGGCTGTGTGGCTCCTGAATAATAATATTTATTGTAAATGTGATAATTTGTGATTAGTGTAGTGGAAGAAATGTAAATACATGACAATGCTGCGGTAGATCTTGTTTCAACCACAGAAAAAATAAATTAACTGTTTTAAAACTCTTCTATTAAACCAACATACTAGTACATCCAAGCCACAGATTAGGATAATAAGACTTTAGAGATAATGTTATCAAGTACAATGTATAGCAAGATTTTTGTGTTTTTTAAAAAGAAAGTAAAATACTTGAATGATTACACTGTCCTATAATTCCCACAATCTTTATTTAAGCAATTACTCCATTGTCCCTCCTAGGTACAGGTAAACCCAGCTTAACCCTACCCTAATGATCGCTGATTCACTATAGCGCTCTTTTCCCTTCTATCGCTAAATATTGTGACAGTAAGGTTTTTGCGCGCCAAATAGTGTTTGGCCCTTTAAATCTCCACTTAGTGATCTCTGATTCGCCAATGCTCTCGCTAAACGATCTGGTGTTGAAATGCCTTGTTTCTCGATGTTTCACATAACGTCAGAATGCAGAAACACGTGTAGCGTTAACGGGGTATTCCTGTATAATCCCATATTTTTATGGATATATGTCTCTCTTCCATTCTGGTCACAATCCGACTTTCTTTCTACAGTTCATCCCCTTGTTTTCTCAGTTGAAAGAGTTCACATTGTACAGTAAAAATGCAGATGTATTATTTTTCTTTACAAAGAGCCCAAGCACTGTAGAAAGAGAAGAACACATTTAGCACACTCTAAATAATTAAAACAGCATTATTCTAAAAGTCTGCTGAAGTTTTCTTTTGTTCTGTTTTATTGAGAAATATTCTTTACTTTAGATGGTACATAGAAATAAAAATATAAATTATGGATATAATCAATTATGAATTAAATAAACACAGTTATCCCTTTACAATGTACAAGGATGCAATATACTTGTGTCTCATGGTTGTTACACAAAGAGCCTATGCAGATGTTTTGCATGATATGAGTTCATAATTTTAAAGTACTGCTTTCATTATTAAAAATTATATATATATATATATATATATATATATATATATATATATATATATATAAAACTGTATTTCTCTGAATTCTGGGCATGGAACAAGTTTTTTATTTACTGTACTACTGGAGGGTGGAGGGCTTCTATCACTCTTTCGCCCACCATAAATTAAATGATTGTTGTTGTAAACTACCTCCTTAAAATATCCACTACACAAGCTAAGGAACCAGCCCCACGCTGATCATAGGCAGTTACCTTGAAACGGCTGCACATGGGTGGGATTCCTAGCTTGTGTATAATCCAACCCTAGCTTTGCTCAAAGCTGTTTGATACAGCAGTCATATGCTTAAGGGAAGCCATGTTTAATATGGTTATGGATTGCAAGAGCGAAGCCTTTGTGGGAACATTTGCATATCCCTGCCAAGATTCTCAGAATGCAGTGTAATAACTGTGTTTCTTGGAATTCTCGGCATGAAACAAGTTTTTTTAACTTGTTTTAGACATTCAAATGTGAACACAAATGTACTATTTATTTACCATATATATATATATATACATATAGAGGGTCATGTTTTATTTTTCACTGTCTTGGTCCATGCAAGATGCCAAATTGTCCATGTAAAGCAAATTAGATGTGTTTTACTCAATTACTTAAGGTCCCTTCATCACGTTGTATTTTTTCCCAAAAAAAGGCAATTATTATTTATTGCAACTTTCCATTTTTGTTGCTGAGCCTGCTTCTAGCAGCTTTCTCTACTCAACATGGTATGTCCAGGGGTGTATTTAGGGTTTATTTAGTAAGTCAGAAAGAACCAGATACTCTTACAGTCAGAGCATTTTCTGCATATAGATATTTCGATATATATTTATATTCCATGTAAATTTGCTGTCCTGGGCCTCGATGGCCTAGACTGCAACACAGCCATGGGTGTATCCTTGTAAACAAGTTTTACATTAGTGCTAATGAGAGCAACAGAAATACGAACTGACACTTTTCAACTGTACAAATCAAACTTCCAGGAAATAGATCACTGGAAACTAAAATGTTAGATTTCACAGTAGCAAAATTGTATATAAACGTAATAAATGAGAGTCTTTATTACTTTTTTATACGTTCTATAAAATGTTCCCTTTTTTCAAGTATATTTATTCAAAAGAGGATCACTTACATTTATGACCATAGTAAGACATGCCAACATTTCAATAAGCACAACTGGAATCTTCTCTACATTGAAGGCCCCTAAAGATAATTTAAAATAAATATTACTAAAAATATGTTGCCTGTTAACAACTGTGGTTCTTGAGTTGATTTCCATGTACTTTTTGTCCACCCGCCATATATATATATGATGTGATGTATAGTCTATGTATGATGCTAATGAATGCAAGGTATTAATGCAAGTCTCAGTAGTACTATATAATTGTATGCAGCTTTTAAACTTAAATTTCGGTATCATTGGTTGTTTACTGCAAGCTTTTTGAGGAGTGCAGTCTGCTCTGCTTGGCTTTTAGCAACATTGTGTCTTTACTAAGTATTACAGTCCCACAGGCAGAATATTAATGGGACTTGGAAGGCTTCTGGATTCCACTAGGAATATAATATTCTTATGTATCTATCAACTTTTATGTACTTTATTTTATTAAGAAGTGCTTAAAAGTTCTGTTATTTCTGCCTAAAATCATTTTACCCTTTGGAGTCTGTCATCTGTAGCTAATTCAGCTCCTGAATACAGAGAATCTGAAGTACAGTGTTTCAAATTAGCCTGTCAGTGTCCACACTCAAGGAGCATGTTACAGAATGTTGCCACTGGTTGGTTACTATGAGACAAAAGCAAAGAGATACATGGGTATATTATATTCTAGAAACCTTTCATGTCGCTTTAATATCTCTTATCAACTTGTGTGTTAAACTGTTAGTTCTGCGTGATTGACAAGGATCTTTATTCTTTATTATTCTTTTATAACAAATGTGGATCCTCTATGGTTCTGTCCATCAATGAAATACACTGCTGGGAAACATTTTAAAAGAATTCACACTAAGGTCAATTTTATATATTGTACTTTATTTTGACATAGTATTACAATGTCATCTGTTAGCATCACAAGTGGCCCTTACATTACTAAAGAGTTGATTCTTCACAGACAAGTGAAGCTCTATATAGGTTGTATCACAAAAGTGAGCAGTGAGAAAGGAGAGAACAGGAAACTAAGGGACTACAAAAGGATATGTATACAAGAATGTTTTGTAAGGATCTGCAATGTATTATATACTAGCGAATTGCCCGTTACAAAATGACGGCAATAAAATTGTAAGTGAGCTAATGGTGTTTGGTGCATAATAATGAAATAAATAATACATTAATAAATGAATATACTTTACCTATTTTGAAGTAATATATGCAGGAAGCATTCTGTTGAAGAGCTGCAATCTGTGTTGATGTTGCTGCAGCATTGTGGAGTGTGGAGCTGCTGTGTAAGCGTGATGAATGTGTGCAGTGTAATAGTGTGCGTGCGCGAGACCAGACCGTTAGCGTAGTTGTGTACTTCTGCATTGTTCTAAAATGGCGGGTTATGTGTGGTTTGCGTCTTAGCATAATATCCATAGGTGTTTTGTGGTGTTTTGCGAGTTTCTTGTGGTGTTTTGGGTGTTTAGAGTGCTGTAGCCTCGTTTTCGTTTTGTTCGGCGGCCATTTTTTCTCTTGCTTAGAGAATATTTTAGTGTCTAAACTCTTTTATTTTGAGTGAAATGAAGGTGTAAGTTGCTTTTTTGAGGTCCTGGATGCTCCCTCTTGCTGTAGGTAAGCTTTTTATGAAAGTGTTGTTTGTATTTTTTTTTTTTTGTTTAAATGTTTGCTGGTTGCGAATTATTTTTGCGAGGTCGTAATGTGTGGTAACGTGTCTTGTATGTTTTTTGCGTTACGACGTGAAGTTTGCGAGTGTCGCAGTTGCTCGGCCCTCGCTTCGCGGCTCGCCACGGCTCGCTTTCTTGAGCCTGAAGTGCTTGGAACAAACTCAGGACCTCCCTCTGGCTTATTCTACTTAGGGTTTGTTAGCGCACTACATCAGTTAAAGGTACATGCAAGGTTTCTGGATTTCACTAGGAATATCATATACCTATTAACCTATGTATCTATAAACTTTTATGTACTTTATTTTATTAAAAAGTACATAAAAGCTCTTTTTTCTGCCTACAATTATTCAGTTTGTGCCTGTTTGGGCTTACACGCTGTAGCTCTTGCAGCTCATGAATACACATACTGTGAAGTGCAATGTTTCAAATTAGACTCTCAAGTAGCATGTTGCCACTGATTGGTCACTATGAGACTATACTTACATTGTCTTCATGAGCTGCAGAAGCAAGAAATTAGTTACAGAAGTAAAAAGATTATTATATTTCCAGTGAAATTTATAAGGCTTCCATTTTCTTTTAGTCATTGTGCTCTATGGAAAAATCAAGTACCCCCATTAACCACTGAAGATGATGGTTCTTACTTTTGTTCAAAAATCCATTTTTACAGAGCTTTAAAAGAGTTTGTTTTAACCTTTACAGCATTCATTTTCTATGCAAACAGACTGTTTTTAATGTTAACAATGTACCTTTTTAAATGAATGACAGTACATTTTCTATTCATTGTCTCTTTAAGATGAGATATGAATGACATATCTTCCTTCTAATTTTGCACTGTCTTAGACCTATAATACTGAACGTAACAATATGGAAAATCTATTAATAAAACTATTAATACATAAACCAATAAAACCGTAATAGTTATGCATAAATTTTAAATAAGATTGTCACTGTTGAAACGGTCCACATTTCCTACAATATATTGTCCATTTAATGAGACCTATATCTCTATATCATGTTGGCACAAGACCGGCACAAGCTTAATGTCAGTATAATTATAGTACATTTTTGGTATTTAAATGTGCAGTACACAAGGTGACATTTTTTAAATGCCAGTGTAGTATACGAGTTGTCAACGACAAATAGTAGCTTAGGCATTTTTCCTGTGAAAACTGTTAAAAAGATTTTTTTCTTTAATTTCCAGGTTGAATTTTGCAGAGAGCAGTAAGTTGTAATTTGTGTAGCTTTCTGACATATACTTCTGCTTTGCATATTGCATTCACATCAACCATTTTCAAAAGGGTTACAATTCTGAAGAGACTTTGTCATCTCCTCAGAGGAATTGTTTTAGAAAATCTAATTTGTTCTTATAAAACATGGGGGCATAGAATATGAAAAGGGGTTCATTGCAATTACCAAGTTTCCTCACCCTATTGTACAGATTCTCTTGCCCATACTGCTATTTTTATTTTAAAACTTGTGCAGTACAATTTTAGAATTTCATTTATACCATTCTTTCTTATGTACATTAATTCAAATTCACTCTGTAAATCCATGTTACCACAGTTCTTTTTCACATAATTCTCTTCCAGTATTATTGTTTTTGCTGACCTTTTCAAAGCAGGCTGTCATCCCATTTAAAGCGATACAGCTTAGAAATTCAAGTTTTACCTACAAATAAACAAATAAAATAATTAAATAACTGATAGCCAACTGACCTTGAAAGTAGCTACCTTTAGGAAGAAATTACTTTACAATATCCTACTTGTGATTTACTTTCACAGTGGGTAGAGACTAATAGGATGTGCATGCCTAGTTTGTTGGATCAGGATAATCACACAGGCTTATATTGTACATGTTAAGTCTCTGCAATTATTCTGATTAAATCAGCTTTGCACATATTAAATCTCTTACAGAACATGAACCTTTAATGTGTCACTTTAATTGTGGGATATAGCTATATGTTTCATATTAATATAAAAGTAAATATACATTTAAAACACAGTGTAAATGTGATTTTTATATGATGAGCATATTAAAAACTTTTAGTTATTATGGGATTTTCTTCCAAAATGCCGCGTGGTGGCAAGGATCAGATTAAGATAATATGTTGTATTCACTAAGGCTTGTGATGCTGGAGTATTGTTTTTTGAATCATTCCTACCTAAATTATTAGTATTCAATAAGTTGTGTTGCTTATTTTTTTCAATGCCTGTAAATTGGGAGTTTTTTGTTAGCCCAGATACCCTTCACAATATTAACTAAATAAATGTCCTTATCGTAACAGGCTATGAACCTGTGTGATAGCTTCATGATAATGATGAAGTGAATATTCCTATAATTACAACTCACTGTGTACATAATATGCATTTGCAGATTGGCTCTATTAATATTGGCAAATATGCAAGAATACTGTAATCCATGAACATCGTGTTTCACAGATCAAGCTCATTCACAATTACTCTTTGCCACTGTTCACTACATATTCTCATTTCCATACATTGCATAAGTGCAAGAGTTTAGAGAAAGCTTTGTGGCACTCTGTGGACTTTATTATTATAATGTAGTCTGTCATAATCATCCAAAACTATCTCAGCCTTTCACACCCAAAATTAGTTAATCTAGGGGCTATTGACAATGTGGCCTAGTCAGCAAAATAGTAATTGTCCTAAATATTGCCGTAATGAGACAAGGGGTAGATAAGACCACTGTAAGTTTGATTTACTAAAAAGTTACAACTCAAATTCTATTTGGTTTTGTATACTGTTGAATATATTCACAAAACGTTCCAGTTACTGCAATGTGCTTCACTGATGCGTCAATGCTAATTGTACCCACATAATGTAGACAATAACGTTCAGCAATTTGATTCACATTTCCTTTAAATCTTAGGGAATCTGGGGGGATTTATGGTTTAGATTTCTAGTTTAGGGTCATGCATTTTATCTTACAATTTGTAGCATGTAAATTCCAGAAATCTGCACTCTGAATGTGGAAGGGTTGTCTTCAATAGGAGCAGCACATAATATGGAACTATCCGTCATCTGAAAATAAAGCAGTGGGGAGGATAAATGAATATTGGAATATTCCATCTGCAGTATAGTATTCATCTCCATTTAAGAGCTACAATTGATTATGGGCAAAAAAAGCCATTAAAGTATTATTTCTTGCATGCAGGAGTAGACAACTGTATTTTTATCAGTACGTCTTCCCTTTGGAAACTAAAATTAAAATCAGTTAGCTGTGATTTAATACTCCATGTATTTCCAAGGATTCCTCCTTTATTATAAGTATGAACAATTTCAAGGTGTGGACATGCAGACAGTAATGGAACTGCCCAACACTGTATACAATTTCCAATATATTTAAATACATATTCAGTATTTTAGTTCTTCACATTTTTAGCATAGCATACTGTCAATGTGGGACTCTCATATTTCTTTATGAATACATTGTGATGCTCAGCCTGTGCCTAACAGCGTTTATAGTGCAAACACTATCATTTCTAATATTCACTGACAGACGCTGATATTATTTGTTCTGCTCCTCATGTCTGTAGAATAAATATGGATGTGATTCATTGTGTGGTATATCTAGTATAATACAGCTTAAGCTGCCGAGATTGCACACTGCCCCAGTGCTGTGTTTCCAGTGCTTGATATTTTAAGTTGCTTGCAGAGCATATTACATATAAAGATATCATTGTGCCTGTCACTATCAAGGAAGTAATTGGGATACTTGGCATAAGCAATTACCGTTTTTGGGCAAACGAGTTGCTTACATTATTTTCAGCATGGAGATATTTTGTTCTTTCCTTTTATGATTTCCCTAACAGAAGTAATTTAAATAGACGTGCTATGTAATTGAAGAGATATGGCTACACAGAAATGATTCTATATTTCATTGTTGCTGCTTTCCAACAATGGCATCTGGGAACTGGTATTAAAAAATGGTGGAATAAATCACTTAACAGCATCCAAACTCTGCATTCTGTGGTCAACTATTTTCTGTATAAATAACAATAACTTACAAATAATATATCAAGTCAGATTGTTCTTTATTATGTTGAAATATATGATATAAATATTATCGATATGTAGGGGTGTAGGAACCAAAGTAAATCGGGAGGGGGGGGACAGCTAACTTGATCCACAGAACATTTAACAACTTCTATACGCATACATACACAAGGAGAAATCTGGGGGGGATTTGTCCCCCTCATTCCCCCAGTTCCTACACCCATGTGGACTGTATCATAGTTTAGATATAGTTATACACTAAGATACTGTGACCACCTGGAAAGTTACTGTGATATTAATAGAAGTTCCCATACTGTGTAGTAACAGCATTCTGTCAAAATATTTGACTACATGTTCAGAATCATTCTGACGAGTTCAATAAGTTCTTGATTTTAAATTTAACATTCTATCCTGCTGTGATATTGAATATTTAGATGTTATGACCTAAAACGAGTAGTAAATATTTTTGTTATAAAAAGAGTTTATAAATTTTTTTTTTTTACTTTCTTACTTGATCGATGATTGTAGTTTACTGTCCAGTTTTATAACTATATCTGAAAATTCATACCACGGTGAATAAAAATAAACTGTATCAAACTTTGCACATATATATATATGTAAATGTATATACTGTATATATATATATATATATATATATATATATATAAATATATATATATATATATATATATATATATATATATATATATATTTAGAGTGCCAGCCGATCCTATAGCAGCAAAGGAACAACAGACAGTGGATAGACATAAGCATCCATCATAAGACAGAGGAAGCAAGGCAACACATTTGTACATACACATTGATAAATGAAGAGAATCGGGTCTTACTCTCAGGAGAGCTTGATAGAGGTAACTCACAATGTAAGAGGTGACTATTAATTTCCTCTTAATTATTTGTATTATGTCACAATTAAAAAAAGTAAACATTCATGGAAGAATGTCTTTATTTCTGTGTGTTAGAAGCTGACAGTGTTGTATTTTATCTGCGTAGCTAGAAAGCAAGATACATGTATATATATGTACAGAGTTTTATTACAGTGATTATTTCTTGGACTAGCATTACATCTTAATAGACAAGTTAAAGTATTTCAGTTCCTTCCATTGACACCTTGCAGAAAGTTCCATATAACATCTTAACTGTATTCAATGCCCCACCCTTGTGACTAACCAAATTAAACTTTTTTTCCATAGAAACAATGCGTCTAAGAGGGGATATGATTACCTTATATAAACATATCTAGGGGCAATATAAGGCTTTGTCAGCTGAACTTTTTGTGCCAAGAGATTTTCAACTGACAAGAGGACATCCTTTGGGGTTAGAAGTAAAACGATTTCACCTTAAAGAAAGAAAAGGGTTCTTCGCAGTTAGGGTGATTAAACTGTGGAATTCTCTACCAAAGGAGGTGGTGACAACTAATTCGATAGATAACTTTAAAAAGGGGTTAGATATATTTTTGAATAAAAAAGGCATTAAAGGTTATCCAAGATAACTAGCAAGGAATATTGATCCAGGAGGAAATTTGATCGCTAGTCTCTGGGGTCAGGAAGGAATTTTGCTTCCCCCCCCCCCCCCTTATGAGACAATTGGCAAAGTTTCAATTGTTTTTTTTTCTGTTTGCCTTCCTCTGGATCAATTAACAATTATTAACAAAAAGTCCACATATTAAAAGGATCAGAAGAGATCTAAAAAGGTTGAACTTGATGGAATAACAGTCTTTATTCAACCTCAAATACTATGTAACTACGGTATATAACTGTATACAAATAGAGGCGGAACAGTTCAGTATATAATTACATATTAAAATCTGAATTTTTATTGAAAAGAACATACTATAAACATGAGACTTCAGTGTTCCAGAAATGTGTTTAGAACGTACAGTCAATTAATATAAATTCTGTATTTTTCTAAGTTTTATTCTAATTACTTTTTTAGTGTTTTACATCCATTAGAACACTTGTAGACAAGATCTTAAAATGCTAGTTATTTATATGTAAATATCTCTGTACAGTATATTGGAAACAATAACAGTCTGAGCGCAGGAGAACTGGGAAACTATAACATTGTCATAAAATAACGAGACTGTAAAAAGTAATGAGCGATAGTTAAAACTTGCCATCTGACTCTGTAATCACATATTTTAATTATTATTACTGTAATATCTTATCTCCATCTGTCACACTATTGCATACTGTATAATACTGACATTGAATGGTGCTCAATATTGTGCCATATTAAAAATCTTTTGCTATAGGAGGTTTAGTGTAAATAACAATTGTTTTGTGTTTGTTGTACAATATGGCATTTCATTTCAGCTGGAGCTTGTAGTTTGGGAAAAACTTAACATGTTTCTGTTGGCAGATATTTAAATTGTCAGAATAAAAATGTTTTCCGTAGAAAATGTTCATTTTAGCAGACTCTGCTAATGGCTTCCACATTGGACCTATAGTGCTGATTGTTGGTTTTGAGCTTTAATGTGTGTGAGGGGGATACTATTGTGAGTCAAACCTCTAATTGTGGCAGACTCTCAGTAGAGCAGCACAGAGATCTTCCCTTCGGATGTGTATTACTCCCATTTAACAAATAGGAGACAAATATATTTGGCCGTAAGGTAAAGTTAAAAGCTTTACTTGTTTCTTTTAAAACTTTCTAGAAGCATTTTTCTCATTGTCAAAACATAATGAGCATATTATAAATTTGAAAATGTGGTAATTTATCTTGTGTAACTAACACTGATGAAATCTTACAAACATATATAAAAAAAAAACAATGTTTACCAAATTGTATATTATGAGTATACATAATAAAATGAAAAGCGTTATCCTAATACTATTAATCTAATTATTTCTTATAAAATGTCTATAAAATATATGACTGGAGAAATCCCATTTACAGTATATTGAAGCAACCTGGTGAAAAATGAATCTCTTTATTTGAAAAATAACATTTAAACCTGAAATCAGCCTGCATACATATTTTTGTTATTTTTTTATGGATGGCATGACATTATGTTTTATAAATTACAGTAATCCACCATGCAATGTCATACTTTGTGATCATAGAGTTTTACTGACCCCTAGTGATGTAGTTCAAAAGTAGAGTGAATAGATAGAACCTGTCACACAATGTTACCAAAACAGATAGGATATATTAATAATCAAGCAATGTTGCTGCAACGATAAGGTTCTCATCTGTAAGGCTGCACTAAAAAGGAATAAAAGCAATTCATGACTGCCATTCACTGAAGTTACCGCAATATATTTGCTGCTTACTATGAAAAAGTGCCCTGGAACACATACTACATCATAGCTTCCTAGCTAGAGATTACTAAAAATGTCAATGATATTGTACAGATCTAAAAAAATAAAAATGATCTTATAATGTATGTGGCATCATTTGTATGCTAGTCTTAAATATTCTTTCCTTTTTTATTTGTAAGTTATTAAAATTTAATTGGCCATATGATTATATAAAAGTATTTCAATAAACAAAATATTGTTGTTAAGATTAGTGTTTTGTAAATTGGTCAGTTTTAGAAATCAAATCACCTCAATATTTGCATCATCATAATTGTTTTTTGTGATAATGAATGCTATTTATGGTAGGGTGCCCCCAGTGTCCCTCTATCACTAGCTGATATCTGTCCCTGAAAATGTCCTGAAAACTGATCGATTAGAAAGGCAGGTGTGCAATATGATAGAATTGATAGGCTTTAGCACTATGTGTATACGCAAAAAAACACCATAGTTAAAAGACAAATTGCACATTCATGTAGTGTGTAACAAACTAACAACATTAACCGCAACACAAGTTATGAACATGAAAACATTTTAGAATTATGTATAAGTAAGGTTCCATCTTGTCTGGTTTTAAGACTTCCTGAGAGGTAGATGCCTGAGGGCAGTACCGATATAATCAAACAGTGCAAGAAGGGAAAAGGGAGTAGGGACATGGAGTGTTTAAATAACTGGATGTTTTTAGAATGTACCTATTTATTTTCCCAACACATGCTCAACAATAGGCAGCTTGCAGCAACAATTGCAAAATCTACTCCTGCAGAAATGTACACACCCCTTTCACACACATAACTTTGAATAAAAGACTAGCAGAGACATGAACATATTTTCTAATCAAAAACTAGCTTTATGACCTTTTCCTTGCCTAATTAATTTTATTATTCTATCACATTTACTCCCTCATCTCACCACACTTATCCCTGCTCTCACACATATATTTAACCTTTCCCTAAACATTGCTAAAGCATGCTAAAATTACACACATTCTAAAAAAAACTCTTCTGATCCAGCTAATGCATCAAATTATCACCCTATATCACTACCTCCTCTGGCTTTAAAACTACTTAAGTGGCTCATCTATAATTGCCCTACCCAATTTATTTCCTCCAATTCTCTTCTTGACACTTTCCAATCCTGTTTCTGACCAGATCACTCTACATAAACAGCTCTCACAAAAGTTACAAATGATTTGATCACCACCAAGTCAAAAGGGTCATTTATCTATTCTAATCCTATTCTAAGCATCTGACACATCCCTCTTCTAATCCAAATTCTCTACTCTCTTGGCATCCGTGACTCTGCTCTTTCATGGCTCACATCATACCTACAAGGTTGAACATTTAGTGTCTTCTTTTCTGGCACCACTTCTTCCACTCAAACTCTATCTGTTGGTGTAGTCTAAAGTTCAGACCTAGGCCCTCTACTCTTCTCCACCTAAACTTCCTCACTTGGAACCTTAATAAAATCTTTCGGATTTCAATATCATCTCTATGCAGATTACACTAAAATTGACCTCTCAACACCAGATCTATCCCCCTATATTCTAGCACGAGTTCCCAACTGCCTCTCTAACCTATCCTCCCAGATATCCGCCCACCATCTCAAACTTAACATGTAAAAAACAGAGCTCTTTATTTTTCCACCCTCTACTACAGCATCCATTCCTCAAATATTTCTCACTGTGGACAATGCAATTAGCAATCCCTCCACCCAAGCCTGTTGTCTTGGAGTTCTTTTTGATCCTGCCATCTCTCTTTCATTCCTCATATAAATTCCATCATCAAATCTTGTCTATGTCATTTAAAAAATAACTCCAAAATACATCACTATCTTACATAAGACACAAATAAAATTCTAATTAATTTTATCAACATATCTCATCTTAACTACTGCAACTCACTCCTCGCTGGCCTGCCCATCACTTGCTTGTCACCACTCCAATCTATAATGAATGCCTCCACTTGACGGATCTACAATACCCAACTCTCAACGTCAGCATCCCCACTCTTTCACTCAACTGGCTCCACATAACCTCCAGAATAATATTGAAAATCATGACCCTAACGTATAAAGCCCTCCCCATCTGTTCTGCTAATGACCTTCTTCTTTCCTCTGCTTTTATTACCTCTTCTCATTTGCGCCTTAAACATAAAAATGTTTTGTAACACAAATTAATAGATGTATTTTAATTTCCAAAATCTTTTGCATAAAATATATATTTTTTAGTTTATTTTTTATATATGTTTACAAATCTTGATCAGTTCTATTTAAATTCCTTATTATTTGAAATCTCTAAATATTTATTTTTCTGCTGTTTAAAGGACCTTAAACAGATTAGATAATTACATTGCATTGCCTCTTCTATTAAGGTCTAAATTACATGAGTTCATTAAAATAACTGTTAGATTTGTTTATCTCAAGGGTAAATTAACAGGTGTGCAGGTTCACAGTAAATATTTGTGTGGGTTGAAGTAAGAAATGTTAGATTTCGAATATTAGCCGTATATTAGATATATTTTTCTTGATAAAATAGAATACATACAGTTCATATTTACTGTGATTGTGTAGTGTGCAACATATATGGGAGCTAACGCTTTCAAAATGATTATATAAACTGAATATTAATGAAAGAAAGCAAAAAGGATTTGAACTCTCACCCTATAGTACTGAATTCAGAAATCAATAAAGCTAAAATACAATTTGTGTAATAGCCACAACCTGAATCTTATTATAGAGGCAGTTTCTTGCAAGAGGATTGAATGGGGTATACAAGCAATATCTAAAAATGATCAAGTCAATCCTTGATCAAATAAAATAAAACATTCTACCACCTTCTATCTGATGGTACAGAGGGTATATGGTGCCCTTTTAAGTGTTGGATAGCAAGTAGATAAAAGTTCAAATCTAAGGGAGTATTAGAATGATCAAGTAGCTTTTCAAAAACTCAACCGGCAACATAGTGCAGTTGAAAGAATTTCAATAATTTATCCACTAAGGAATATTCATAGAGCCCTATTCAATTTGGCCTCTGCAAGTTCCCATATATCAGCTGTATGTCTGCGGGTCTGCTGTGAGACGGCAACGCGCTCGAGTTATGGTGCTAATTAATTGAACAGGCCCGCAAGCTACGGGCCCAAAGCCGACACCGTAAACCATACACTCATACGTTGCATTTCAGGGCAGTAACATTATCAATTAAGCAAGGCTGTAACTCCTGATTTAGAAACAGCCAATAGAAAATGAGACCGTCATTATTACTGCAGTAATACATGGAGGTTATATGTTCATTAGGTTCCAGGGTCCAATATGCGATCAGACTCGCAAACCCACAAAATACTAAATAATAAAAATGAATGCTGATACAGGTCTAGTCCATATAGGTGGCCTGATATGTATTAACTCATTGATTCCCGAGATCGATTTAACCCCGAATTGAAACATAAAAATAAATTATTTTTGATTGCTGATTTGCGGGCTTAAGACTGTTGTGCAATTAATTTGAATGTCTTTCATCGCTTTTCCCATTATTTACAGTGCAGTATTGATTTTTTATCTGCTTTTACAGTGCTACGGATATATCTTTAACCCCTTTGTGGGTCCTCTCTAGTACTCGTAAGATAATCTTCTCCATTTGCTGTTTAAGGGTGTGAAAACATTTGCAGACTTGGGGAATCGGAGCAATTGAATAGTGAAAGATCAAAGACTTGGATGGGCTGTAACTTGCAATGTTAACTATCGCAAGGGATCAGTAGCCGGAGCCCGTAACCCGGTCCGAACCCGCAAAAAGCTGCCAATTGAATAACAAAACAACTTACTGGTTCCCTTACAGATAATAATCAACTGCATGGATAAGGTTACAGTAGGAGCTGTCAGTACTAATGTGAAGCCAGTAGCATCTGAATCATTGTTCATTTTGTAACTCCAAATATAATTTTAAAATACCCAATAAGAAGAAGGACCGATAGATAGACACTTAAGAATTATCTAGTAATGTTGATCACATTTTGAAAGTGTCTGCTTCCGTACCCTCTTCACTACTGAGTATCTTCATCCATTCTGCATCTTGTATGTCAGCTGGGCAGTGCGTTAAATCTGTGATGGTTGCAATGTCAACTGAAGAACTAACACCAAATCTTAACTCACAAGATGTATCCATTAGGGCACACATTTACACATCAGTGTACATCAGCCAGGAAGTTCCTTGCCTAAGCATAATTCTATGATCCTAGGTTATGCTTGGTCCCTGACTTCTTCTTCATTTTTGTTTTCCTTTCCTGTTTTTATTGCTTCCTAGATCATTCTGTTGTCTGCTGTTGAAATCGACATTCTGCCATTTACCTCCAGCCTCATGCCATAGTGATGTCTCTCCATCATCACTGCACATTTTTAAAACTAATCAAGATTAGACATTTTTGTTTTTGCTTGTAGACATCTTCAAACCATCTCAGGTTTTTCTACATTGATACAGAGTGTTGGTGATTTTAAATAAATAAACTTACAACAATTAAAAAGCTTAATTATAGACTACAGTTCACAGTCCCCTGGCAGATCCCCCCCAAGAGTAAGTAAGCTAAACTTGCCCCTCCTCTCCCCACATAACCGATGGCAAACACTAATTACACATTTATATCTCACAATTTTAAGGGATTTAATTCCCCATTCACAAGGAGAAAAGCCTTTCTGACATACTTACCCCCATCATTCAGCGGCCCTATTTCTGCAGGAAACCCAGTTTGCACAAGGCAAGGTCTCAAAATACATACATAAAAGTTATCTCCATATATATGCTTCCACTCAAAGAACCAAAAAAGCCGGAGCAGCGATTTTGCTCCATAAAGACTTTCTTTTTATAGGGGATAATAAAAGAAGGGTAGTTATGTGTTACTGACTGGTAAGATTCAAAGTCACAAAATCACCCTCATTTCAATATACAGGGAGTAAAGATCTAGGGTTAGTGAAAATAGGGGGTGACCTTAATTTGACTTTAAATCCTTCAGTGGACCTCTCTAAGGAGTATTCCAAAGAGAGTTTCTCTAAAAAACTTAAACAGATACATATGCAGTTTAAGTCTCAACATCTCACGGATTTGTGGAGGGAATTCCATCCGTCGAACAGAGAATATACATTATTTCCAGACTACCCGAGGATTGACACCTTCCTGACTAAGGCCCTTTTAATAGATTTAACAGAATATATAGAAATTCATCCATGTGCTTGGCATGACCATTCCTATGTGTGCCTCTCCTTTCACTTAGGACAAAATTATCAATTCAGGACAAATTGGAAACTTAATGAAATGCTCCCAACGAATAAA
Source organism: Discoglossus pictus (assembly GCA_027410445.1). Taxonomy (NCBI): domain Eukaryota; kingdom Metazoa; phylum Chordata; class Amphibia; order Anura; family Alytidae; genus Discoglossus; species Discoglossus pictus. Next base: position 431,370,376 of record CM050163.1, on the reverse strand, counting down.
AGCCTACATTAGAGGCACTAAAAGACAAATAAGGCAGAATGAAGAAGAGTTAAGGGTAGAACTAGAAAAACTAGAGAAATTAAACCAACAAAACCCCACCAGGGAGCTTTGCCAAAAAATAATAAAGTAAGACTAGATTTAGATTTGACTCTTTCTGATAGAACAGAAAAGGCCATTAGGGGTATGGACAAAGGTAATTTACTAAGGCTAATAAGCCGGTATCCATGCTGGCCAATTTTTTTTTAAAGCAATTTGGCCCAATCTTGTATATAGCAGATTTGGGACTTAGTCGGGCCAGGTGACTAATAGTCCTTCAAAGATACACAATACATTCCTGGAGTTCTTCCGCAAGAGTTAATCATCCCAAAAATTGACTAGTTGGGAAGAGATTCAGACCTTCTTGAACTCTTGTGAACTCCCTAATATAGAAGAGGGCGATCTGTCCCGTCTAAATGCTTATATATATACAGGATGTCATACCCAAAGCAAAAGTAGGCAAGTCGCCTGCCCCTGATGGGTTTTCGTTTCTGTATTATAAAAAATATATGTCCCTGCTTGCCACACACCTTGTCACTTTGTTTAACTATATTCGGAGGGGTGAACAGGTCCCCCTAAATTTAACTAGGCGGACCTGGTCTTCTTTCTAAAAGAAAATAAAGATCCCCTAGAGGTAAGAAATTACCCCCCTATCTCTCTTTCAAATAATGACATCAAATTTCTAGCAAAGATAATGAACAACAGAGTCTCCTGTTTTTTACTGTCCCTCATTCACAAAGACCAAGTGAGGTTTGTCCCCTCAAGAAAGGCGGGAAACAACATTAGGAAAGTCTTATAACTTAATACATATTGACAAAGAAAGGAACACCCCCTTATGTATGCTGGCTTTAGATATCAAAAAAGCTTTCGATACAGTTGAATGGCAATATTTGTATGCAGTTCTAGAAAAATTCGGCATTACAGGGTCCTCTGTGGATTTAATTAAAACATATTAAAATCAACCAAGGGCCTTTTTAGAATTACCTGGCCAAAAAAGACAAACATTGAAATTCAGAGAGAACCAGACACGGCTGCCCATTATTCCCCCTGTTGTTTGTCCTTGCCATGGAGCCTTTGGCTCAGAGAATCAGGACTACAATGCAAATTAAAGGGGTCCAAGTGGGTCTTCTTCAATTTAAATGTAACTTATTTGCGGACGATTTGCTCTGTACCCTTACGGATCCCCAGGAATCAGTCCCAGCCCTTTTGTCCTTATTAGAGTCCATTGGTAACCTTTCAGGGCTCAGACGTAACTTTATCAGTCAACCTCTCCTTAGAGGATAAAACCTTCCTTCAGGGGAAATACAAGTTTATGGCCTAAATCCTATATTAGATATCTGGGTATTAATCTCACCCAGAACCCAGAGGACATGTACAGAGCAAACTACACCCAATAATATCACAATTTAAATCTGAGCTCAATACCTGGTCCACATTTAAAATCTTCCAGTCAGGTAGATGAACCTCCTGCCCAGAATACTTTACCTTTTTCGCACTCTGCCAATCTCTGTCCCCAAGAAAGTCCTATTGAACTTACAAAGGCCCTCTTCCAATTTATCTGAGCACACAAACCCCATAGAATAGCAAAACAGATCATGTTGAGACACAAATGATGGGGAGGTCTTTCCTGTCCCAACTTGCTTCTCTACTATAGAGCGGCCCAGCTAGTTTTCATCCCAATAGTACACTCAGTCCTTCATCATCCAGCTTGGGTCTTTATAGAGATCTATGCTATGTGTCCCTACTCCTGGGACAAAATAATTTGGTTTAACAGCCCTATTACATAAAAAAACCAAAAACTTTAACTCCCACAATTACGCATACACTGTCCTGCTATAAATGGGCACAATCCCAATAAAGCTTAGTTTTAACCCCTTCTCCCTTGACAACCTTTACCCCACATCCTAACTTTCCAGTGAAACTTTCAACTTGCTTTAAAATCTGGTGGACTTCAAGAAATTTTAATAGGCTGGGTAGCTGGTTTTATAATTGAAAAATTATTCTCAAATCACCTTGTAAGAATCAAAAACAAAAACAACCAAATCGAGCAAATCATAAAGATATATTTACCTATAACTAATCCTAAACATAATTGGACCAAAAGAATCAAAATAAAACAAAATATAAGACAATCAAACCAAAAAAAAAATGACATAAAACCAATTTATCAAGTTACATATGACATTTTCTGGGGATAAATACACAATATTTTCTATAATGAAGTATAATTTCACTGAAATAACTGTTTAACTTACTCATTAAATCCTTTATCTCATCAATATTTCCATAAAAATCATTATTACACTTGCAACAGAGGGGTGGATCTACTGCTTGTGCAATATGTGCAAAACACCTGGGATCACAACAGGGTAGGTCATGCTTATTACTAGCAGTAAATAAAAACACAATACTTCTTATTAGGTGAGCAGGTAGACAATTACTCTGTGCACAGGCGGTCTGATCTGCATAAGTAACTCGTTATTCATTCTCACATCTTTACAGGGACAGCTTTCACTGCCCACTCTGTACCTTTAAGGATACAAGGTTGGTTGAGAAAAATAAACTTCTGGGGAAGGGAGGGGTTATAACGGCACTTTTTGCAAAGATGCTACACTACAGAAAAACATAAATAATAAAAATACATATGAACTCGTAAAAAAAAAGTAACACAACTAAAAACAATCTACTATAAAACCTATGGTTTTCTCTTTGACGTTTACAGATATGCCCTACCAAAGTCTAACTTTAACATTACTGCCTGTTTCTCATTTCCATTAATTACTCTTTGCAATTAATTTACAAAACAATAATTTATTATCACATTGCACCTATTCATCTACACAATGTCCTTCTTAATCACTAGTTAAGGAGCAAACTTCAAACAAAGGATTTACCCTTTTCTTTTCAAGCCCTGCTTCTATCTACACTTCCTATCACCTGGAAAACCTTTCCACAAACATTCACATGCTAAACTCACTTAAAAAAATCCATTATAACATTCCATAAACAAAAGTCATAACACTTAATTCTTTTCTTCGTCCATAACATTTTACCTTAAAAAATCTCAATGCTAAGCTGCTGGCTGTGGCAAATTCCTTTGGGCGGGGGAGTCATTCTTGTGCTACATGTCTCCCTAGGTGCTGTGCAAACTCTGAATAGACAACATGCATGTTTTGCAGAAAAAATAAAAATTTTAAGTACAAAAACGGAAAACACATCATCTTCAAATAAAAGCCATTGGGATGGGAAAAAAAACACACAATACTCTATACACTAAAAACCTAGCACAAACAAAATGTGCACACCTTTTGAAGCTATAAATATGGGCTTTATCAGAAGACTAATTTTCAACAAAAATACAGTTTAATTAGCTCTCTCTTTCAACTAAAAACACACACTATCTAGGAGGAGGGAAATGCAGCAATTAATCACAAGAACGAAAAATTAAACTACAGCTGTAAGGATATTGTGGGTCAGCAGCATTGCGGGGGGGGTGTCAGCACTGCTTTGTGTCTCTCACTACGAAGCTTGTCAGCAATTCTTAAAGCAATGTGCAACAATATCAGCAGGATGCAAAAACAGCAAGTTTTTAGCAATATAACAACAAGCAAAATAATCAGCTAGAACACACAGCATGCAATACACAAAGGAAAAAAAACATAAAACAATTCACACGTTCAAATACAGCTCTTAATCTTTCTCACACACTTCCAGATAATGAACAAAATGGAGGGACAAACCCTCATTTTTTCTCAATTTTTCACACCTCACTGCACACGGCACTCACACTCATTTTTTTACAATATGTACATGGGCCCAAATCATTTGCGATTTTTAGCCAACAGCCAATTTGTCACTTCGGCGTCTTCTGAGGGTAGGTAGCAAATCTGACCCTCAATCAGTTCATCAATCAGCACCGTTTTTCAAAAAATAGTCTAGACAAAACACCTTTTATATGGAAGGTATACCGTTCCACCTTTTCTGGGTAAGGTAAACCTCTCCACCTTTTCTAGATAAGGTAAACCTTGGTTAATCTATATCTATGCCATTTATAGGTAGGCACACCTTACACACAATTAAAGGAAGGCAACTCCTATCCGCCATTAAAGGAAGCTACTCCTCTGTTAATCTGTATCTACTTTAATTAGAATCTACAACACTTCTTAAAGTAACACCTGTCAGGTACAATATCTCTTAATGTCTCTTAAGCTAGTTTCAGTAATTATCACCTTCACAGGCACAATATCTTAATCAATGCTACTTCTGTGAATTACACTATTTTACTTAATATCACTAATATATATATATATATATATATATATATATATATATATATATATATATATATATATATATATTAGCATTTTTAGGTTATTAACAATAAACAACAAAAAATGCAGGTTCCGGTTAGAAGTGAGTCTGGGGGAGGTCATTTTTTGTGTGACTTTGTCCAGTTACTCCTACAAGCTCCAGTTTCCCTTGGAAGGGACGCATGACAAGCAATCCTACACACAGATTTCACCAAGGCTGCTCTGCAGACCTCTAATTTTGGCCATGATTAGTTGTGAAGCGTCTCACCCACGAATTCCTGAAGCTCGCAGTGTTATCTAAGGCCAATTAGTGCACTCCTGGCTTGGCTCGTCAAATGTTGTAGAAAAACCTATCCACAAACCCGGCATTATACTCCAAAGCACAGTCATGACCAAAACACAGAGGCCTCTTATCATTTTATTATTTTCAGATTTTATTTGGACATGCATGGGTCAGCAACAGCAAAAAATTCAAACTGTCTGCTACTGACTGACGACAAAACATATAGAACTAAGTATTTATAGTATTTCCCATATATTGGAAATGGTACATCCAGTGGCAGCTGGTGACTTTTCAAGTTGGAAAGGCGACAGGGCGAAACATAGCCACTCCCCCTTTTTCAAACCACACCCATTTTTATAACTCCTCCCCCTGACATCATAATTACCTTTATAAGCCCCGCCCAATGACCTTATACTTGTAAAGCCCATTGAAATACATGATCAGCAGTGCAGAAATGTCAAATTGGGACCATATAGGCCCCAACCGCACCTTTAAAACCCTAAATAACCAATTTTGACCATATAGGCCCCAACCGTACCTTAAAAACCCTAAATAACCAATTTTGACCATATAGGCCCCAACCGCACCTTTAAAACCGTAAATAATAAATTTGGAACAATTAGGCCCCAACCGCACCTTTAAAACCCTAAATAACAAATTGGGACCATATAGGCCCCAACCGCACCTTAAAAACCCTAAATAACAAATTGGGACCATATAGGACCCAAACCGCACCTTTAAAACCCTAAATAACAAATTGGGACCATATAGGCCCCAACCGCACCTTAAAAACCCTAAATAACAAATTGGGACCATATAGACCCAAATTGTAAAAAAAATAAATAATAATAATATATATATATATATATATATCAATATATATATATATATATATATATATATATATATATATATATATATTGATTGATAGATATATTGATTGATATATATATATATTTATATATATATTTATATATATATATATATATATATATATATATATATATAAATTGATACACAGCTCTTTCATGGTTCACTTCCTATCTTAAAAATCGTACATTTAGTGTCTCCTTCTCTGGCACCTCTTCTTCACCTCTCCCTCTGTCTGTTGGCGTTCCCCAAGGTTCTGTCCTAGGCCCCCTCCTCTTCTCCATCTACACCTCCTCCCTTGGCACCCTTATAAAATCCTTTGGATTTCAGTATCATCTCTATGCAGATGATACTCAAATCTACCTCTCTGCACCCGATCTATCCCCCTCTCTTTTAGCTCAAGTTTCCAACTGCCTCTCTAGCATATCCTCCTGGATGTCCACCCGTCAACTCAAACTCAACATGTCTAAAACTGAACTTCTAATCTTTCCACCCTCTACTACAGCTTCCACACCTCAAATATCTCTCACTGTTGACAACACCATCATCGCCTCTATCTCCCAGGCCCGTTGTCTTGGGGTTCTACTGGATCCCGCCCTCTCTTTTATTCCTCACATCCAAGCAATAACAAAATCATGTCAGTTTCACCTAAAAAACATCTCCAAAATTCGTCATTATCTTACAGAAGACACAGCTAAAATTCTAATTCACTCTCTCATCATCTCTCGACTCGACTACTGCAATTCCCTCCTTGCTGGCCTCCCCATCTCTCGTCTGTCTCCCCTCCAATCCATAATGAACGCCTCCGCTAGACTCATCTTCAATACCAAACGATCAGTGTCTGCAGCCCCTCTCTGTCAATCACTCCACTGGCTTCCCATAGCTTCCCGAATCAAATTTAAAATCATGACCCTAACACATAAAGCCCTCAACAACAGTGCACCCCCTTATATCTCTGCTCTTGTTTCAAAATACTCTCCCAACCGGCCCCTTCGTTCTGCTAACGACCTTCTTCTTTCCTCCTCTCTCATCACCTCCTCTCACTCCCGTCTTCAAGACTTTTCTCGTGCTTCCCCATCCATTTGGAACTCCTTGCCCCGCTCCATTAGATTATCTTCCTGCCTCAAAACCTTTAAGAAATTATTAAAAACACACCTGTTTAAAAAATCTTATCATCTTCAGCCTTAACATGTACAACTGAACATTCCACAGCTTAATAACACTCACACCCACAATCTACAGTACAACACACAGACCCCTCCACTTTACTGAACCAATTGCTTTCAATTGTATTTGTCACCCTCTTGTATCACACCTAAACCCTTAGATTGTAAGTTTGCGAGTTTTCAATCTTGTGTCAGGCCTTGGAAACAAGCTCTATGTACATTTGATTTTATGCTCAAAAACAGGGCCCTCCATTCTTTACAAGGTGTTTAATTTGTTTTCTGCTATGTACTCAACCCCTGTACAGCCCTACGGAATATGTTGGCGCGATATAAATAAAGATAATAATAATAATAATAATAATATCAATATATCACAATAAATAAATATATATATATATATATATATCAAATTGATATATATATATATATATATATTTATATATATATATATTTATTTATTGTGATATATTGATATAAATTTTTATATATATATATATATATATATATATATATATATATATCCAAATATATATATATATACACGCATAAAAAATACACATAAATATACATAAACATATACATACAACAATATATATTAATTGATATTTATTATTTGATTAATTGATGTTCTTTATTACTTGTTATATTATATTGTTCATGCATTTCTATTACACATTATTTTTTATACATATTACAGTGCTATTTTTTGGCTATACATGTTACAGGATATTATCCTGTATCATGTATATCACATAACATAGCCCTGTAATATGTATAATACATACAGGGTCAAACAAGTTCACACTAACCTTTTTTACCCTTACAGGCTTCCATACCTGCTTGCTGATTTGCTTATTTTTTAAAGACTCTCATTGGTTGAAATCGATGTCAATCAAAAATTTCAGCCAATCAGAGTCCTTCAAAAATTAGTATATATAGCAGACCGTGGGAAAAAAACAATTAATCGCGGGAGGGGCTCCTTGTAGGAGGAGCTCTTTTAGTTTGTTGTTTTTTTTTTTTTTTAGAGCATCGTTTTTTTTTTTGTGGAGGCCTCTTTCAATGGGCCAGAATGGATGGATGGACAATGGCTTCAATCAACATTGGATTATTTGACCATTGGCTTCAATCAACATTGGATTATTTTGACCATTGGCTTCAATCAACATTGGATTATTTTATTTTGACCATTGGCTTCAATCAACATTGGATTATTTTATTTTGACCATTGGCTTCAATCAACATTGGATTATTTTATTTGACCATTGGCTTCAATCAACATTGGATTATTTGACATGGGCTTCAATCAACATTGGATTATTTATTTTTCATGACTATATCCAGAGGACAGAAGGCCAACGCTGGAGGGGTCAATTTGACAGGTAAGTATGTGCTGTTGTTTATTTTATTTTTTATTAATGTTTGTTTAAAGCTGTTTATTTTTGTGTAATAATGTGTTGTGTTACATACTGTACTGTTAATGTGTTTGTTTACTGTATTTTTTTTCCCTTCCCTTATTTTTATTTTATCTTTAAAAGTGACAGGCACATATACATGCCTGTTACTTCTAAAAATGGAATAAAAATAGGGGAGGGGGGGTAGGTATTGGTTCAGGGTGGGGTCGGTCACGCTCAGGCGCCCATCGGTCGCCCATCGGACCGCGTAGGCCACGATCAGGGGTGGCACAGGCCTCATGGGGGTGAACATCCACCCCCATGTGGCCTGGTCAACCCCGCTCACCGCCCGAATACCCCGGGGGTGGCATAGGGCGGCGACATGGAGGTCATCAGGGGTGGCACAGGCCTCATCAAGGGGGTGATCCGATCACCCCCATGTGGGCCTGTGCCACCCCGCTCACCACCCGACTACCCCGATCCTGTGATCGGGGTAATCCGGCGGTGGCATGATGGCATAGCTAGCATAGGGCAGGCCTGATCGGGGGTGGCACAGGCCACATGGGGGTGATGGCTGGGGGTGGCACTGGCACCAGGCATTGTAGACCTAGGGTCGTCGGTGGTAGTTGGTGGGTGGCTGGGTAGGTGGCACTGGCAGGCCAGGCAGGCATAGTGGGGGACTGGGGGTAACTGGTCACCCCTAACTTTTATTAGGGGCTACTAGGGGTTTTGGTTTGGCCAGGGGCAGGGCAGGTGCCAGGCAGGTAGACTTACTGTGTTAGGCAGGCAGAGCAGATGTGAGTAGATTCAGCCAGGGAGGTCTCTCAGTCTCAGCGTGACCAGGGTTTAGGAAACAGAAAGGGGGAAGGGACAGGCAACTGGTGGTTTTATTGACTGTATCAGTCAATCAAAATGATAACTCGAGGCCCTATTTGCTGGCGGGCGCTCAGGGCTAACGGTCTGGGTGGGTTTAGATTGATCACTAAGTAACTGGACAGCCTTCCATAATTGATTGGTCAATGATGGAAGACTGTCAGTTATTAATTGATACATTTATGACCGCCCATGCATATCGTCACTGTGATGGTGGGCGGCATGCATTAACGGTCAGGGGGCCAGGCCAGGACTCATTGAAGAGAGAGAAGAGTCTAAAGGTTAGTGTACACAGTATAACTAGTGTAATTTGATCACACAGGGTGCAGGCAGGGGGCTATATAGATACACAGCATTAGTTAATGTAGCGCAAGGGTTATTTTAAAGTGACAGTGTCCCTTTACTAACTTTACTTCATTTTAAATACTATTGAGACTTGAAATGATGATGTACACCTTATATTTATTTGTTTTTGGGTTATACTAATACATTGTTGTGGTTTTTTTTATTGCAGGGTGAAGAAACTATTTGGGGGGGCGTTTGCCCTGACGCCCCAATGGACGGGCCGCCCCTGGGTACATCCCAATACCCATCTCTAGACCAATAAACAATCACATATATAGTTGTGAGCAATATACGGGTTGTTGCTAACGCTTGGGGGCTCACGTAGTCCTTGCACTCCCTCTACAACCCCATACGACTTAGGCAAGAAGCGCAGAAGGTGGTCACTGCCCTGGTGGAGCTGAGCGCCGTAGGCGATCATCCCTACAACCTTGCACAACTTAGACAGTGAGTGCCAAAGGTGCTCACTGTGCTGGTGGACATGAGCACCATAGGCTCTCATCCCTACGACCCGCGGAACTACACATCAACAGAAATATCAATTACACCATTCACAATGCGAGAGCTGTAGCAGTTTGAAAAAAAACATGTGTAAAAATTACGGCCCGTAACACTTACAAAAATGAAAGCGGCACTTGCCAAAATAAAAAAATACGACCCGCTGCACTTAGGAAAAAAAAATAATACAAGGTCAAAAAAATACAAAGTTAATGGCCAAACCTGCACACATACAAAGCAACAATAACACCACCAAAATACAGTGCAAATGTACATTGTATGCTGCAGGAAAATCAAAACAGATTGTTAACTCTTCAGGATTTTGATTGCTGGATATATTAATTACAAATAGGTTAAGTATATTAATGTATTATTTCATTAATTCATTAATTATATATATATATAGGAAAACAAAAAGACCAGGGGAGAGGATCGCAATGAGCCACAAAGGCGTTCAGCACAGGGCTCACAATGAGTGCCGAGAGTGCTCAGAGGAGCAAAAGTACACAATGAGCGCCAAAGGTGCTCACCCCCCCAAAATTACATAAGCGGACAGGCTCGCAATGAGCACCAAAGGCGCTCATTCCGTGCCACAGGATGAGAGCAAAGGGTGCTCAGAGGAGCAAAAGTACACCTGGGGAGAGGTTGCTTAGCGCAAGGCTTGCAATGAGCGCCGAAGGTGCCTAGACGACCAAAAACCTTACATTGTGTGCCAAACAGCATTCTCAGCCTTACAATTTTATTGCCGTCATTTTTTGACGGGCAAGTCGCTAGTTATTTATATCAGTAGAACAATTAATAGTTAGACATGTACAGATTAAGCGCGGAAAGCATGGACTGCGTAAATCGTTCCATTATTGCAAACTTGTGCGCATAGGTCAAGTTTGTTTATCATAATTATCCTTGACTAAATCATTGCGCACATCACCTCCATATTGTACACTTCTGAGCAATAAATAACATGTTGTTAACCTTTAGTCCGGTCTCCAGAACAATTTTTCTTATGGGAATACAAAACAATGAATTAAGTAAGAGCAGAGTTAACTGTTTCTTAGCTTACGTCCTGCAATGGAAAAGTACTGGTTACAAAGCTTACATTTAGCCAAATATTACAAATCCTACAAAAGTGATAATTGCTATATACATACACTAAATAATGTATGAACATTTGTATTTCTCCACAACACATTTCAATTTGTATGCATAATATAATATATACTGTTGGATTAAAATGACTGACAGGCGGTAGAGGCCTTACTCGTTGAGGTAATATATCCAACACCAAATCCGAACTTCCTCGTGAGGAAGAGTTGGAATTTTATAAGCAGAGATCCATGAGAATGGGGCTATGTGAAGCACAGAAAAAGAGAAAAGCTGGATTTGCAGAGCTACAGAGAAGGTTACAAAATGCAGAGGGAGGGTTAACACCTGCTACCACAACTGAGGGAGTTTTTTTCTTCATAAAAGCCTCTTGTTTAACCAGGGTAAATAGTAAGATGTGAGGTTAATATTGCATTTATATTGTATGCTTCCCCCCTGTGACGATTTATTGATATGCCTCATTTTGTACTCTCAATAAAACTGTTTGGTGGAAAAAAAATCTTAATTATTAATTTGTGATCATTTAAATCTTTTTAGTGTTAAAGACATTAAGGAAACTGATATTCAGGCAGATTGTGCATGAGTTAGCATCCATCAATTTTGAAAATTGAGAGAGAGAGAGAGAGATATTTTATTGTTTTATCAAAAGCACACAATAAGTGTCCTAACCATACCAAAATACCTCTATACAGCCCACTTTATTTTTACATTACTTGCCTTTAAAAATAGCAACACTTTTTTCTGGAGTATTATTTTATACTTAAGTGCATCTGTTTTAAAGTGCACAGAGAATTGACTTTAGATTTTATGAAATTATAGGTTTGTACTCTGTAAGTGAAGTTGTTTATAAGAAGCTTACCTTTAAAATGAGCTTCAAGATGACTACTCTCAGAATGCTGCATCTTCTAGTCTTATTTAATAATTTTGCTGCAAGCTGTAACCTGTAATAAAGTATATATTTTGTTTGCTTTAAAAAAAGAATCTTTAAAAATGTGGTTGTCTTAGTCAAAAAGTACCATTTGAAATAGTCTAGTGCTGAAACCTAAGTTTATTATATTTTCTTATTTTTTATTGTTTTACAAACTCTGTATTTTAATAAACTGATCGATTTACTCTTTGTGAAAAAAGGACCATAAACCTTCATGTCATAAATTCTAGAGCAGCTCTCGGATCATTTGATAGGTAAATCTATCATGCTTTTTTCTGACAGTTTCATGATGCTTCCACTTAATTGCTATAATGTTTGCAACTGCATAAATTGTTTCACATTGATTAATGCTAATTATCATTTTTTAGTATGAAGAGCCACTCGTCAGGGCATTCAAATTAAGAAACTACTTTTCAGTTCCTTAGCGAATAAATGTAAAAGAAAAGTAAATGTCTAAAGAGTACTGGTAGTTAGTTTTGTCCTAAATGCATATCAAAGCACCTACTCATTTACATAGAAAAAGTAATAGTGAATTTCCACTTCAGAAATAGGTAAACTTTAGTATCATGTCAGAAATGGTGGAGCTAGTAAGTGGAAATCCCCAGTGAAAACATAAAAAAATATATACATATATATATATATCACAAATAATAGTTGTCAAACTACGAGACGTGGTGGGTACGAGTTAGGCGATGAGCACCAAAGAGGCTCATCTCCTTTGAGCGTCGCAAGGCGAGGTGAGCCATTAATGCAGAGCACTTAGGAGCACGAAAGGCGCTCATCGCCGAGAGCCTTGCGAGGCAATGCGAGCCGTTAAAGTGGAGCACTTAGGCAATGAGCGCCAAAGGTGCTCATCACCTGCGAGCCTTGCATAGCGAGGCAAGTCGTTAAGGCACTAAAACTCGCAGAGCAAAGACGATGAACGCTCATTGCCTGCTCCCCTGGAGGAGCGAGGCGAGCAGTGAAGGCAATGAAACACGCGGGACTTAGCTACCAAACACTTAGTAAACGCAGGATCTCCAGCCTGCAAGCAGTTGACAGACTTAGAAAAAAAAAAATTAAGAGACGCAGGGCTTTGAAAAAAATAAAATAAGAGATAGAAAGAATACGAGGTTAAAAAAAACACATCACACACAGCACAGGGGAACAGCCAGAACGTCTGGGAGTAAGGTGTAACGCAAATTTAAGGCAATTTGGACGAGTTTCGCCACTCGAAAATCGCCTAAGCAAGAAAAAAATGGCTGCCAAAAAAAATTAAAATGAGGCTACACGACCCTGGACGCACAAAAACACTGTCAAACGTGTAGCACTTTCACACAGGAACGTACGAACTACAAAATACACTATTACAAATTATGGGAAATGCTTGCGAGCCACATAACACATTAATAACATTACAAATCTACATTGTTACTTTACACAACAAAACCAACGGTTTTCCCTCATGCACACAGCCTATTTCTGATGCACAGTTGGGACATTCATTACACTTTATCATCAGGGCACCAACACTCAAACTGTACATTGTATGCTGCCAGAAAATACAAATAGATTGTTAGCTCTTCAGACTATTGATTGCTGGATATATTCATTACGAATAGGTAAAGTATATTAATTTATTCAAGAACTACTTCATTCATTATTAGTTAACTAAACGAGGCTCGAAGGTCCTCTGAGTACAAAAAGATTTACATTGTGTGTCAAACAACATTCCCATGGCTTCAAATTTTATTACCTCATCATTTTTGACGGGCAAGTCGCTAGTCTATATATATACAGTATCTCAGAAAAGTGAAGTAAAGATTTTATTATATCTTTCCATATGACAACGCTGAAGAAACAGCCTGTATAACAGTGTACATTTGCTGCCCTCCCAAACTAACTCAACACACAGCCATTAATGTCTAAACCGTTGGCAAAAAAATAGGTGTACCCCTAAGTGGAAATGTCCAAATTGGGCCCAAAGTTTAAATATTTTGTGTGGCACCCTTATTTTTCAGCACTGCCTTAACCCTCATGGACATGGAGTTCACCAGAGTTTCACAGGTTGCCACTGGAGTCCTCTTCCACTCCTCCATGATGACATCACAGAGCTGCCATTTTAGTCCCCGTTGCGGACCCCATTATTTGCAGGTAAACCTGTTCATTAAAGGTGAAGTAATTGTGGATCAGGATATATTCTAGTATTTTGGCAATGGTATCAGGGTTATATTTGCAGTTTGGAGTGTGTGTTGAGAGGAATTTGAGGCATGCCTCTGTGCCTTCAAGAGAAAGGGCTACAAACCTAATGTCATAACATAGAAAGTAACCTTTGCCATTAAAACACCCCGGGAACACCTGCTGCAATACAAAACTAAAGAAATAACCACACGTACACCTCTGGTAACCACATACCATCCGGATCTGGAAGGAATCCGCAAAATATTTAAGGATCTACAACCACTGCTAACAGAGGACACAGAATTAAAACATATATTCCCCAAACCCCCCATTCTTGCATTTAGGCAGCCACCAAATCTCAGACAAACATTGGTGAACAGTAGATTGGCCAATGAAGAGCTTAAGATAGAAATTGGCACAAAACCTTGCAATAAAAATTGGTGTAAATTGTGTCAACACATCTGCAAAGAGGACACAGCCATGCACAACAAGAAGACCTATAACATCAGAGGATCATATTCTTGTACGCCATCCAATGTAGTCTACATGATACAATGTACTGCATGCGAGAGAGGCTGCTACATTGGAGAAACCAGCCAGAAATTACATATGAGGATGAATCTACACAGACATTCCATCAATAAGCACAATGAGGAGACTTACTGTACTCCAGTTGGACACCATTTCACCCAGAATAACCACTCCATGAAAAATCTCAAAATCAAAATACTCAAAGGTTTTTTAAAAACACTAAGGAAAGACATTTGAAATTAAAATAATTATGTTCTTTAACAGTAATAAGTCAGGACTTAATGTAGACATTGAATTCTTATCTCATTATCAAAATTTCTTATAACCTCCAACATTCATGCTTGTAAATATATATGTGTGTTTATTGATGTTTTTTATTTTTTTTATTTTTTGTTCTCTGCCTTCATCCTGAGTTTGGTTACAGCCCTATGGTTCCTTAGATGTAAAACTATTTACGACCGCAATTTACTTACTCTGGTCTGCACCCCCACACACTTGCACGGCTGGCTGATCAGAACATTATTTGTTAATCCTGGAATTTTTTGCTGTATTTATGAATCTATAATCAGTATTGACTCTGACTCGACAAAGAGAGGAACGCTCTTGAAAGCTCGTCATGAAACCTATGAATATGTTTGTCCAATAAAAAAGGTATCACTATATACTGCAATACTCTGATTATTCATCTGGATTACTGGACATTCACGGCTACCTCACTCTTTATATATCTATATATATATATATATATATATACATATATATATATATATATATATATATATATACATACAAAATCTTTCAAAAAAGAGTACACCTCTCACATTTTTGTAAATATTTTATCATACCTTTTCTTGTGACAACACTGAGGAAATGACACTCTGCTACAATATAAAGTAGTAAGTGTACAGCCTGTATAACAGTGAAAATTTGCTGTCCCCTAAAAATAACTCAACACACAGCCATTAATGTCTAAACCGTTGGCAACAAAAGTACACCCCTAAGTGGAAATCTCAAAATTGGGCGCAATTAGACATTTCCCTCCCCTGTGTCATGTGACTTGTTAGTATTACAAGGTCTCAGGTGTGAATGGGGAGCAGCTGTCTTAAATTTGGGGTTATCACTCTCACGCTCTCTCATACTGGTTACTGGAAGTTCCACATGGCTCCTCATGGCAAAGAACTGAAAAAAAATAATTGTTGCTCTACATAAAGAGGCTATAAGAAGATTGCCAAGACCCTGAAACTGAGCTGCAACACAGTGGGCAAGACCATACAGCGGTTTCACAAGACAGCTTCCACTCAGAACAGGCCTTACCATGGTTGACATCAGAAGTTGAGTGCACGTGCTCAGCATCATATCCAGTGGTTGTCTTTGGGAAATAGACATATGAGGGCTGCCAGTATTGCTGCAAAGGTTTAAGGGGTGGGGAGTCAGCCTGTCAGTGCTCCAACATGATAACGACCCCAAACACACCTCCAAGAAGACCACTGCCTTGCTATAGAAGCTGAAGGCAAAGGTGATGGACACTCCAAGAATGTTTCCAGATCCAAACTCTATTGAGCATCTATGGGGCGATTTTCAAACGGAAGTTGTGGGAGTGCAAGGTCTCTAACATCCACCAGCTCCGTGATGTCATCATGGAGGAGTGGAAGAGGACTACAGTGGCAACCTCTGAAGCTCTGGTGAACTCCATGCACATGAGGGTTAAGGCAGTGCCTGGAAATAATGGTGGCAACACAAAATATTGACACTTTGTGCCCAATTTGGACATTTCCACTTAGGGGTGTACTCACTTTTCTGTCAATAAAATAGTTAGGGAAAGATATTTACCACTTTTTAATGGTGTAACTTTAGGAAATGGGGAATTGAATGGACCTATTATTACTAAGTATAAATGTAAATAATCTGTCAATTAATCAGAGATTAGTATTTGTACAGTAGGCCTGTTTAATACTTCTCTTACTATAAGCCCTTTATAACAACGTCTCAGATAATGTATTAGCATGTTTCTCAAATAACTCAATCGTTGAGCAGTTTCTCCTAGACATTCATAGTAGTATTATTTATGTATATGTAATAACACTATAAGTGCCACGAGGGTCATCCAGGACCCTCATGACACAAAGTGTAAGAACTACAACATTTTAACCTAGTCTCTTTTGGGGGTCTATACAGACCCTCATAAGCCTCTATTTAACCCTATTAGTCCCATAAGGGTATTTAAAGACCCTCATGGGACAGTTAGAAGCCTAACATTACCCCCTAAGTGCTATGAGGGTTCTCCAGTACCCTCATAACACTAAGTACTACACTGCACTAAATCCACCCCAATAAACCATTAAATCTAAACTAACACCCCTCTACACTAACCTATTAACACCTACACTACCTACCTAAACTACCTACCTATCCCTAATAAACACCCCACCACTCTAATTACAGAAAATAAAAAAACCTAGTCAAAAAAAAATAAAAAAATCGACATTACAGAAAATAAAAAAGGAACATTACAGAAAATTAAAAAATACTTTACAAAATCCTCCCCACCCCACCCCTCCACTACAGAAAAAAAAATTACACACCTGAAAAGGAAATAAATAGAATACATGTTTTTTCTTAACTGGGGCAGCGCCGGAGAAGAAGAAAAGAAGAGGGATGGGGGCATGCTGGAAAGGTAAGTAGAATATTTAGAATGTTTATTTATTTTATGTAAATGTGTTGTACTAACCCCTGGGGCGGCTTCCTAGTTGACCTAATGGGTAATCCGACCATGTACACACTCTATAGTTTTCTTATTATTTAACATTATGAGTATACTAGCTACTTGCCCGTAAAAAATTACGGGGCAATACAATGTGTACTGTGTGCCTCAACTATATAGGCCCCTATAACACACTAATGAACGCATGTAATAACACTATAAGTGCCATGAGGGTCATCTAGGACCCTCATAACACAAAGTGTAAGCACTACAACATTTTAACCTGGTCTCTTTTGGGGGTCTATACAGACCCTCATACGCCTCTATTTAACCCTATTAGTCCCATAAGGGTATTTAAAGACCCTCATGGGACAGTTAGAAGCCTAACATTACCCCCTAAGTGCTATGAGGGTTCTCCAGTACCCTCATATCACTAAGTACTACACTGCACTAAATCCACCCCAATAAACCATTAAATCTAAACTAACACCCCTCTACACTAACCTATTAACACCTACACTACCTACCTAAACTACCTACCTATCCCATATAAACACCCCACCACTCTAATTACAGAAAATAAAAAAACCTAGTCACAAAAAATAAAAAAATCGACATTACAGAAAATAAAAAAACCTAAGTCACAAAAAATAAAAAAAGGAACATTACAGAAAATTAAAAAATACTTTACAAAATCCCCCCCCCACCCCTACACTAAAGAACAAAAAATTACACACCTGAAAAGGAAATAAATAGAATAGATGTTTTTTCTTAACAGGGGCTGCGCCGGAGAAGAAGAAAAGAAGAGGGACGGGGGCATGCTGGAAAGGTGAGTAGAATATTTAGAATGTTTATTTATTTTATGTAAATGTGTTGTACTATTTTTTTTTCTTTTCCCCTAGGTTGGTGATCTGAAGGGACATTTGCAAAGGTAAATGGTCTTAATTATTTTATCTTAGCTTAGAATTACGGTTTGTATATAGAAATAGCATTTATTGTATGTTAGATAGGGGTATGTATTTTAGATAGTTAGGATTTATTGTATGTTAGGGGTATGTATTTTAGATAGTTAGGGCCTCATTCTATTACCGGCCGTAAATCGGCCGTAAGGCTGCGATTCCTTGCGGGGGTTCTGTTAACTCGCGATTCTATTATACGGCCCCGCAAGGATCTCCCCTTACGGCCGGCCGCATATCTTGAAACCGGCCGTAAGCTCAGAAATCTAAAAACGCAAAAATAAATTCAAGCCTGCACTGTACAGCTCTGTAAATGCTAGGGATCATATTGGGGGACATGAGGATTAAAAGTAACCCCCTCTCAAGCTTGCACATCAGCCCAAACCCGAGTTCAAATTAACTGTTTATTTTCCGGCTGGGGCGTGGGCGTGTCTGAGGTGCTCCAAGCACTCTGGACTTTTTACATGTATATTTTACGTATATTAAAAAAAAATATATTTTACAGATTTGAGTATAGGGTAATTATGTGCTATTTTTGCTAACACCGAATATCACTTTATAGACTCCGCAAAGTGCAGGATTGCTTTATTTGAGCGATTTTATGTGCTTAATTGGTGCTAGCGGGACCTGTTTGCTGCAAGTAAGCTGCGGCTCGTTTTTAGCCTTGCAGACAGGGTTCCCGGAGCAATAGAATCGCAACCAGGCTTTTCTTACGGCCGATTTCCTTGCGGCCGTTTTAGATCAAAGGCTTTCCTCCGGCGCGATCGGCCGCAAGAGATAGCAAGGCGCCGGCCGCAAGCCTGCCGGAGTCCCCGGCTGGAGGGGAATAGAATAGCCGGAAAGCTTGCGGCCGGTCCTTGCGGCCCCGCAGCGGCTGCGGACGATAATAGAATGAGGCCCTTAGGATTTATAGTATATTATATAGTATTGTATGTTAGATAGGGGTATGTATTTTAGATAGTTAGGATTTATTGTATATTAGATTGGGAGATGTATTTTAGATAGATAGGATGTATTGTATATTATATAGTATTGTATGATTGATTGGGGGATGTATTTTAGATAGATAGCATTGATTGTATGTTAGATAGATAAGGGGTATAGTTTTTTATTTTATTTGTATTGTATTTTATGTATTCTATGTATTTCCTTTTCTGGTGTGTAATTTTTTTTGTGTTGGTTGGGTGGGTTGTAATGTATTTTTTTATTTTCTCTAATGTTCCTTTTTTATTTTTTGTGACTTAGGTTTTTTTATGTTCTGTAATGTAGATTTTTCATTTTTGTGAGTTAGGATTTTTTATTTTCTGTAATGTAGATTTTTAATTTTTTGTGACTAGGCTTTTTTATTTTCTGCAATCATGGTGGTGGGGGGGTTTATTAGGGGGTAGGTAGGTAGTGTAGGTGTGAATAGGTTAGTATAGAGGGGGTTAGTTTAGATTTAATGATTTATTAGGGGGTATAGTGCAGTGTAGTGTTTGTACTTAGTGTCATGATGGTCCTTGAGTACCGTCATGGCAGTTATTTGGTTAATATTAGGGTTGTAACAGCCTCATAAGGGTCATAATATACCCTTATGGGACTGATGGGGTTACATAGAGGCTTATGGGGGTCTGTATTGACCCCCATGAGTGACAGGATTAATTATGGGTTTATGGGTGTCTGTATTGACCCTCATGAGTAATGGGGTTAATTAAGTGCTTATGGGGGTCTGTATTGACCCCCATGAGTGACAGGTTTAATTAGGGGTTTATGGGTGTCTGTATTGACCCCCATGAGTGAGGGGGTTAATTAAGTGCTTATGGGGGTCTGTATTGACCCCCATGAGTGACAGGCTTAATGAATGGCTTATGGGGGTCTGTATTGAGCCCCATGAGTGACAGGGTTAATTAAGGGTTTATGGGGGTCTGTATTGATTTTTAGGGGTTGATGGGGCTTGATGCAGAGCCCCATGAGTGATAGGGTTCATTTTTTTTTAATTACAGGTCCTTTAAGGACCTTTACGGTCCTTTAAGGACCCGTAAGGTAGAAAATTAGAATTTTCATTGCAGCGGGGGTCCCCCATCGTGTGCGATCGGGGACCCCCACTGCGAGGGTTAATGTCGGGTTAATGCGGGTTTCTGAGCTTATCTTGGATCCTGTGGGGTTGGTGCACGCGGTTCGGCCGTTAAGGTCGCATTTTTGCGAGGTTGTAATGTATTTTTTTTGTAAGTCTCGCGTCTCATATTTTTTTGTATAAGTCCGTATATAGTGATTGCGTGTTAGATCTATTTTCGTAAAGTGCCGCTTGTGTCTGTGTTTGTAACCACTTGTGAGGCACCGTAGAGACTCCACCTCCGCACATGCGGCCCCTCGCTTCGCGATGGTCCGCATTTGCGGCCTTTGGTATTCATTTCCAATCCCAAAGCTCAATCTTAATGATATAAATAGATGGCTTAAGGATAAAAAAATTGCAGCTGAATGGACGGTTGAGAGTCCAAATCCTTTTAATCATAATTTTTATATAGGTCACAGCATAAAACACAGAACACACATAAACCATAACAGTGTGTATGAGACAACTATGATGTTGTAGCGTTTTTACAATCACATTCACAGTTTCTATAATTCAAGTGGTAGAGTGAAACTCTGGATGAATATATTACAGGACTACATTCAGTGATGCCCTACAGAGTTCATAGTTGTCTAAAAGTTTATATATTTTCTCTATTAGTTTTAGTTTAAGAATTTTTTAAAATTTGCAAAGGGAGCAACTTGGATCTGAAGTCATACAGCCTTATTAAAATGTGATTCGGCCAATTGAAAAGGGCTTTATATAACCACAGAGCATATTGCTTTACAGAAGTTTTTAGTTAGTGAAGACCTTGCTTTTGGATAGAAGTTAACTAACTAAAAACTTCTGTAAAAAAAATATGCTCTGTGCTTATAAAGAGCCCTATTCAATTGTCCGAATCGCAATTTAATAAGGCTGATAATCTGTTAATATGTAGTGCATATTCAAGAAATAATACATAATTATATAGTACTATATATATAGTAGAAATTGTGGGAGACTAGGAGGTGCCACTTTGGGGGGGGGGACGACGACACACTGCCCCACCTGGCGATGCCACTGTATGGAACCCTTCATGGATCGCTACCTTGTTGTGGTGAAGGTGCTTGTGTATTTCAATGAAGCTGTGAGCTATACCATGTTAGGTCATCCAATATGGCAGGTCATAGCAGGGAGGTCAAACAAATCTCAGTTCATCAGAGAAGGAACTGGCAACCCACTTCAGTATCTTCGTCAAGATAACCTTATAGATAAGCACAACCAGAGATAACAGGTGTACTTGGCGTGATGCGGTCCATATGGTTACGGAGAGTTGAAAATAACTGAACAACTGAACATCAGCAAAGTATATGAAACAATCAAGAACACCTCAAGCCACTTGTGCTATAGCTTCTCCCAGTCTCCTCCCTACAGTATTGGTATAGTCTTGCACTTCCTATTTGACTAGGCGTCTGGAGGAAGGAGCAGATTGAGGACACAGATCTGATGTTCAACCCCTAAGCTATCAAAATGACAGTAAGAACATGGGACACCCACTATTTTATGCCTCCTCTCATGTTTATTCAGTTACTGAAAACTACTGCTTGCTCTATCCTGTAGTATATCAGTCTGGTCTCACTCAAAAGAGTGACCCAGCCCTGAAATACCAGGCAATTCTACCCTGAACAGTAGAAAAAGCAAATGCGTTTTGGCCTCTGTGGGCCTCTTCAGTGAGGTGCAGCTTTACTCCCTAAGGCACAGTGAGCAAGGAGTCCATGTCTGGTTAACCCTATCACCCGTAGGGTGAGAAAACCCCCTACGGGTCATTTGCTGTTCAGGGTAGAGTTACCTGGTATTTTGGGGCTGGGTCACTCTTTTGAGTGAGACCAGACTGATATACTACAGGATTTTTCTCCCTGTGGAGGGCACAAGTGAGATAAAAGAGGTTGCTTCCTGAGTAGGTAACCAGACCTATAGGACTTCAGATACTGTCCGTTCTCAGATTGAGCACCTCTAAATTTGTTGTTGTTTAAACAGAATTTAAGTACCTGTTACATTGCTTTCAAAGGCTATTTCATGTAAGACTGTGCTGTGCTGCATCAGCTAACCCATGTGTCCCAGAAGTGGAGGTCATGTTTTTTCAGAGAGAGCGAGAGAGAGAGAGAGTAGGAGTTTGCTTTAGAGAGAGTAGGCGATGTGCTTGTTTCTACATTTTTTATTATATGGAAATTCACCCATGAAATACACCTTTACTAGGCCTTACTACATCCTTATCCTACCTACCCTATATCCACCCTACCCTAACACTTATCCCATACCCACTGGCGACTTGCCCCCTATAAGATACAACACACATATCCCTATTGCATACAACATACTACATACTACATTTGTTTTTCCAGGAAACAGTAACATTTTTGGATTTAATAATTTGTGTGGGGAATAATATTGTTTTGCTATGTGAGTGAGTGGCGTTGTCTAAGATGGAGGGATAATTGAAGGGTGGAGGGGAAGGAGGAGGCGAGTGGGAGACTTAGGAGTAGAGGAAAATGAGAGAGGTAGGAGAAGTGAGGGAGCAAGGTAAGGTGAAATGATAGCAGATAAGAGAGGGAGAAGTGTGGTAAGGGGGAATGGTGAGGGGAGGAGGAGAAGATACGTGAGTAGAAAGGAGAAGAGAGAGGAGAGTTGTGGTGTGAGGGAAAAGAGAGGAGAAGGGCAGAACTGAAGATTAAAGTGGTTGGGAGTGAGAGGTGCCCCTACAATAAGTATTTTAATTAGGGGGGCACTAGTGGAGGCCTCTTGAGCTAGTGTGGAGAGGAGCGGTGGTTAGCCCCAGGCCTCAGGTCCTGGTCCCTTGACTCTGTTAAGGGGTCATGAGGTTGACAGGAAACATAGGGCACCCAATTACTTCATGGAGGAATGTGTTGCCCTCCTGAATGCCATCCATGGCTAGTCCCATATCCTCCATGGAGGCCTATAGATTAGATCTGGTCAGAGTGCAAGGATGTTTGGAGAGCTGACAGCAGAGATTAGCACTGTGGAAGTGCACATCAGGTACGCCAAGAGTGTGAAACACTGCTCTGAGTCAGAAACAAGAGCCACAGGTGATGGACCACCTATAGTTGTGGGGTTTGAGGGGGAGCAACTATTGAGGGGAAGGATGTCCACGGCGGCTGTAGTAGGAATACAGTGATTTTTAGACACTACAGTAGCTGTTCGAGAGATGAGTATGTGCACTACCAATCATACAGCAGCATAATTAATCATGTTCACAAAGCATACACTCCTACTCAATGATATGATCGACATCACACAGAAATGGCTCTGTAAAATATCACATATACAGTGTAGCTGATGACCATGAATGTCTAATCATGTTACCCTGAAACACACCTCAAAATGTGTGATGCCAATAATAATACTAATAATGTACAAAAAAGGTCATATCTGCATAATCTAAAAATGCTTTCAGAAAATGATAAAGCCAAACAATGGGTTTATCAGCAAGATCACGAAGTATAGGTTAATCCCCCAGACTCTTGACATAATAATTGGCTGATATTAAGATGTTTTCTAATTCTTGTCTATGCTATGCACAATTGATCTATGTACATACAAACACTGAATTAATTTATGCTTACAAGAATCAGAAACTAAATATGTGCTACTCTTCTACAGTACCACCAGTGCTGCAAGAAGATGATCCTATTGGTAGAAACCACAGTCTCGGGCTGCTACCCTTCCTTCCCTATTACCACATCTACTGCAACACCAATGTCCTTAGCAACATCCACTCAGCCATAGACACCTTTCCTACAGTGGATATAAAAAGTCTACACACCCCTGTTAAAATGTCAGGTTTCTGTGCTGTAAAAAAATGAGACAAAGATAAATCATTTCAGAACTTTTTCCATCTTTAATGTGACCTATAAACTGTACAACTCAATTGAAAAACAAACTGAAATCTTTTAGGTGGTGGAAGAAAAAAATAAAATAAAAATAATGTGGTTGCATAAGTCTGCACACCCTCTTATAACTGGGGATGTAGCTGTGTTCAGAATTAAGCAATCACATTCCAAATCGTGTTAAATAGGAGTCAGCATACACCTGCCATCATTTAAAGTGCCTCTGATTAACCCCAAATAAAGTTCAGCTGATCTAGTTGGTCTTTCCTGAAATGTTCTTAGTCGCATCCCACAGCAAAAGCCATGATCCACAGAGAGCTTCTAAAGCATCAGAGGGATCTCATTGTTAAAAGGTATCAGTCAGGAGAAGGGTACAAAAGAATTTCCAAGGCATTAGATATACCATGGAACACAGTGAAGACAGTCATCATCAAGTGGAGAAAATATGGCACAACAGTGACATTACCAAGAACTGGAGCTCCCTCCAAAATTGATGAAAAGACGAGAAGAAAACTTCTCTGGGAGGCTACCAAGAGGCCTACAGCAACATTAAAGGAGCTGCAGGAATATCTGGTAAGTACTGGCTGTGTGGTACATGTGACAACAATCTCCCGTATTCTTCATATGTCTGGGCTATGGGGTAGAGTGGCAAGACGAAAGCCTTTTCTTACAAAGAAAAACATCCAAGCCTGGCTATGTGACGAAGTGCCCTTCGCCACTTTTTCCTGGAGAGGACTTATTGCCAGCCTCCTGCCCTGCGACTATGGCCCTGGGACATATTGCCCTTTAAAAACAGTATTCGGCCACACCAGAGTGCATGTCACTCATTCTGGCCCTTTAAATACAGGGGGGTCATTCGGTACTTGCCCTGTGTGAGCGGTGATACCCCAGATAGCTATGCCATGGAGCCCATTCATATAATGAAAGACTATGAGAAAGTCTTTGGTTCCATGGCCATTGAACTGTATGTATGTGGTCTGAGCGCCATTCAGTAATAATGTGTGCTCAGACCTAAGCTATCTGCAGATATGTTCTGGGTTATAATATGTTGTGGTTATATCTGTAAAAATATTGTATTGTGTGGTATGCAGTCAAATATCTTTGGTCTCATACACTTGGTCAGGAGTTGCCCATCTGCCTCTTAATAGTATCTGCTAAAACACACAAGAGATAGCAGAACAAAAGGGTTTTAGCAGACAAGATGGCACCATGAACAATGGGGGTAAGGACTCTTGAATAATGAGATGGCCTGGGGTTTCCCCATACTCTCAGCAGGGGAGTAAGTGAGCCTAGGGATGTTACTCTCTCCACTGCCAGAGGTAGAATGAGCAGTTAGCCACGCCTAGTGGGTGGCTCCTGGGGGAGGGGACTCCTGGCTCCCACGCCTTAACACTGTCTGATTGGCCAGAGGTAATTAGGGGTTGACCAAAGGTAGTCACTGCCCCTACTGTGTATGTGAAGTGTTTAAAAATGTGTGTTGTTTCAATAAAGGGAGTTCTACTTGACCCTGCAAAACGTAGCCTTGTCTCGTTCTTGGAGGGAATTGCTATATCACACTGGGGATTGCTATGCGCTGCATACTCCCTTGAGCTTTAACTACTGAACTCTTGTTCCTGATGTACTCTCCTTGGAGGAGAGGTCTTCCCCACACGGTCCTGGATGCTGGAGATTCATACAGGGTGGAAGGAAGACGGTGCGGCTCCAGTTAAGCTACGGCGGTTGTGGAGTCTGTGGTGGTTGTGGTGTCCGGTGCGGTGCTTGTAGTCCTCGGCGCAAGCTAGGACGCGTCCATCAACGGAGTTACCCAGTCGGGGTGCCAGGTGATCCGTTACATTGGTGGCAGTGGTGGGATGGCGTCCTAGTGCGAGGAAAATGAGCCCGGAGACACTGGTAACGTTTGGAGTTACAAATTGAGGGCAACGCTAGTATGCGTACAGCGCCCCTGGCTACAGCAGGATGGAACCGGCTAGTTTTCGGACAGCGTTCCATGATGATGAGGAGGAGGAGGCCGCGGACTACAGGGATGCAGACAGAAAGGAACTCTGGTATGATGCCCTGGAAGATGACCAATGGCGGCGAGGTGAAAGTCTCCCCAGTGATGAGCAGCGGCTACAGAAGCGTGTGGCGATGCGGATGTATCTATTGGGAGAGCAGCCCCTGGATGAGTGGGTGACAAGACTAGAGACCCTGGTATGGTGAGAGATCTGGCTAGACAACGCATACCAGGCCCTCTGGTGGCATACCGTTCGACTTACCCCATGGACGGCTGAACACGAGTTACCGGAGGGGGATGATTATGATGGCCCGGGTTTATTATGGGATGCCTTGGAGGACGACATTGATCTTGACAGCACGGAGGGGTCTAGGTTTTGGGACATCTACGACTACCGGATGGGCATGTATGTCTGGGTTAACGAAGGCGAGGTGAGCAAAGAAATGACCCACCTGGTAACGAGAGAGTGGGAGCTGGAGTAGAACTACCTACACCTGCTCAGCTTCGTGCAGCCCCAACCTACTAGACAAGCAGAACCAGACCTCATTGACTGGTCCTGGGATGACCTCGAGATGGCAGGTAGAGATGGGACCGAGGTCTCTCTACCGGCCCTACAGGGAGCAGAAGGTGCCGTCCTTCCTCCCCAGCGACAGTGTGTATCCCAGGGAGCAGAAGGTGTCGTCCTTCCCCCCCAGCGGCAGTGTGAACCACAGGGAGCAGAAGGTGCCGTCCTTCCTCCCCAGCGGCAGTTTGAACCCCAGGGGGCAGAAGGTGTCGTCCTTCCCCCCCTACGGCAGTGTGAACCACAGGGAGCAGAAGGTGCCGTCCTTCCTCCCCAGCCGCAGTGTGAACCACAGGGAGCAGAAGGTGATGTCCTTCCTCCCCAGCGGCAGTGTGTACCCCAGGGGGCCGAAGGTGTCGCCCTCTCCCCCCAGCGACAGCTTACCCTAACAAGGGGAGACACCAATCTCCCAGACGGCGCAGATGGGACCGTGGTCTCTGCGCCTGACCTACCGGGATGCTGGACAGCCTGTCCAGATCCCCAACTACCCTCACTGGGACAACCGGAGGAGGGGGTAAGTACAAATTCCCCTCCCCAGCTAACTCCTAATGTGGCCCCAGGGTTAACAGAGGAAATGTTAACCCCCACTGACCCCCACGTTTCCCTGGCTACTGAGCCGGAATATGTCCCAAGTACCCCAGAAGAAGAGCTGACAGCAAGGCAGAGTGCAGTCGGCCTCTGCCCTCCCTTTGTCCCTTGTACAGAGCAGGATGTCCTGCAGGTTATACCAGCAGAAGAGCTGGCATCAGGGCAGAGTGCCGCTGGCCTCTGCCCCTCAAGTCCTCTCAGCGTGTTGCCCCATCACCACAGCAAAATATCCAGGTGCAGTAACTGTTTGTTGTGGGTGGGCTGCTCTTGCACTCTGTTGTTGTGGGGGGGCTGCTCTAGCACTGGTTTATTGTGGGTTGGTGGATCGTCTAACGGAGGCACTGACTGGCAGAAGGTCAGGTGCCTGGTTAGACTTCCCCCCAAAGGGTAGATGTGTGACGAAGTGCCCTTCGCCACTTTGTCCTGGAGAGGACTTATTGCCAGCCTCCTGCCCTGCGACTATGGCCCTGGGACATATTGCCCTTTAAAAACAGTATTCGGCCATACCAGAGTGTATGTCACTAGAGATGTCGCGAATAGTTCGCCGGCGGATTGTTCCCAGCGAACATAGCATGTTCGCGGCGAACAGCGAACATATGCGAGGTTCGACCCGCCCCCAATACTTTATCATTGAGCAAACTTTGACCCTGCATGTCACAGTCAGCAGACACATTCCAGCCAATCAGCAGCATACATTCTCTTCCAGAGCCTTCTAACTCATGGACAGCAGCCATTTTGGAATCATAGCTAACTTGCAGTTTTACTGAGAGGAGGGAGAGTGTAGGTGATACTGATTGAATAGGGAAATCAATAGCTAGGCAAGTTTATTCAGTGTCCAGTGCAGTGCTGAAGGACTCTTGTGCATTATTATTATTATTATTATTATTATTACTACTATATAATGTGTAGATGTACCAGCTGGGCATGCTCTTGTGCATTATTATTATTATTATTATTACTACTATATAATGTGTAGATGTACCAGCTGGGCATGCTCTTGTGCATTATTATTATTATTATTATTATTATTATTATTATTATTATTATTATTATTATTATTATTATATAATGTGTAGATGTACCGGCTGGGCATGCTCTTGTGCATTATTATTATTATTATTATTATTACTACTATATAATGTGTAGATGTATTAGCTGGGCATGCTCTTGTGCATTATTATTATTAATATTATTGTTATTATTACTACTATATAATGTGTAGATGTACAAGCTGGGCATGCTCTTGTGCATTATTATTATTATTATTATTATTACTACTATATAATGTGTAGATGTACCAGCTGGGCATGCTCTTGTGCATTATTATTATTATTATTATTACTACTATATAATGTGTAGATGTACCAGCTGGGCATGCTCTTGTGCATTATTATTATTATTATTATTATTATTATTATTATATAATGTGTAGATGTACCGGCTGGGCATGCTCTTGTGCATTATTATTATTATTATTATTATTATTATTACTACTATATAATGTGTAGATGTATTAGCTGGGCATGCTCTTGTGCATTATTATTATTAATATTATTGTTATTATTACTACTATATAATGTGTAGATGTACAAGCTGGGCATGCTCTTGTGCATTATTATTATTATTATTATTATTACTACTATATAATGTGTAGATGTACCAGCTGGGCATGCTCTTGTGCATTATTATTATTATTATTATTATTACTACTATATAATGTGTAGATGTACCAGCTGGGCATGCTCTTGTGCATTATTATTATTATTATTATTACTATATAATGTGTAGATGTACCGGCTGGGCATGCTCTTGTGCATTATTTTTATTATTATTATTACTACTATATAATGTGTAGATGTACCAGCTGGGCATGCTCTTGTGCATTATTATTATTATTATTATTATTATTACTACTATATAATGTGTAGATGTACCAGCTGGGCATGCTCTTGTGCATTATTATTATTATTATTATTACCATATAATGTGTAGATGTACCGGCTGGGCATGCTCTTGTGCATTGTTATTATTATTATTATTATTACTACTATATAATGTGTAGATGTACCAGCTGGGCATGCTCTTGTGCATTATTATTATTATTATTATTATTACTATATAATGTGTAGATGTACAGGCGGGGCATGCTCTTGTGCATTATTATTATTATTATTATTATTATTATTACTACTACTATATAATGTGTAGATGTACCGGCTGGGCATGCTCTTGTGCATTATTATTATTATTATTATTACTATATAATGTGTAGATGTACCGGCTGGGCATGCTCTTGTGCATTATTATTATTATTATTATTATAATTATTATTGTTACTATATAATGTGTAGATGTGCCGGCTGGGCATGCTCTTGTGCATTATTATTATTATTTTTATTATTATTATTATTATTATTACTATATAATGTGTAGATGTACCGGCTGGGCATGCTCTTGTGCATTATTATTATTATTATTATTTTTATTATTATTATTATTATTATTATTATTACTATATAATGTGTAGATGTACCAGCTGGGCATGCTCTTGTGCATTATTATTATTAGTATAATACTACTACTACTACTACTAATAATAATAATAATAATAATGCACAAGAGCATGCCCAGCCGGTACATCTACACATTATATAGTAATAATAATAAGAATAATGTAGAAGAGCATGCCCAGCCAGTACATCTACACATTATATAGTAATAATAATAATAATAATAATGCACAAGAGCATGCCCAGCCGGTACATCTACACATTATATACTACTACTAATAATAATAATAATAATAATAATGCACAAGAGCATGCCCAGCGGTACATCTACTCATTATATAGTAATAATATTAATAATAATAATAATAATAATAATAAAGCACAAGAGAATTAAGGTCTTATTATGGAGAGATCTTACATCTCATGGGTTATCGACCCCAATTTTGAGATAATTAAGCACATGAGATAAACTCGTTAGGAGAACTGGGGACTCGTTAATGTGATTTCGGCTTCAAATGCCCAACTTTTCCCAACTCATAGGGCCTCATTCTATTATCGGCCGCAGCCGCTGCTGGGCCGCAAGGACCGGCCGCAAGCTTTCCGGCTATTCTATTCCCCTCCGGCCGGGGACTCCGGCAGGCTTGCGGCCGGCGCCTTGCTATCTCTTGCGGCCGCTCGCGCCGGAGGAAAGCCTTTGATCTAAAACGGCCGCAAGGAAATCGGCCGTAAGAAAAGCCTGGTTGCTATTCTATTGCTCCGGGAACCCTGTCTGCAAGGCTAAAAACGAGCCGCAGCTTACTTGCAGCAAACAGGTCCCGCTAGCACCAATTAAGCACATAAAAAAGGCTCAAATAAAGCCATCCTGCACTTTGAAGAAGTCTATAAAGTGATAATCGGTGTTAGCAAAAATAGCACATAATTACCCTATACTCAAATCCGTAAAATAATTTTTTTTTTATATACGTAAAATATACATGTAAAAGGTCCATAGGGCTTGGAGCACCTCAGACACGCCCACGCCACAGCCGGAAAATAAACAGTTAATTTGAACTTGGGTTTGGGCTGATGTGCAAGCTTGAGAGTGGGTTACTTTTAATCCTCATGTCCCCCAATATGATCCCTAGCATTTACAGAGCTGTACAGTGCAGGCTTGAATTTATTTTTGAGTTTTTAGATTTCAGAGCTTACGGCCGGTTTCAAGATATGCGGCCGGCCGTAAGGGGAGATCCTTGCGGGGCCGTATAATAGAATCGCGAGTTAACAGAACCCCAGCCAGGAATCGCAGCCTTACGGCCGATTTACGGCCGATAATAGAATGAGGCCCATTGTGTTTATATTTATTTATATTTGTACTTTTCGTTCTTCAAGTACTGGGACCTCCAGAGTTACTGAATACTGTTGTGTTTTTATTCCTCCTCCCTTTGACAGATGTGCTTGGCGTGCTGAGGGCCATAGGGTCACGTATAGTTGGACATGACTGAACAACTAAACAGCAGCAATTATTGCTATGTTATATTATTATATTACTGTACTAGACCCTGGTCAGACAGCGCTGCGCAGACCCTGAGTCGACAGTGATTGGTGGGACCCGGTGCAGAAACATTTAGGGCCCACTTTGCAACTTCTCTATAGACATTGGGTGCCTTTTAGGTTTAATTAAAAGTTCTAATATATAAAAGTTTAATTAAAAGTTCTAATAATGGGAGATTTTAATTACCCTGAAATAAACCGGATAAATGAGACCAGCAGATCATCTAAGGGGAGCAGGTTCTTGAGTACACTCGGGGATCATTATCTGGCCCAGGTTGTACAAGAGCCTACTAGAAATGGGGCCATCTTGGATTTAGTCATCACAAATAATATTGATATAGTATCAAATGTTGGAATAGGGGAACCTTTGGGAAACAATGATCACAACACAGTCTTATTTGAGATTGAATTAAAAAAACAACATTTTAAGGGGCCAACAAAAACTCTTAATTTTAAAAGGGCAGATTTTAACGGTCTAAGGGCAGCAATACAAAGTATAGACTGGGACAGAGAAAAAATGTATTCAGGTCTCAGAGCATAATAAAGTGATTTAGATTTGTAACTGCTTTGAGAGTGCTATCGCTGGCAGCCAATGAGCAGTAATCCAGATATAAAACTGCAGAGTAAAAAGTAAAACATTTTAGTGTAGTGTAAAGTCTAAATTTTTATTTTCCATTACTAATTAATACTTATTAAATGAATGCACGCTAATAACTATTGTGAATGAACAAATGTATTAGGAAGTGCGAAGCGTTAATGTATGTAAAGTAACGACAGTGTAAAATATGCTATTATACATATTTTTTTCATATATATTTTTTTTTTATAATAATGAATTAATTAATTACTAAAATACTTTACCTATTTGTAATTAATATATCCAGTGATCAATATCCTGAAGAGCTAACAATCAGTTTTGATTTTCCTGCAGCTTACAGTGTACATTTGGACTGTTGGTGACCTGAGGTGTAAGTGTCAGCAATGTGCGCAGTGCACGAGGGGAAACCGCTTGTATAGTCGTGTAACGCGCTATTTTAGATTTGTAATGTTATTAGTTGCAAGTTAGTGTTGTAAAATGGCGGCGATTGTATATGTGTTACGCGGCTCGCCAGCAGTTTCCATTATTTCTAATAGTGTATTTTGTACCTCGTCTGTTCCTAGGTAAAAGTCGTACATGGCTGGCGATGTTTTGCGTGGTTTGGGGTCGTGTAGCCTCATTTTCATTTTTTCAGGACGCCATTTTTTTTGTCGCTTAGCCGATTTACAAGTGCCAACTGGGGAAGACGTTGCAGATATCACATATATAGTTGTGAGCAGGCGGGTTGTTGCTAACGCTGCGGGCTTGCGAAGCGAGGGCCAGAGTTGCTGGCAAGGAGCACCGAAGGCTCCCACGTCGGCTGCAATGAGCCGCAGGCGGGACTTACACCATCAAATTTACGGACTTACCATCCAAAAATACGGGACTTAGAAAAAAAAACATTACAAGCTCGCAAAAATACGACCTTAACGCCCGAACCGCGCGCACTTAAAACATTAAAAACACAATAAATACACACAACAAACACAGAAAAAGCTTACCCACAGCAAGGCGGGTACCGAGGACCTCTGCAAGTGAAGTTACACCTCCATTTAAGTCCAAATTCATGAGTTTAGACAACCGAAAATCACCTAAGTGAGAGAAAAAATGGCCGTTGAAAAAAAGAAAACGAGGCTACAGGACCCTAAACACGCGAAAGACATACGGATTTTCCTAAAAAGCTGTACGAGGTAAAGATACACTATTAACAAGGACGCTAAATCATCCACACCCGCGTACCACATACACATTCCCCGCCATTTTACAACACTAACTTACACAATGCGGAAGTACCCAGCTACCCTAACGGCTTCCCCTTGCGCACGCAGCCTATTTACACTACACACTGCGCACATTGCTGACACTTACACAGCAGCTCCACAGCACTGAAAACCTACATTGTATGCTGCAGGAACATGAAAACAGATTGTCAGCTCTTCAGCACAATGCTTCCTGCATATATTACTTACAAATAGGTAAAGTATATTCATTTAGTAATTATTTCATTAGCATACAAAAATACATATACACAAAAAAAACATTATCACATTAAACATAAAAGCCATTCACTGCGCGCCTCACAACGAGCGCCAATGCTGCTCATAGCACACAAAGCCTTGCAATAAGCGCAAAAAACACATCACCGCCGACCAAAGAATAACAGCAAAAGCGCCTATCAGAAAAAAAATACAACCAACAGCCTCGCAATGAGCGCCGAAGGATCTCCGACCGCCAACAAAATGAATGTCTCGTCCAAACACCATTACCTGCCTTACAATCTTATTGCCGCCATTTTTTGACGGGCAAGTCGCTAGTAAATATATAAAGATCAAGATAATAAAAGTATCAGGAAATGTAACACAAAGTGTCAGATGCACGCGCGTCTGAATAATACGACAAATACGGATTTTTGTCATAAATGATATGATCGCAGTATTGGGTCATAAACCCTAAACACTGGAATCTGTTACATACAATTTACTGATGATGTCATTAATGGGCTTCAAGGGGGGGGGATCTCTTTTCATACTTTTTGAGCGGTGCAAATCCAACATACGCAGAGCGGAAACGCCACGTCTGTGGGACACACACAAAGGGGTTCACTTTGGGAGAAAAAAACAAACAAATATGAAATATTTAATAATCATATTTTGATGTTACCAACAGATAAGGAAACGAAACTGAGGTTATTATATCTAATAGTAGCAAGCCTGGGAGTACTGGGAGTAATAATACTGCAGCAGGAGGTCAGGACTAATGTCACCTATAGACCCCCAGACAGATAAAGGTCAGTACTAATGTTCCTCTATAGACCCCAGTCAGATAAAGGTCAGTACTAATGTCACCTATAGACCCCCAGACAGATAAAGGTCAGTACTAATGTCCCTCTATAGACCCCCAGACAGATAAAGGTCAGTACTAATGTCCCTCTATAGACCCCCAAATAGATAAAGGTCAGTACTAATGTCCATCTATAGACCCCCAGTCAGATAAAGGTCAGTACTAATGTCACTCTATAGACCCCAGACAGATAAAGGTCAGTACTAATGTCACCTATAGACCCCCAGACAGATAAAGGTCAGTACTAATGTCCCTCTATAGACCCCCAAACAGATAAAGGTCAGTACTAATGTCCATCTATAGACCCCCAGTCAGATAAAGGTCAGTACTAATGCCACTCTATAGACCCCAGACAGATAAAGGTCAGTTCTAATGTCACCTATAGACCCCCAGACAGATAAAGGTCAGTACTAATGTCCCTCTATAAGCCCCAAACAGATAAAGGTCAGTACTAATGTCCATCTATAGACCCCCAGTCAGATAAAGGTCAGTACTAATGTCACTCTATAGACCCCAGACAGATAAAGGTCAGTACTAATGTCACCTATAGACCCCCAGACAGATAAAGGTCAGTACTAATGTCTCTCTATAGACCCCCAGTCATATAAAGGTCAGTACTAATGTCACTCTATAGACCCCCAGTCAGATAAAGATTTTAAATGTTTCTTGGATAGCATTGGGGCTAAAGGAGGTTTGGCCATCAGGTAGTCTAAAGATACTGTATATTATGTCCTCTCTTGGGGGGTAAAGACACTAATAATTTCTCCAATAAAATTCTGTTTTTTTATGTGGGCAAGGTCCCTGGTTAGCCCCTTGGGTTATCTGTTAAAAAGAGTGGTGCAGAGACTGTGGGGGCTGTTAGCCTCCTTGTCCCCGTGTGGCCGTTTAGAATCCCTGCTGCTGCATGTTTCAGCTTTATTAAGGTGTAATTGTACAGCGTTTGACTCAAGTAGCTGCCTGTGCTGGGTCACTTTGGCTTAATTGCTGGGCCCTTTTCCTGCCAAGATGGCGACCGTCAGTCCATGGGCCTCTATGTCCCCTTCACTACCTTTGTCCCCGCTTGTATGCTTATTTGGGATGGCCCCCCTTTATATCTCCGGCCCGTGGCCTTCTCAGGTCCCCCCCTCAATCTCTGAGCGTGGGTATGCGGGGCTGGGGTGTTGAATCAGGCCTACCTTCTTCTCTGCTCGCTGCAAGATCAACAATACCTAATTTTTCAGGCATGTGTACATGCCTAATTTTTCTGGCCTCTGGTGCTGCACTGTGCCTTCAACAACCAAACCCAAAAAAGAGGCACATAACAGGGATTAAACTGATAGGTGTAGTACTACTTAACACACCACTCATATCTGGTGTAAGAGTAGTGTACATTTAAAACAAAAAACATTTTTTCTACTGTAATAGATTGCATAGCAGTTAGTTGTCTGCAAGCGTGTGTGTCAGACCTACAGCGTCTACTCTGCCAACTTCTGCAAGTGCACAGTGCCACTCATATCTGTTGTCACAGTAGCTTGGACGCATAGTACCAATCTGTCAAAACCGGTAATGATGAATGAGGTCTAGAGTAGCCTGGTTCCCTTATCCTCTACAGGTTGAGACCTAATGTTTGGGTGACTCCAGACCAACACATGAGTACAAGCAGCACACAAACTCAAAGCCGCCATCCTCCTCCTGGTCCAGCATCATCAGCCACATCAACCACTGCTGTCCTCCTTGCCCCCTCTCAACCATCCGCCACTGTGTCTCTCGCCTTGAGCAGTTCCTGCTCATCTGCCCATAGTCAGGTGCCTGTAAAGGACATGTTTGAGCGTAAGAAGCTAATGTCTCAAAGTGCCCCAATATTGAAGTGATACGACCAACAAAGCATCTTTTTCCATCTCCCGGTTCTAAAAATCCAGGCCTTATACACATCCCCTGATAGGTGACGTAACAAGTATTAAACTGATAAGAGTAGTACTTACAAACACGCCACTCCTATCTGGTGGCACCTTTGATTGCACGTGCCGTGCCCCAAAATTGAAGTGATACGACCAACAAAGCATCTTTTTCCATCTCCTGGTTCTAAAAATCCAGGCCTTATACACGCCCCCTGATAGGTGCTGTAACAGGTATTTACACTGATAAGAGTAGTACTTACAAACACTCCTATCTGGTGGCACCTTTGATTGCACGTGCCGTGCCCCAAAATTGAAGTGATACGACCAACAAAGCATCTTTTTCCATCTCCTGGTTCTAAAAATCCAGGCCTTATACACGCCCCCTGATAGGTGCTGTAACAGGTATTTACACTGATAAGAGTAGTACTTACAAACACTCCTATCTGGTGGCACCTTTGATTGCACGTGCCGTGCCCCAAAATTGAAGTGATACGACCAACAAAGCATCTTTTTCCATCTCCTGGTTCTAAAAATCCAGGCCTTATACCCGCCCCCTGATAGGTGACGTAACAAGTATTAAACTGATAAGAGTAGTACTTACAAACACGCCACTCCTATCTGGTGGCACCTTTGATTGCACGTGCTGTGCCCCAAAATTGAAGTGATACGACCAACAAAGCATCTTTTTCCATCTCCTGGTTCTAAAAATCCAGGCCTTATACACGCCCACTGATATGTGCTGTAACAGGTATTAAACTGATAAGAGTAGTACTACTTAACACACCTTATAATAATGCAGAGAGAGGCAACGCAGTGAGAGGAGTCTGAAGAAGAGGAGTCAGAGGAGGAAGGTGGATTTGAGGAGGTGGAAGACCAAACACAGCAGGCGTCCCAGGGGGCTTGTTGTCACCTTTCGGGGACCCTTGGTGTTGTACGTGGCTGGGTGGAGGAAGAGACCTTCAATGACAACAGTGAGGACAAGGAACGGGACACGGCTTGCTTGGTATCCAACCTTGTGCAAATGGGGAGTTTGCGGTTGTGCAAATGGACTGTTTGCGGTTGTTTGCGGTGCGTTAAACGGGGAGTTTGGTCTGTCACTGTAAAGCGGGCCTAACCCTTACACTACCTGATCGATACAACATCATACCTGATGTTTTAAAGCATGTTATTCCAAACAATTTAGGAATGTTAGGTAATTTATGCCCTTTATGGCTTAAAACCAGACTCTGCATCAACTATGTAATTTTCTATGGGAGTTTTGCCATGGATCCCCTTTCGGCATGCCACAGTCCAGGTGTTAGTCCCGTTGAAACAACTTTCCCATCACTATTGTGGCCAGAAAGTGTCCCTGTGGGTTTTAAAATTCGCCTTCCCATTGAAGTCTATGACGGTTCGCCGGGTTCGCCGGTTCGCAAACAATTGCGGCGATTCGCGTTCGCGGTTCGCGAACCGAAAATGTTATGTTTGCGACATCACTATATGTCACTCATTCTGGCCCTTTAAATACAGGGGGGTCATTCGGTACTTGCCCTGTGTGAGCGGTGATACCCCAGATAGCTATGCCATGGAGCCCATTCATAAAATGAAAGACTATGAGAAAGACTTTGGTTCCATGGCCATTGAACTGTATGTATGTGGTCTGAGCGCCATTCAGTAATAATGTGTGCTCAGACATAAGTTATCTGCAGATATGTTCTGGGTTATAATATGTTGTGGTTATATCTGTAAAAATATTGTATTGTGTGGTATGCAGTCAAATATCTTTGGTCTCATACACTTGGTCAGGAGTTGCCCATCTGCCTCTTAATAGTATCTGCTAAAACACACAAGAGATAGCAGAACAAAAGGGTTTTAGCAGACAAGATGGCACCATGAACAATGGGGGTAAGGACTCTTGAATAATGAGATGGCCTGGGGTTTCCCCATACTCCCAGCAGGGGAGTAAGTGAGCCTAGGGATGTTACTCTCTCCACTGCCAGAGGTAGAATGAGCAGTTAGCCATGCCTAGTGGGTGGCTCCTGGGGGAGGGGACTCCTGGCTCCCACGCCTTAACCCTCTCTGATTGGCCAGAGATAATTAGGGGTTGACCAAAGGTAGTCACTGCCCCTACTGTGTATGTGAAGTGTTTAAAAATGTGTGTTGTTTCAATAAAGGGAGTTCTACTTGACCCTGCAAAACGTAGCCTCGTCTCGTTCTTGGAGGGAATTGCTATATCACACTGGCGATTGCTATGCGCTGCATACTCCCTTGAGCTTTAACTACTGAACTCTTTTTCCTGATGTACTCTCCTTGGAGGAGAGGTCTTCCCCACATGGTCCTGGATGCTGGAGATTCATACAGGGTGGAAGGAAGATGGCGCGGCTCCAGTTAAGCTACGGCGGTTGTGGAGTCTGTGGTGGTTGTGGTGTCCGGTGCGGTGCTTGTAGTCCTCGGCCCAAGCTAGGACGCGTCCATCAATGGAGGTACCCAGTCGGGGTGCCAGGTGATCCGTTACAGGCTACATTTTGTAAAAACACATCTGAAGTCTACCAAAAGCATGTGGGAAAAGGTGTTATGGTCTGATGAAACCAAGGTTGAACTTTTTGGCCATAATTCCAAAAGATATGTTTGGCGCAAAAACAACACTGCACATCACCAAAAGAACAGCATACCCACAGTAAAGCATGGTGGTGGCAGCATAATGCTTTGGGGCTGTTTTTCTTCAGCTGGAACTGGGGCCTTAGTTAAGATAGAGGGAATTATGAACAGTTCCAAATACCAGTCAATATTGGCACAAAACCTTCAGGCTTCTGCTAGAAAGCTGAACAAGAAGAGAAACTTCATCTTTCAGCATGACAACGACCCAAAGCATACATCCAAATCAACAAAGGAATGGCTTCACCAGAAGAAGATTCAAGTTTTGGAATGGCCCAGCCAGAGCCCAGACCTGAATCCGATTGAAAATCTGTGGGGTGATCTGAAGAGGGCTGTGCACAGGAGATGCCCTCGCAATCTGACATATTTGAAGTGTTTTTGCAAAGAAGAGTGGGCAAATCTTGCCAAGTCAAAATGTGCCATGCTGATAGACTCATACCCAAAAAGACTGAGTGCTGTAATAAAATCAAAATGTGCTTCAACAAAGTATTAGTTTAAAGGTGTGCATACTTATGCAACCATATTATTTTATTTTTATACTTTTTCTTCCCTCTACCTAAAAGATTTCAGTTTGTTTTTCAATTGAGTTGTACCGTTTATAGGTTACATTAAAGGTGGAAATAGTTCTGAAATGATCTATCTTTGTCTCATTTTTTTACAGCACAGAAACCTGACATTTTAACACGGTGTGTAGACTTTTTATATCCACTGTATATTGAAGGTGGAGTAAGACATTAAAAGCCAATAAGAGATAAAAAGGCATTTCTAAGAGGTGGTGTACATATAGAGTAAGCTGCTCCAGAAGATGAAATGGGGAAGCTCTGTGGACTAAACCAAAAGTTCTGAGTGGGGGCTTCATGGCAGTCATACTGGAACATTTTCAACAACAATCTGCCTTTCAGTTCACCACTACCAAGGAGCGGTCCCCCAACACACCCTGTTACCATTCTTGCCAGCCATACTAGCTGCTCTTCCACTTCTCCCAGCAGCCACTGCCAGAGGCCAAGTAGGCAACCACAGGAGGCACAAGAATTGTACGCCCTGTAGGCAAGAGGGAGAGTAGATAAGAGCTTCATCCTTGTTTTTAGTCAGGGTTGTTTGTTTCTATTTTATGTAGCTCTGAAATAGAACATTACAGTGTATTGATCTCCGAGCAATGTTACCTGATATTGTAAATGTACCACATTCGATCTGTGAACAAATCTTACATAGCCTTAGTGCAACCCCCACCAAATGAATAGAGGAAACAAAAAATAGCAAAATTAAACTTAATAATGCTATGGAGAGGTATGTTTTTCCCTAGTAAGCTGTGTCACCCCCCCCCCCCCAACCTTCCTCGCAGCAGGCTCCAGTGCATTGCACCTGGGGCACCGGTGATATATACGCCCATCTTCCTGTCCTGGGAGTAGAGATAAGTTATCCCCCTTAGATTTTTTGGGGTTCCTATGCCCATGCCTTAGTGGATGACACAATCAATCATGTTTACAATAAAAATTGATTATATTATGCCATAGCCTCAAATTATTGCAGGTAGCCATGTCATGCTTTTTAAAAATTATCATGTGATTTTCTGCCAAAGATACTAGACAGGAAGAAATAACACACATGAATTGAGCCAATGTTCATGGATCAGTTATAAATTGTCTGACACATTTGTGTAATAATTCCGCTTTTACTTTAAAATTCCATGTGAATGCATATTCAAGATGACAATCACTGCAACAAATTCATAATATCCACTTCATGTAACCATGTCATGCTTCTTAGCAATTGCCATGTGGTTCCCTCCAAAAAACATTTGCCAATGTGCAAGTATCGTTTACAAATTGTTTGATGCATTATTATAAGATTTCTACTTGGATTTTTGATGTCTATGTCTATTTACTGAATGTCCTGTACAATGCACATAGATATAGCTTTGAATATAGCAAGTACTTATGTATGCCAACAAATCATTGAGAAATTACAGATTAATAATAAATAATATATATTTTATTATAAAACTTCAGGGTTTGATAGATGATACAGCACTGTTAGCCCCGCTTGGAGATCAGTAGAAGGTAAGATTGCTTATTGGAACACTGAAATGTAAACATTACTAAACTGTACATATTCATCCCTTTACTTTCCTCCCATTTTTATTTTTTCAGTGGCACTTGCTGTATGTAGTTTAATGGGATTACCTTCTCCTGATGTACTGACCAGGTGAAGAAAATATGCAAGTGATACGCACTATTACTGTTAGTTGCATTATAGGAATTGAACTCTTGGAGAACCCTTTTCTAAATTTATAATTATTCTGATCTGCTGACCTGATATGGCAATTTCTATGTGCTTTTCTGTTTGTTATGCAATCTTTAGTCAGCTTCATGGCCCCCTTGGATCAGTTTGCACCACACTGATTATATTTGAGCTTGGTCTTATTGGTTACTGTACTTCCTGTAAATTGATCATCAATTGATCGTGTTGAGATCTATTCTGTGATTGCCATCAAAAGTCCAGAATTCCAGTATGTTTCTGCTTGTGTATTCAGGTGATCTTGGAATGAGGCCAGGTGCATAACTGTATGATATTCATTGTAACCATGAACCTGAGCTCCACCTGAGTGAACCTAAATGCATAAGCAGAATGCTAAAGCAAACCTGAAGTGTTGGTAGCACTCATTGTGCTGACTTTATCAACAATATATCGGGCATTATGCAATATGTTAACTTGTTCATGATCACAAATTAATTGACAATTATGTTTTTAATTTGCATATAAACATTGCTTTTGACATACATTATATTATAGATTAATTGCACGCACATTTAATATGTCAGGTGATACACATTGAATGCTTAGACAGAATTAGACTTGAGGAGGGTTGTACCGTATTTTTCAGACCAAAAGGTGCACTGGGTTATAAGGCGCAATATCATTGATTGACTGCTAACGGGTTTATTCTCATACATAAGGCACACCGGGTTATAAGGCGCACGCATTAAATGAAACAAAACTCTGATAAGTCAAACATTATTCAACTCTATTCAACTCTTTCACAATAACCCTCAACATTGTTCAGTGTTACACACATAAAATACAAAACAATACACTGATTTTTTAAAGTTTATTCCTCTACCAAAAATCCATCAAATTCTTCATCTTCAGTGTCTGAATTTTACAGTTGGGTGATTTCGGCATCAAACATGCCCGGATCCCTCTCATCATTATCATCATTATCAGAGTCAGTCTCGTTGCTGTTACTTAGCTGTTCAGTGATGATTCCGGCCTTCCTGAAAGCTTGGATGACACTGGGGACTGATACCTGCGTCCAGGCATCCACGATCCACTGGCAGATAGTGGCGTAACTTGCCCGGCGTTGCCTTCCTGTCTTGGTGAATGTGTGTTCACCTTCTGTCATCCAATGCTCCCACGCAGCTCGCAATTTAACTTTAAACGACCTGTTGACACCAATATCTAGCGGCTGGAGTTCTTTGGATATTCCACCAGGAATGATGGTAAGCACCGAATTAGTTTTCTTCACTTGGGCTTTGACAGTATGGGTCAGATGGGCGCGCATGGAGTCACAGATCAATAGGGACGGAGATTTGTGGAAAAAGCCATTCGGTCTCCTGACGTAAACCTCTCTCAGCCACTCACTCATCTTCTCCTCGTCCATCCAGCCCTTTGGGTTAGCCTTTAAAATGACGCCATTTTGGTAGATTTTGGCCGTTCGTCAGGCAACCGAGAACTACAGTGAAGGATGACTTCTCGTTTTCTGTAGTGCGTATAGATACCGTACTGGTCCTTGTTTTCTCAACAGTATGGTTTACGGGGATATCTAAGGTGAGGGGGACCTCGACCATGTTGGTGATGTGTTCTGGCCGGATCTTCTTTTCATTGATCTTGTTTTTTCAGTAGGTGCGGAAAATGGCCAGGTTTTCTTCGTAATCCTTTGGCAGTTGCTGTGACATAGTAGTTTTTGTGCGGATGGAGAGATTACGCCTTTTCATAAAATGGAAGCACCAAGAGGGACCGCCTCGAAAGTCGTTCTATCGTTGTTGCTTTGAGTCGAATAGAGACCGTAGAGACGCTTCTACCTGTGGTTCCCTGTTCAGTAACCCACTGTTCAATTTTGTCCTCCAACTGTGGCCATCTCTCTTTGTTCCCTCAGAAACTCAGTTTGGTCTTCTTTACCTAGCGCAGGGCATCTTCTTGCTTCCTCCACTTCCGTACCATTGATTCATTAATCTTGAATTATCTCGCAGCTGCTCTATTTCCATGTTGTACTGCATGACTGATAGCGTTGAGTTTGAAATCCGCTTCATAAGCATGTCTCTTAACAGGAGCCATTTTTGGGGCAGCGGGTATAGAAAATTAATGAATGAATGCACACACCTCTTTACTACGATGGCCATAATGCTCAATCCAAACAGTGCAGCTTCGTAGCTTACCAAGGCCGTGCTAAAATATCTTGATAGATTTTTGAGCGCTGTGTACCACATAAAATCGGTTCTAGGACAGAAAGCACAACCATACATTAGGCGCACCGCATTATAAGGCGCACTTTCGATTTTTTGGAAAATGAAAGGATTTTAATGGCGCAATATGGTCCGAAAAATACGGTAAATGCATTTGTAGGGTCTTTGAGCATGAGTTAACTCTTGATGTTCTGTATTAACCAGGTGTGGCTTTACATTAGATGGGTGTCAGTGTTTAATTGTGTGAACACATATTTGTAATTAGCATTGTGATTTAGTTGAATGTTGTTTAGTATTTTTTAATGGCTAAAATTAACAGGACTCAAATTATAAAAGGCAG
The DNA here is from genome assembly GCA_027410445.1 of Discoglossus pictus. NCBI lineage: Eukaryota > Metazoa > Chordata > Amphibia > Anura > Alytidae > Discoglossus > Discoglossus pictus. The sequence continues at coordinate 431,326,882 of CM050163.1, read as the reverse complement.
GTATCCTTTATATCACTGGAGAAAAAAGTCAAAGAACTTTGGATCAATTGGAGACTCTGGATCAATTAACAACTAATCCACATATTGAACTTGATGGACTGAAAGTCTTTTTTCAACCTCAATTACTATGGGCCTCATTCTATTATCGGCCGCAGCCCCTGCGGGGCCGCAAGGACCGGCCGCAAGCTTTACGGCTATTCTATTCCCATCCGGCCGGGGACTCCGGCAGGCTTGCGGCCGGCGCCTTGCTATCTCTTGCGGCCGATCGCGCCGGAGGAAAGCCTTTGATCTAAAACAGCCGCAAGGAAATCAGCCGTAAGAAAAGCCTGGTTGCGATTCTATTGCTCCGGGAACCCTGTCTGCAAGGCTAAAAACGAGCCGCAGCTTACTTGCAGCAAAAAGGTCCCGCTAGCACCAATTAAGCACATAAAATAGCTCAAATAAAGCCATCCTGCACTTTGAGAAGACTATAAAGTGATATTCGGTGTTAGAAAAAATAGCACATAATTACCCTATACTCAAATCCGTAAAATAATATTTTTTTAATATACGTAAAATAGACATGTAAAAAGTCCATAAGGCTTGGAGCACCTCAGACCTGGCCACGCCGCAGCCGGAAAATAAACAGTTAATTTGAACTCGGGTTTGGGCTGATGTGCAAGCTTGAGAGTGGGTTACTTTTAATCCTCATGTCCCCCAATATGATCCCTAGCATTTACAGAGCTGTACAGTGCAGGCTTGAATTTATTTTTGTGTTTTTAGATTTCTGAGCTTACGGCCGGTTTCAAGATATGCGGCCGGCCGTAAGGGGAGATCCTTGCGGGGCCGTATAATAGAATCGCGAGTTAACAGAACCCCCGCAAGGAATCGCAGCCTTACGGCCGATTTACGGCCGGTAATAGAATGAGGCCCTATGTAACTATGTAACTTGGAATTTTTACAGCAATTGACCCAGGACAGATCATTGATTGGAAGTATATTGTCATTCACCAAATCTATCTACTAAACAATTTATGAAGAAATCTTTGAAATGGCTTTAGGTTCTTAGAAAATTATAGTATATTCACCAATATGCAGTTCTAGAAACAACGCACTTATTTATAAAACATAAAAGACCTAATCAAGGCCTTTAAGTTAGTACATTATTGCTATAAGAGCTTTTGTGGGCTGAGACAGCCTACGCACCAAATGTATCTGCAATATCTTAGAACAATATATTTAAATGCCTTATATCTGCAGTATTTGTCATACAAGGCTTCTAATATGGTACAATTTTAAACTATAGCTAATAACACGAACTTTATCAACTGAATATAAAATGCATGTTCTGACAGTCAGCCCTTCTGATCCACTCATAAACCAATATTATAATATTTTGTTAACGAGACATCATTGCCTTAAATACTTGATTAGCCCCTGAAGTATTACTTCTATTGTCATCTGTGCAGTCTGCTGCACAGAGAAAGACTAGACATGCTCACACTCAGGTGACTGCACCAAAGACAATAAAAGCAGTTCCTCAATGTTACATCCACTGTCAAACAGGATACACTGACAAGTCAAATATAAATGTAAAACAATTCTATAATCTATATGTTGCATATGGACAATAAGTAAATAGGCTTTATCTTGTCCAACAATAGAAAAGTGTAGGCACTGTATAGTTTCTTTTTCATAAAATATATAAATACAAAGAGTTTGATTCAATTGAGTAATCGTAAGTTACCAGAGCCCGTAAGTGAGGCCTTAAGTTAATTTGCTATTTAATTGTCGTCTTTTTGTGGGCTCCAAACGGTTTACGGGTTACAGGCTTGAAAACTTTGCGATGGTTAAACCCGGGAACTTACAGCTTCTGCAAGAGTTAAAATCACAAATTGCTATTCAATTGCTCCAATTCCCCAAGGCCGCAAATGGTTTCACACCTGTAAAGGGCAAATATAGGCGAAAATCCTACAAGTGCTAGAGAGAACCCGCACCCTGTTCGCAGCACTGCAAATGCAAATAAAAAATCAATACTGCACTGTAAATAATAGGGAAAGCAATGAAAGTCATTAAAATTAATTGCAAGCTCACAAATCAGCAGTAAAAGAAAATGTATTTTTATGTTTCATTTTGGGGTTATATCGATCTCGGAAAGCAATGAGTTAATACATATCAGGCCACCCATTTGGACTAGAACAGTATTGGCATTCATTTTCATAAATTTGTATTTGATGGTTTGCAAGTCCCATCGCATATCGGACCCCCAAACCTAATTGATTGACATGTAACCTCAATGTTTTACTGCCGTAATGATAGTGGTCTCATCTTCTATTGGCTGTTTCGAAATGGGAGGTTATGGGCTTGCTTAATTGATCATATTCCCACCCTGAACTGCTAAGTTGAGTGCATGGTTTACGACACGTAACTTACGGGTTCCTTCGATTGAATAGCACCAGAATCGGAGATGAACGGGAGCCAGCAGCACGCCCGCAGACATACGGCCTGGATCCTGTGAAATGCAGGCTTGCAATTGAATTGGGCTCTAATAAAACAATCTAAATATAGATTTGTCTGTGGTGATCTACATATCTTTTATTGTCTTATCAGATAGAGTACAGTTAAAGGACCACTGCAGTTCAATAAACAAGGTTCGTGTTTGCCAAGTATGTACCAAACTAATAATATTAGAAGATTTGTAAGCTGTTGACATAAAGCAGTTTTGGGAAAAATCTGATTTTTTAAAGACTCTGTTTATGAGTACAGTGATCCATTTTGTGCTTGTTACATCGCTCCCTCAGAGCTGAATCCTGACTGTGTTTGTTTTGGCTTTCAGCGAAGAGAGGTGTGGGGAATAAGGGAACAGAGAGGTATTGTAAAGATAATTAGAAAATATTGAAACAGATACAACGCCTATTCCCTCTCTTTGGCCCAGAAGCAGACCCCTTGCAATATTCATCATGCATTAATAACTCTGCATAAATGTTAATGCATCTCTCACACACAACTCACACACAACTTCCACCAATATATCATGTAACTCACCAGCATACTGCAGAGGCATCAAAATAAAAATTGTAATTAAGAACTAGATGTATGTTTATTTATCCTCTGATTCACACTTTGAGTTTTCAAACAAATACTTTTCCCCTTTAAATAGCAGCTTATATTTTCTGTGGTAGCAGTCTTGAGGCACTATGCAAATCTACACTCATAGACTTGTAAAGCTATACTGGAAGATATGCTGACATATGTGCAGTGGAAGAAGGATGCCATAGTCAACCTTCTGACCAAAGTCTACTTCCAGGAGACCATCATTAGGAGGCTATATAGGAAGATGAGATGCCACAATGTACAAATGGACAGTGCAGAAAAAATAACATGCTCATCCAACTGAAGATGGATATCAACCAGCTCATGCTTGTCGCAAGCACAACTTCACCTTCACCGAACCATCCCCTGCTCATCAGCAGCATGGTCCCTCCTTGTCTCCCTCCATACCGCCTCCTCCATCAGCTGGCATGCCTCCACCTCTATCAACAATGCCTCTCCCTGCAACTCCACAGAGGTGTAGGAAAAGGTGTGGTGACACATGGGTGAATTCCCTGTGCTCAGGCAGTCCCTGTTTTTATTTTTAATAATAAATAACCTTTTTTAATTTATTTTAGGCGAATTTCACATCCATTAAGGCAGTGTTTCCAAATAGTGTATGTAAACTATACACACATTGGCTTTCATTTACCAGTTCCACGAATGACATCACCCCAGCAGAATGATCTCACAGACCATAAATAAACACATATATCATGTTTTAATTCCCATGATTAATGTTAGATTTTGTAACGGATCTACAAGCACCCCGACCGGGTACCTCCGTTGATGGACGCGTCCTAGTTTGCGTTGAGGCCTACAAGCACCGCACCGGACACCACACTACCACAGACTCCACAACCGCCATAGCTTAAAGCTCCCAGGGAGTATGCAGCGCATAGCAATCCCCAGTATGATATAGCAGTCCCCTCCAAAAACGAGACAAGACTACGTTTTGAAGGGTCAAGCAGTGAACTGCCTTTATTTTGTTGTGCAGAAATATTTACACACATCTCTTCTCACAGGCAATACACATGCCCATATTTGGCCACACAATACACATAAAGAGAACAATAGGTGTGGTCACACCTCCCCCAGGCTACCTGGCAACTTTGATACAATCAGACATTGATTCAATTACACTTCGTTGTTCTTATGTCTGATGATGAAAACACTTTATACAATAGACGTCCTTATCTTTATGCGGAGTCTCTGTAACAGGATTATCTCCCATGCCAAGGTCTGCACTAGTCTGGGCCAATATTCTGCAGAGCATAAACCAACATACATGCAGTATAATAGTAGGATCATATTTTAACCATAATAATCATAAAACAGGGTAAAACAGTGATGGGTTCCGTTACAGATTTAATTTGTACCAATACAGAAATGGCTGTGGACTTGCATAGTCCTACAATACTATGTTAATCAAACCCAGGTGTTACACATATGTTAGTTAAGCATGTGATCCTCTTAACAATATGAGTTCAGATACTTTTCTCTGACCTAATTAACAGACAAGAACACTGATGAACTTTGTTTTCTGTCAATATTAATGGGTATATATTTAGATATCAAGATATCATAACAATCAGTTTTCATACCTATAAAATGTGATATCAGTGTAGTGATAGTAATCTTGGCCCACTAAATGTGGTTACAGCTAAGCAGTTCTTGTTAGATCCCACATCATCGGCAACTGATTTTGCAAGACATATACAGCCTGATTTGCACTGCTTGTAGATGAACATCAGGTAAGTTGGTTTATTGTTACTGTAAAAGTATAAAGCACTGTACTGTACATACAGATATTGTTAGATTTTTTCCTGCTCTTTTTTTAAGATTATGACCATGCACTGATCAATTTAAAAAAAAAATCTGATCCAACTGAATGTGTGTAATTTGTTTGGATTACATAATCCAGGAGTTCATGCATCTGTTGACACGACAAAGACTTCTATTATATGAAGTGATAAATTATGAGATTTATATTCATCTAATTATCGTTAATGTGGTGTAATGACCACATGTGACTTACAGCTAATAAATCCTTGTGAGATGCTACATTATTACTCGTGGTGATTGCAAGGGATTTCAAATGACAGACAGAGAATGGTTTGCACTGCTTCTGGATGAAGCTCAGGTAAATTGGTTCATTGTTACAGTTTCAGTGTTTCCCACTGTACATACGCATTTGTTTTCTCCTCCTCTGCTTTTTTATCTTATGACCACCTCTTTTTTTCTTTTTTGTTTTTCTGAAAATACTGTATGTGTGTAATTGAACTGGATTACATAATCCAGGATTAACCAGGATTGTAAACATCTGTGTAATGTAGCAGAGGAAGACATGATGTATGTGATATACGCATTAGTGGTTACTTCTATTATATGGAGTGTTGAATGATGAGATTTTTATTCATACACTGGTGGAATGACTACATGTCACCCTAGTAGTTGGTATTCATCATTATTATTATACAGTATTACTTTTAACCCTTTAGATTTTTCCCATTTTTAAAAATGCCTCAACTTGAATCCCGCGCACACATCACACGATATTAATACATGGTCGGATACATTTATGACTGTGCTCTTTGTATAAAATAAACTATTTTATTATTATACCATAATCCATGTGTCTGTGTATTTCTAATGGTTACTGATTTGGGACATAAACATACATTACATTACATTTACTTAATACAATTTTTGTACATAGATCATCTTTCACTATGCCCATCCTGTTTTAGGGTATAGTGGATGTGTATAAATGATCTTTTCAGAAATCATCTGCATCTAAAGATTATGAGTGTATGGATAACAGCATAATATATTTAAATATCAATAATGGTTGATGGTAATATATGTCTTGACACCTATATCTTCAGGCATTTGATCACAGCTATCCTACATTTCCTTGTCACTAATCTCATGTTAATTAATAATAAATGTTGTTCTGGCCAAGCATTTACACTTTCCATGTTTAATCTGATGTTAATATCATCATAATTTAAAATCAATTCACACAGTAGAGCACACAACACCTAAACCATGCATTAAGTGTGACATCATTAAGAAATATGTAGCTCTATTTACTCTCAATAGCACCGTAATGTGAACAGTACAGGTCATATCAGTGACACAGGCGGGATTTTCCAGATGTGACTTGAACTAATATGGCCAAAGTATGTTCAACATTATTTTATAGGTCATTAGCACATATTTTTATATTATGTGTGAACAACAGTAATATGTTTTACATATATTACGAGTAATTTATTATCAACATAATACAATAACACTAGCTAGGAATTACAATATTTCTTATATGTATGCATCTTGTCACATGCACAACAGCAATGGCATTGGATTTATCAAGATAGGTGTTGTTATGCTCCTATGGCTTCAGTTGGGCTCAGAAAGATATAAGATCAATCTCACCCTGTAGGACCATAGGGCTCTTTCACTTATCCCTGTTTAGCAAAGATGAACCCAACATAGCACATCACTTTTCCACCCTGGTGGCCAGAAAGTGCAGGAGAACAGGTCAGCAGCATTTCTATCCCTGGTGGTTAGGGGCAGAGTTTCTGGCAGAGGCTGTTGCCATATTGTGTTTAGAAATCTTTTATCCTCAGAATAAAGCACACACTTTACTTATGCATGTTTAACTGAACTTTATTGATCAACCACAGTGAATATATTTCCCACACAGGCCTACCCATCTTCACCAGCACCCACCCTCTCAGCCATGCAGCCTGCCTGTCAATCACACATGTCACTAGTGTGACAGGCATGTTATTAACTGCCTATGGTGAGGTGTCAGTCTATGGCCCGTAGGCAATATGCAAATTTCCTTCCAGACTAGTGTAAGCCACAATCATTTCCCAGGCAGCAAAACAATTCCCATGATTTTGTAGCTAATATTAAACACCCCAGTCCATGTTAATCGAGGCCCCCCCAAAGTCCAACAGTCCTCAAGAGCCCTCCTGAACATCACAGGTGTACCAAAAATTCCAATTGATGGAGGTAATGTTCTTGCGGCTCAATCTGCACCACCACAGCCTTCTTTTGCCTTCTTTTGCTGTTGCTAGTCTTCCTCAACAACTAATACACATTAATGACCTTTGTCATGAGTTGGTACTATATCCCCATGTCCCTGTGCCTATAACACCCTGTCCCTTTAATGCTCACTACCACAATTCGTAACTTAGTAAGACTGGTCATTCTAGGGTATTTAGCAGGGCTCTCTTGCAGACAGATACAGTGCCTTGGCATTTTTAATGTTTTGTTGCCTTACAACCTGGAATTAAGATGGATTGTTTGAGGCTTTTTCATCATTTAATTTACAGAACATGCCCACAACTTTGAAGATGTTTTATTTTTTTATTTTGAAGCAAACAACAAATAGGACAAAATAACAGAAAAAGTCAAGGTGCATAACAATTCACCCCCTAAAGTCAATGTAGAGCCACCTTTTGCAGCAATCACAGCTCCAAGTCACTTTGGATAAGTCTCTATGAGCTTGCCACATCTTACCGCTGGGATTTTTGCCCATTCCTCCTTGCAAAACTGCTTCAGCTACTTCAAGTTGGATGGTTTGCGCTTGTGAACAGCAATCTTTAAGTCTGGCCACAGATTTTCTATTGGATTGAAGTCTGGGCTTTGACTAGGCCATTCCAACAAATTTACATGTTTCCCCTTAAACCACTCAAGTGTTGCTTTAGCTGTGTGTTTAGGGTCATTATCCTGCTGGAAGGTGAACCTCCGTCCTAGCCTCAAATCACGCACAGAGTGGTACAGGTTTTGCTCAACAATATCCCTGTATTTAGCACCATCCATCTTTCCCTCAACTCTGACCAGTTTCCCAGTCCCTGGTGCTGAAAAACATCCCCACAGCATGATGCTGCCACCACCATGTTTTACTGTGAGGATGGTGTTCTTTGGGTTATGTAATGTGTTGTGTTTGCGCAAGACATAGCGTTTTCTATATATATACTGTATATATATATATATATATATATATATATATATATTTATTTATATATTTATATATATATATATGTATAGTAATTGTTTTTCTTTATTAATATATTTGAATATTAATAAGATGTGATAATTGTATTTATAGGTTCAATAAATAAAAATGTGTTAAAATATGATACATTTATAGACAATGCATCAGAGTGTTTGTTCCTAGGCAATGTGATGTTGTGATGTGTATTAACCACTGAGTACTGGGTTGTTTGTTACCCTGGATTTTGTATCATACAACCGGTTTAACACGAACATTTATTTTTTAATTACACATATTTTGATATTGTATTAAGTGCCAAATAATGCTCAAATATCATAATTTTGTAGTGTTTTTTGTGCTATACTGTCACTTTAAATGCTTCTCAGAGACTCAGCAAAGGTTTCTCAAAGCATTTGCGAGTGGTGTCTGGTACAGAGAAATCTTTGTTCTGTTTTTGCAGTTACGGCAGTGCCCTGATTTGCGAGTGATCCATAAAATCTTATTAGCATAGTCTTTGGGTGTCAAAGTGTCAGGGAGTAACTCGTAATTTATTTTCAGTGCAAAACTCAATGTAGATGTATACCTTGTTTTTCAGCTTTGTCATGAATTTCACAAGGAGCAGTGACCCAGAGCAGTTTGCTTGCAATGTTTTAGGGATGGGGGATTAGCATAGATAGGTAGGGTAGTTAGGGCACTCGCAATTGCTTTTTCAGGGATTAGCATAGGACCCTAACGGCCTCATTCAATTGCTACGTTTTTGAGATCCGGGCTCAAAAATGGTGATCGCAAGCTACGTTGCTATTCAATTGCCTTCAGTTTGTGGGCTCCGGTCGAGTTACGTGCTTCGAGCTATGATTCCTAGTGATTTCGCCAATTACAACTTACTTCGCTAAAAGCCTTTGATCTTTCATGGCCGCAAGAGTTGAGGCCACAAAAAATCCCTAATCACTATTCAGTTGCTCCGATAACCCTTCCATCAAGCCCGTAAATAGCTAAACTCGAACCACAGGTTACTTGTACCAAGGAGGTGTCGCAAACAGCTTACTGACAAATCGTAGCTCTTGAAATACAATTATAAATTCAATACAGCACTGTAAATGATGATGAACGCAATGGTTGACAATAGAATTAAAAGCACAACATTATAAAGCTTGCACATCGCCAAAATATAATACTTTATTTCATGTTTATTTTCCGTCAGAAGTCCTACGGGCTTCAACCTCCAAGACCGTAAGGACTTTGGAATCCAACCTCCAAATTTCATTGATGTCCTACCTGCTTGAATAACGTGTTATGGGCTTTGAGGTCATTCAAGCCCGTAGGACTTTGGACGGAAATTAAACATGAAATAAAGTATTTGACTTTGGCGATATGCAAGCTGGAGAATGTTGTGCTTTTAATCCTAATGTCACCTGTTGTGTTCCCCATCATTTACAGTGCTTTACAGTGCTGGATTAAATTTATATTTGCATTTACAGTGCTCCGAGTTTGCGGGCTTGTAACATGAGTTACGGGCTTGAGGTCGTGATCATGTTCAAACAGGCAAATGCTTACTGCCGATAGCATGGTTTGCGATTAGCAGGAAGGGGGACTAACTTGCGGGCCCGGCCAATTGAATAGCAGCGTAAACGTAGAGCAGCGACTGGGCGATTTGTGATCGAGTTACGTCCTGCAATTAAATTAGGCCCTAAATTACCATAGTAGAAGATCTGGTAGTTGTCTGTTATAAAATGTCCAATTCCAGTCCATATTAGTTCACTAGTTAACTAATTCTCAGTATATCATGTTTAATCTTGTTATCTCATGTTTGACCACGCCGTTATTCTAACATTCCAGGCTCAATTGTTGATGAATTGTTCCTTGCAGCAGCATATTTCCTCATGGTGTAATTTATAAATTGTTAAATACATTTGTTTTCTATTTGAATGCCTACAACTTGCCCATTTCTCTGGGACCTCAATGGCCCTATTAGATTTATTATTTTTCACTCCTGAAACTTAGATATTCTTAAATGAACTATAAATTACATTCTGTACTTGTTATGTCTTTTGCTCTATATAATGTTTCTGTTTACCATTTTTTTGAGCTATTATCATAATAAAATCTGTGTTTATCCATAAAAAAATTATCAATGCTGGACTTTGACTTAAAGAACCACTTTGGCCATACTTTTCTATATGGTATTTTGAAAAACTGCTCTTTAAAATGGGAAAGTTTTTCTAGAATGTAATAAAAATAATAATACTGTCCAATTGCTGTTAATTTGCAAAAAAAAAGTCTGCTTTAGAAATTTCTCCTGATCAACTTTCTGAGGTGGGAGGACACATAAAATACAGAGGGAGACTCTGTCTGTATAATGTGGATGTGACAAGTACAACTGCCAGTGCTTTTGAAAGTAGTAATGTAAACAATAATCACTATAGAAGACACATCCTCTTGAGAAATTAGCAAACAGAATCAGGTAATTGATGAAAATAGAACCCAGCTGTAAATAATAATTGCATATAAAAGTTATAAATTGTAAAGTTTGTGCATTTTTTTGTTTGTTTCAGTTTGACCATTATCAACTTAAGTTATCCTGATGACCTTATAAAAAAGTGGTCTTTCATTTTTTCACATTCATTTGAACCATTTTGCAGAAAATAATTGACCATCCCAGTCTTATACCATATTGGGAATATGTACTGCATTTGCAATGCTTTTTTTCAAGTCTTCATTAACATTACTTTATTTTCCACTTCATCTATGAATACTGCCAAGTGGGCTCTAATTCCTCGATATTACTGCTCACATTAACATTGTTATAGTAAATATTATGCATCCCCTTTCAATTTTAAATGCACATGTCAAATTTATATTGACTAGTAGCCACTTTCTAAATCCATTTGCTAATGCATAAATACATAATTAGATGTTAAAATACATACTGCATCTATTACACTAATTAGTAAATTGATATGAAAACAACACTAAAGTATCTAAATGGATTTAGGTAAGAGTTGCCAGTTTTAATGTATGAATACCCAGAAGAACCAACGATAATTATCTTAATAACATTAATATGCAGTAACGATCAATGTTGTTTTCTGTCAGGTGTATAAACGTATGGGTAAAGTCAATTAAATTATATCAGTTTAGCAATGCCTTTTTATTAGTAAATCAAAATGCATAAATCAGTGTGTCCATGCTTACTTCCCCATAACCCCAAAAAAGGGCTTAAATTGTAGTCCAAAAAAGGGAAGGAAAAAAAGAGAAGAAAGAAGCAGAAGGAGGGGTAAAAATGGAAAGAAGAAAAAAAGCGGAAAAAAAGAAATAAATGTACATAAAAGAATTAAAAAAAACAAGCTTTATACAAGATTGTTTTATCACTGTATTTTTGTAATTAGTAATCATGAGTCAGTTCAGTGACAACCTCACCCAGTGTACATCCTGCCACACATAGGTAGTGGGGTTACGGTACAAGGGGAATCCGGAGGAACAGGAGGAGGCAGGCCAGTTCTGAGTTGGCACACACCAACAGATTTGCCAGATTGAGTGAAACTGTTGGGGATGTGCAATCAGGAATGGCAATGCCCGATAGAGCTGTTCCCTCTAACATTCGGGAGAACAGTTCTACTGGAGGAGTGGGAGGGCAGAATAGGCAGAGCAAGAGAAAGGTTTTGCTGGTAGGAAGGTAGACTGGGTGACTTGTCACCCAGATCCCAGCAATCAAACAGTTTGCTGACTCCCGGGTGTTCTAGTTCTAGCCCGCAACTCAGACGGCCGAAAACTGGTTTACGATTTAGTGTCTCCAGCTCGTAGCTCGCAGCCCTTCTAATTTAATAGCACTGTAACTCGGAATTAGCCGTTAGGTGCTTCACATTGGACTTATGGGGCTGGAATTTAATATGGCCCTTTGTCATCACAAATAACATTGATATAGTATCAAATGTTGAAATATGGATACCCTTGGGAAACAGTGATCACAACAAGGCTAAGCTATGAAGAAAGACTACCAAATTAAACTTATTTTATCTAGAAAAGGGCACCTAATAGAGGATATGTTTATCTAATATAAATACATCCAGGGTCATTATAGAGCTTTTTTCAAGTGAATTTTTGTGCCAAGAGGTTTTCAACTGATAAGAGGACATCCTTTGAGGTTAGAAGGAAAAAGAATCCACCTTAAAGAAAGAAAAGGATTCTTGACAGTAAGGCTGGTTAAACTGTGGAATTCTCTACCAAAGGAGGTGGTGACAGTGGATTCTACAGATAACTTTAAAAAGGGATTGGATATATTTTTTAATAAAATGGGCATTCAGGGTTGTTCTGGATAGCTGGAGAAGGAATATTTATCCAAGGAAGAATCTAACTGCCAGTATCTGGGGTCAGGATGGAATTTAGTTTTTTTTTAATTCTTTTTGAATTCCTCTGAATTAATTAACAATTAATCTGCATGTTACAAAGCTCAACGGTTGTACTTGATGGACTAAACACCTTTTTTCATCCTGAATTATTATGTAACTGTAATCTCTCAAAACAGTGGAGCAATATTCTGAGATGAACATTATTTTTATATTTCTCACATTACCCAACATTATTCAGCAAAAACAATCTTGTTATATTTGTAAAATTTGACAATAACATATTTTTTTAATTAAGCTCATTTTGTGATATATTTCATGATAGGTTACAATCTTACTGGCAATCACATATATAGTTCTCAGCAATACGGGTTGTTGCTAACGCTTGCGGGCTCGTGTAGCGATCCCGCCTTTTGCGGGCTCGCATACCGAGCCCTCGGCAACTGCAGCCCTCATGAAGTCATAGCCGCTCATCCCAGTGACCCTGTTTTACTTAGGCAGGGAGCGGCGAAGGCTCCCACTGCGCTGGTGGAGATGAGCGCCATAGGCGCTCATCCATACGACCCTGCACGACTTTACCATCATACCTACGTCCCGCGGGACTACACATCAACACAAAATGCAAATTCCCAATTCCCAGTGCAAGACCCATAGCACTTTGAAAGAAATGCATGAAAAAAAAAAAATACAGCCCGTAACACTTACAAAAGGAAACCGCGACATAAAGAAAAAAAATACGAGCTGTAAAAAATAGTAACTTAACAGCGCACAGCAAAAAACACAAAAAACACACAAAATACAAACCAAAATAAAAAAAAGCATCAGACACAGCAAGGGGGGAAATTTCACTGGTGGCGTTACTTCTGAAGCAACTTCATTATCACTTTAGAAGTTTCAAATCTGCAAATTGGACCAAATAGGTAAGCTATAAAACATTAATAAATAAATAAATTAATTAATAAAAAATATGTTTTCAAATATTGCCAAGAACAAGCGTATTCATGTATAGTAACATTTTAAACACAGAGAAATGTGTTCGTGCCCTAAAATGATCTCAACTCAATAAAAAAAAAAAGAAAAAATTTCAACAAGAACATAGCTTTTATTCATGTATATTTTACACCATAATTTATGCTTTTAGCAAAAAAAAAATATACGCCTATATATTTATGCTGCATTTCAACATTTCACATTTTTTTGTCATTTTAAACAGACTCTGCCTCAACAGTGTCAATGAATAATCCTGTTTGCTGTGCGCCAATGTCAAAATGATAAACAAAAATAAATCAGAAGCCCCTAATGCCAATAATGGCACACACAAAACAGGATACTACACTAAATGTTGTTAACACATATAAAATGGAAGAATGAATCCTGTTTTGTCTGCACGAACCTCTAAGCCTAACCTATAACCTAAACCTCTAATGACAACAGTGGCGTACACAAAACAGGATAGTACAACAAACATTGTTAACACATACAAAATGGAAGAAAAAATCCTGTTTTGTGTGCCCTAACCTATAAGCCTAACCCCAGAACCTAAACATATCATGTTATTAGTGGCGTACACAAATAGGATAGTACAACAACGATTGTTAACACATACAAAATGGAAGAATAAATCCTGTTTGGTGTGCCCTAACCTATAAGCCTAACCCCAGAACCTAAACCTCTAATGACAACAGTGGTGTACACAAAATAGAATAGTACAACAAATATTGTTAACACATACAAAATGGAATTAAAAATCCCGTTTGGTGTGCCCTAACCAATAAGCCTAACCCCAGAACCTAAACATATCATGTCAACAGTGGCATACACAAAACAGGATAGTACAACAGATATTGCTAACACATACAAAATGGAAGAGAAAATGCAGTTTTGTGTGCCCTAACCTAGAAGCCTAAACCCAGAACCTAAACAGATCATGTCAACAGTGGCGTACACAAAAAAGGATAGTAGAACAAATATTGTTAACAGATACAAAATGGAAAAATAAATCCTGTTTTGTGTGCCCTAACTTATAAGCCTAACTCTACAACCTAAACCTCTAATGCCAACAGTGGCGTACCCAAAACAGAATACTACAACAAATGTTGTTAACACATTTAAAATGGAACAATATATCCTGTTTTGTGTGCCCTAACCAATAAGCCTAACCTCAGAACTTAAACATATCATGTCAACAGTGGCGTACACAAAAGAAAATAGTACATCAAATATTGTTGACACATACAAAATGTAAGAAAAAATCCTGTTTTCTGTGCCCTAACCTATAAGCCTAACCCCAGCACCTAAACATATCATGTCAACAGTGCCGTACACAAGACAGGATAGTACAACAAAGATTGTTAACACATAAAAAATGGAAGAATAAATCCTGTTTTGTGTGCCCTAACCTATAAGCCTAACCCCAGAACCTAAACATATCATGCCAAGAGGGGTGTACACAAAACAGGATACTACAACAAATATTGTTAACACATATAAAATAGAACAATATATCCTGTTTCCTGTGCCCTAACCTATACGCCTAACCCCAGTACCTAAACATATCATGTCAACAGTGCTGCACAAAAAACTGGATGCTACAACAAATGTTCTTAAAACATAACACATGCAACCATCTATCCTGTTAAATATGCACCACTCTCTAAGCCTAACCTCATAGGTTTACCTCTCCCAATACATACAAAATCGTAGTATATATCCTATTTTACATGCTCTTAGTACAAAAAAAATTGATTTACATTTTACTTCAACATTTGCATCTCTCTCTTTAATTCTCAACAGACACTGACTGAAAACTCTCTGCATCGCTACAGCAATTTCCACAAAACAGATTTCAAGAAAAGAGGTACAGTATTACTGTATTACTGACAAGAAACAGGAAAAGAAAAGACGTAAAACTAGACTACGTCAAAAAACATGGGCAGATCATCAGATGCCTGACCAGAAGGAAATTGAACAACAAAAAGAATGGGAGAGACTCGCAATCAAAAGACTACCAGCTGACAAACTAACATCCAAGCCCAAAGAGGCAACCAAAAAACAAAAGTATATAGAAAATGTTCCTGAACAATCAGATAATGATGATTTAGACAGTCACATTGATATATCTTCTCACAATTGTCCTTTACTTAAATCTTTACCAATAGAAGTTCATAATTGTGGTAATATAAAAATCCGTTTTGTGGGGCTCATCATTTCAAACAGGAAAGACCCAGAGCTGTTTACAAAGCATTATGACTGAGCCAACTTTCCCCAACTGCCAACATTTAAAAACAAACAGAAGATCCTATAATAGTGCCATATCCTTTGCATCTATGAGTGCAACATTAGCTGCTTTTGTGCCAGGACATGGCCCTTACTGCTTTAAAGTGCAAGGACAAATTTACCATCGTATTTCTCATTAACATCCAGAGGGAGGGGAGCAAAGAAAATTTGCTCAACTATATGTCCTAGATACAATGGAAGCTGTTGAACAACGTATGCAGCTTCCAGAAAAAAAAATGGCCCAAAACCCATACTCTCAAGCCTATAAAAAAAATGTCAGAAGCAAAAAACAACAAATGTATGCAGAAATACATCAATTGCCAATCCCAAAAGTCAATATGGTGCTTAAAAGAGTTTGTCATACTGATAAACGCTGTTATAACTTGCCAACATCAAGTGAGGTTGCAATGGTCTTTCAAAATGATGAGGTAGAACCACAATCTCAGAGGGATATTAGAATATATCCCAGAAATGAGGAGCAACCTTCCATTGATATAAGTATCTTAAGTACTCATTTGGATCCAATAACATATCCCATATTTTTTCTACATGGGGAAGCAGGTTGGCAACCCAAATTACCCCTTGAGAGTTACCCAAATTCAGAAGTACGTGTGAGAAATAATATTTCCATGCTTGAATTTAAAGTGGCTCAAACTGCCATTCAAGATGGATTTAATCCCATTTTTTGTGGCGGAAAACTGACACATCAATGGATCATTGATTCATATTTGCAAGTTGAGGCAAATAATTTTAACTTCCTTAAATATCAACAAGATAAACTATGTGTAGAACAGTATTCTGGACTGATGGATTATGTTACTGAGGTGGCTACAACCAGAGAGCTGCTAGCTGGCAAAGCCATCATTTTACCTTCTTCATTCCAAGGATCTCCTTGCAATATGTGAGAAAGATACAATGATGCTATGGCTTTTGTAACTAAATATGGCAAACCAAATTTATTTATTACATTTACATGTAATCCACAATGTCCAGAGATTGTACAGAATCTGCTAATTGGACAAACTGATTCTGATAGGCTGCAAGCTTGAAATTTTGAAATTTTTGCTATTAAATTAAAACATGCTGCGAGTTACGGGCTTGAGAGGCAAACCTGTAAACCATTTTTCGCTCGTTGGATGCGCGGCCGTGATCGTGATCAATTAGTCAAATTCATAGTTACGAGTTGAGATGGAGCCAATGGAAACGGCAGAATTACGTCACTGAAAAACGGAGGTGGAATTTTCAAAGTCCTACAGGGTTCAATTACGAGTTATGATCGGACTCACATTCCAGATGTAATGCAATATTGATAAAGCCGTAAATATGATATTCTAGTCCATGCGAGTTCCATTATATGTATTAACACATTGATTGCCGGGATCGCTATAACACGGAAATGAAACATGAAATAAAGTATTTTATTGGGCCGATTTGCAAGCTTCAGAATGTTGGGCTATTAATTTAAAGACCTAACATCACTTTCCCTTTTAATATAAGTACAGTAGAGTGTGTATATATGCATTTACAGTGTTTTACGGATTGGACTTTACCCTCTTTGTGGGTCCTCTCTAGCCCTCGTTGGCTTCTTGGCACCATTTGCGAGTTACAGGGTTTAACGCCAGTGATTTTGATGCAATTTACTAGCGCAATTTGAACGTAGCGGTTATGGGCTTGACAGATTTTCAGGCTCTAAAGTCGAATTCTCACGTCCCATAGGGTTTTCTCATTCCTACCCTGCCCTAAAGTCGTCGGCAGGCTGCTTTAAGAGGCCAATTTAATAGCCGTAAGTCTTGTGAGCTACGTTACGAGCTACGTTTGTACACGTTAGAATTTAATGTGGCAGCTGGTTTGTGTTCCATTAGTTTCACTGTTGCTATTGGATTACTGCAAAATGTGGTGAGTTGATAGGTTTAACTGCTCTACTCCACATTTTGCTTTATAGCCATTAATTACTGAATCCTTCATTAGATGTTTTTTAAGTGAATTCATAAAATGCTTTAAAAGTAAATTTTCTGGCATGGAGAAGGATTATTGGTATTTAAATGTGGCTTTTAAATGTGTACATAAACTATCAAGCTGTAAATGAGATGCATGGGAAGGGATTTACATCATTAAATGTTCTAATTATTACCAATCAAAAATGGTCATTGGATAAAGTGGCATACATTAACTGTAGCATATTTAAATTAAATAAACCTCTGACATTTCATAGCAGAGATTGTAGGAGCATACATAAAACTAATAGATTTTCAGTACTGACAGAGTATAAAACAAACCACTAAATAAAATAGTTTTCGGACCTATCAGCTGAAAATGGCATGTTTAAAATAGGTATATTCTATAGAGGACATCACAAAATAAGAGCCACCATTTTTGCTTCTACAGTTAGGATGATACTTTGAATGCAGAGGTGTTTCAGTGATTTTTAATTTCAGAGCAATTAATTAAAATAGCTCAAGTTACCTTAAAACTGAAAGATGGGAAAACTGAGAACTCATTGACAGTAGATGGCTGCAGATGTTGTCCAGTGGATAAGGGATAATTAAACCATATAAAATTATAAATTAATCCTAAGTAGATGTCATTTACCCCATACCTATATTGTACACCCTGCACTAGGTGCAGTGCACACATGGGCATTTTCAAGTGCACCTCATATAGAATAGGGGGTAGCTAACACAATATTCCTATAAAATATTAGTAATATACGTAGCAATGTTTTCATGTAACAATGATTTATAATCCAGCAAATACGTTAAAATTGTTAATTTCTCTCTTAAAAAACAACGCTTGTGAATCCTGAATATAAAAATATCAGTACTGAAATGTGTTCATCTTGTTAGTTGTACAGTACACCAAAAAAGGGCAAAGAGTGTCGTCCAGGTGACTTTTTATTAGACATTGTTTATGTAAGGCAGTGTGAAAACATGTATGTCATTATATAATGTGAAAAGCATTATCCAATAGATACAATATATCAGTTGCTAGCTCCTTGGATCAGAGGTCTTTGGTAAATGGGTGTCTTGAAGCATCAATGCTTCTGAGCAAAGGCTATTCATTTATTGTGCACCCAAAACATCTGTCATCCAACAATGATGCTACCAGTAAAGCTTAAGAAACTATTAGGCACTTCAAGCTAAACCAGATGTTGCATTTAGTGGTATTTATCATTAGACAAAATGAGTTTTAAGTGTATTAGCATAAAAAGAGTAATCAACTGAAACCAGTAGCACCATCTGGAGAAGTTTCATTCTCTATGCAGGAGGGAACCATTTAATGTGAGAGTTTGTCCTTCTTGTGATACATCTTAAGGGATTAATGATTCCAGCTCTCATCATCCATGTGATATTGTTCTTGTATGAAGACATTATTTTATTGTTTAGTAGCTTGTGAAGAGTAATGTTTCATAGCAATTAAACTCTTCTGGGTAGAATACCTACTCGAACACACCAAACACCTTGCAGGTATATTTCTATATCAGTTTGTGTTGTAAGCCATGACTAACAGTTTTCTGCATCTTACATTATATTTTAAACTATGTCAGCACATTATATTTGTATGTCTCTTAATGCAAAATAGACTGTATTCATATAGGGGGAATATTCCCCACTATCTTGATCCTATTTTATTCTATATAATCTCTTTTTAAGTAGGATTTATCCCTTCACACTCTAATGTAGAGGCTCCATGGAATAAAATTGAAACTGGAAATGTGTAATTTCATAAGTGAACAAGTTCTTATTTGCATCTGATGGAGAAACACATGCAGATCTGGACTTTTATTTTGGTTTGCTTAAAGAGACACAATTAAATCAGCATGTATAACTTTTAATCCATAAGAGCTATATGCAGAACCAATGTATTGTTATTAAAAGTAAAGCCTTATTAAATTGCGATTTGGCCAATTGAATAGGGCTCTATATAAGCACACCGCATATTTTTTACATAATTTTTTAGTTAGTAAACTTCTATCTAAAAGCAAGGTCTTCACTAACTAAAAACTTCTGTAAAAAATATGTTCTGTGCTTATATAAAGCCCTATTCAATTTGCCAAATCTCAATTTAATATGGCTGAAAATGTTTACTCTGGTACTCCTCCCATCTTTTACAAACTGCTTAGTTTGGTTAGTGTGATCTACTTTGACTGAGCTGCTTTTTACAGTAGTAAGGCATCGTCAGACATGTCTCAGTGCAAGTTTGTGGCCAATTTAGGCGGGTGAACCTACCAAGTGTAATAGTAACTGAGGATTTAAAGTGTGTTTCTGGTCAAGAGTATAAACAAAGCTTAATATGCCCCTGATCTAACTGGTCATAATGGAATAGAACTGAATAATCTAACAAATAGTAGTTAAAACATAACTGTTTTTCTTTTTACTAGAAGTCCAATATCAGTGTTTCAGTGAGTCTTCCATTTAAAATAGTCTGCAGTAATTAAGCAACTAATTGCCACATCATATGTAAACATAAAGTGCATTTCTTTTCTTCACAATGAAAACACTAGTGTTGTGAAAATGGTTTATTGCCAGAAATTTTCAATGTCTACTATCCACACTGCCACCACTTGATGTGCGAAATAAAAAAGGCTTTTGACATTATTTCTAGCTCTGCAGTTAGCTGATAGTGATAACTGCAATGGGAGAGTATTGACTGTTCATTCATATTCAGTAGGTTGAAGCAGTGTGGTCTGTAGTATGGAAAGATTGTGGCCTTAATCATCTATTCCCTGCAAACATTAAAGTACTTTCAAACAATATTGTTCCTTTTTAGTGCCTCAATACACTCAGAAACACCAATATTCACTGGGTATATAACTACCAAGCAGATATAAACAATGATATGCTCTAAGCTTTCTTACAGTGTTATCAGGCCAGTAAGTGACTTAATAATAAATACTGGAGAAATCCTAACCATAGATCTTGCTTTATAACCCTCACATCATTTTAAGTATTTATTGAAATCTATTGAGGCAAATTTCTTACAGTTACTGTAAAATACATAAACATTTATTTTGTTATTTCATAAGTTAACTACAACTTGAGAGACTGCACGCTGAATGGGGACCATCCCATGGGACATGTAAGCACTGTCTGTTCTCAGGTGTGAGTCTCTCAATCGTGTTTAGGCTTATGATACAATAAAACCAGAGTATAAAACCTTTATGACCTACTTAGGTAAGATGATATGGGCTATGTACTTGTTAGTGCCATTTAAAGACCTTGTCACATCTGCTACACATCTCTTATTAGTACTAATAAAGAACATTTTCTATGATATTCCACATTACAACAATGACAGCAAATGCTATTGAGATAGCCCAAACTGAGATTTATTCCCTAAAATTGAGGAACTGACCTGTATCTACCTAGAGTTGAAAAAAAGGACTCTGAGACCTAGATCTAAACTTAAAGGACCCTTTTAGTTTTGGAAAAAAATGTCACATGCTTGCCATCATATGTATGTAGCAAACTAGCATTAGCAGCAGCTCTATAAAGCAGGTGAAAATATATTTAGCCTGTGTCACAGGGATTCCAATTTGAACTGGTAGTTTTGCCTATAGCTTGAGGGGAAGGTTTACCCTAGTGGGCTTTACTATTCTCTACTCACCATCAACTGGCAATGAAAAATCATCAGTCTTCCAATAAAACTGAGCAGGTATTTTTTCAGAATCCACTGTCCCACTATGTCCTGTCAGATTTCTGTTAGGAAGAAATAGAAAGTGAATGCTGCCATTTAAGCATAATTGAACATAATTGAATATAATACTTAAAAAAAGCGTATTTATTTACTTTAAGCTTTATAAATACATTATGCACATCAATTCACCTTCTATAATAGATAATATTAATATGGTACTTCAGTGGTCCTTTAAGAGGTAGAAGTCATCAGAGCAAATGTTTAGTCTTCCCTCCCTTCCAGTTGCAAAAGCAACTGTGCCAACTTTGTAGTGCCACATGTCTCCCTCTCCCCAAAATAGACTTTGTAGATGATATCCTTGTTTCCTTATTTCTTCTTTTTTCTCTCTGTTCCTCTAATACTAATCTTTCCCCCATATTACTATTAGTTATATACATGGATGGCTCACTTTCTTTTCATCATCCTTTTCTGGCTCCCCAGTTGAAGTCATTATCCCTAAATCCCCAGCTTGTGCCTGCACGTTCTTTGGACACAGACTTTAAGACTTTAAATTAAAAACAACCGCTTTAACTTGTGCCTTGTCACATTTTATCTTTCATTTTGATTTAGTGTTCAGTGAAAATATGAATGGTGGATGCCAGTTTGCTACCAGATAAATAAGTAGAAGTAGTACATTGGTGATAATGTTAGTCGATTGCCAATAAACATTATCTTGGTTGTGTGGGTATCTCAAACCTATGGTAATAGCATTGTATTATTTTCATACTAGATATTTAAAAAAAGAGAGAGAAAATAATAGTATAGGTATATTATAGGCAAATTAAGACATTAAAATATAAATAAGTTAAACTGTTTCTAAATCTATCATGACCACAAACTGTATGTAGAAAAGCCAGATTCATCCCCTATTTATTTTTTCACAACTTGTTTCAATTCACCATGTAAGTGAGAGATGGATATATACAGTACAGGGATATTTAAATAAAACAAAACATACAAGCTTTGTACCAGTCACAGATAAATGCAACCTTAGGTTTGAATCAGGACCTCTTTCTTCTTTTTTCTTGATTTCTGCTGCCTCTTTGAGTTGCATTTATCTGTCCTGAAGCTTTTAAATCCTTAATTAAACTCTTGCTCAGAGTGTGCCTTTATTTTGCATATTTTTTCACTATGTACATAAAGTTCATATTCAGTTTTACTGTATTTGTTTTGAGAGCTATAAATTAAATACGAACCCCAGATCTTGATCTCATTTTCAGAACCCCCAAATGTTCTTTTATGCATATGAAAGCATGTTTTATTACATGAAAGAAAAAAATTAGATGACCACTATAGTTTGGTAAAAGCTTTGCATTTATGTGATGCAATAAACTAACACACTGTCATTGGGGTTCCATCATGGACTGCTAATCTGTTTGTAGCATGAGGTAAGATAATTACAGTATCATGCTGCAGCTCTTTACAGTGACACTCTCAACATAACTGCCATCCTTCTCATATTTTAAAAAGAGAAATGCAAAATAGCTGCTGCCATGAAAACAAAATTCAATAAAATACGTAAAATGTAAAAAATGCACATTGCACATTATCAAGTCAAATTCTTCAAAAGAGCATATTATAAATATGACACTTTTGTCATCCTTGAAATAGAGCATATATGAAGGTTTTATTTTGTAAAAAACATGACTCATTCAGTACTATTAATGATCACTGACCAACAGAGACATCCAAGAGCAGTTATACATTCATATAATTTTATTTATCCATAGAGCATTCAATAAAAACACTCTTTGTTGCATCTGAAAGACAACATTTGAAAGAAAAATGTGATATTCATTATAATCTACCACTTGGCATATATGCAAGGATTGCCTGTATCCCTTCCATAGGTTGGCCATGTGTCATAAATAAGAAAAGAAGGATAACATTGTATTCTCTTCATTCCTGCCCACCATCAGTGTATAAATGCTGTATAAAAAGAATCTTATACCAATCACCTATTTGCTGCTCGAGAGTGAGGGCAGAGCGCCACATGCACTAGTACAGAATTTGGATATTGATTGTATTGAATGCAGAGACTGTTTGGCTCCAGGGAAACACATTCAATGCTGTGGGGTGATTTTTTATATTTCTCCTTTGTGTAGATTTAGAGGGTCTTCCCTGCTGTTAAACAAGATTTCTTACAATGCATCAATTGTGGAGAAGGATATTGAATTTTCAAAATGGAGCAAAACTCCCTCAAGGATTAGTCAATGCATTGGAAATTAGATGTTAACCTTCAAATCTCTTCTATCTAGATTTGCTATAAAAAATTTTTTTAAAAACATGTATTTATTGTATATTTTATTATGTTTTTTCACTCTGTAATCTTTCAAATAAAATATGAGCACTTGCATCCATTAATATATTTTATATGTACTATACCGTGTAATATGGTGCAGCTTCTAGTGCTCTGAGGTATTAAAAAATGAAAGGGACATACATGTTTGTTCTATAAATGGTTAAAGGGACACAGAAAATTATAGCAATTATGTAAGTCCAAAATAGAAAGTTTGCAGTTTGTTGTTATTATCATATCTAGAGGCATATTAAAGTTTCCTGGATTATAAATGAAACATTATGCATGAAAAAAATAACAAAATATACATTATTAAACTTACCATATAGTTTGCTATACCTCGTGAGCTTGCTAGCATTTGATTTACAGAATTAACACCCCTGGAAATCCCTGCTAAAATTAGCATAAAATTCATAATTTGTTTTGGACAATCACAGGCAGCTAATACATTGTATCAATCAGTGATGGCGGTTTATGCAGGAAGGAATAATGGGATGTGTAATCCCCTGCACAAGGAAGCAAGAGGAGTCAGGCATTGCTTTGTAGATCTCTGCATTGTGCTGCTGTTTGCTTGAAGGTTAGTAAGAGGTCAAAATCCGTACCCAAATGCAGTGTTTCTATTGGGAGGTACACTGTGCCTATGTAAGCAGCTTTGGGGGGGGTGTAAAACAAATTTTATTTTGAAATAAAATAAATCTGTATATGTATAGAATGACTCTACGTAATGTGAGTGTCTGATATAAGCAGCATGTGTTGGATTAGAAAAAGGTAAACACAGGAAAACTTGGATATACCGTTAAGGCTAAGAGAAAAAAAATAAACAATATGTATTTCACTATTTTATACACTATTTTAGATTACCTAGTTATTCCTTCAGCTGCCTGCCTTTCTATAGACTTTTTCATTAATAAAATGCATTAATTGTGCCACTGTATGTTATATAATTGGCTAAATCTAATGACTCACAGTTTTATTATTGCTCTAATCCACCCGTGCTATTGTGCTATAAAACAGTTTGTTTATGGTCTTGGCTGGAAAATCTAGAAAATATGTGGTTTATTTTCCAAGTGTTTCAAATATACTATTCTCTGATGAAACAGTTTGTCCACTACCTGGTCTGTGGAGGGGCAGCTCTCTGGACTAAATAGGAACTTGTCTAAAGTGTGGGACCTCATGGCAATCATGCTGAAATATTTTAGGTGCTACTATGCCTCCTTATCATGGGCGAAGGAGCCTCAAAAAATCGGGGGGATAATTCAACTCTAATCCCAGGAAAGGAAACAGGGGGAATCTACCACCGGTGCACCCATTGCAATGCACAGTGTCCTGCTCTAGGGACCACATTGCTGCAGTGCCCTTAAAAAAAAATATTTTCTATTTCTTTGTTTAAATTCTCAATGCCCCTGCCCCCGCAATATAATAAAAAACAAAACAAAAAATAAACAATATATAATATATATATATATATATATATATATATATATAAAAACATAAGTTATGGGTCAAAGCTTTCATGGGAAAAACATACTGCTCCATAGCGCACCATAGCACCCTCTAGGGGACAAATCTGGTAATGCGATATTAAGTTTAATTTTGCATTTTTTTGTGTCCCCTATTCATTTAATCTGGGTGGGATTTGGCCCTCCCATGCTCCCCAGTTCCTACTCTCCTGCTCCTTATCCACCACTCCTGTTCAGAGGTCCCACTCAAAATGGCCCTCTTTCGCACCGGCCTGCCCCACCAGCTGTCCCTCCACCTTCCGCAGCAGCCCCTGCCAGAAACCACAACATGGTCACCAGTGTTCAAAGGGGGACAGATAGGGGCTGTGGTGTAACAACAGCTTTTTTAGAGAAATGAGGATGTGCTGTGGTTACTTGATCCAGGTCCAAAGAACTCTTTTGGGGATATGTGCAAATACACTACAGGGATGTAGATTCACCATTCACAAGGTTGAAAAGATACATGTGATGTGCTGCTTCTTTGGTACACACTGTTCACAGTTGTGTCCTAGAATAGTAAATACAAGAGGGGAGTGAAAAAAGAAGTGCATCTTCTCCTGGTGTGGATCACTCAGATGACAAATGAGAGACACTATACGTATATGTAATTGCCCTCATCTTGGATAACATCAAAGATATGAGGTATCATGAATGCGCATCTGTCTCTCAGATGTCCTCCTTCAGGTGGGCTTCAGTAGTTTCTTCATTCATGTGTGCATGACAGGTTCCCCCTTACGGAATGGACTAGATTCCTATTTGTGTAGTCTAAAAAGTCTTGTGGGGCGTATTGTCTATTTGAATTGTGGGTAAAGGAATCACTATGCCAGCAAACTATTAGGAATAGAAACTGTTTTCTTTTCAAGCGTAAAAAATATATACATCCAAGATAAAAAAAATTACAGATAGAACTAAGAGTTTATCCAGAACTAAACTCTCAAATTAAAAGGACCACTGGTTTGTCAATAGTGATATGGTGGTAAAACATGTTTCTCTGCTGCCCTTAGTTTATCTCTAATCCTTGGGGACCAACGATAGGTCCCATATTAAGGATATACCTGCTTGAGCCCAAATGAACTAATGAGTGACTCATTTATCATCATCACTGAGCCGCTGATTAGATCACCTGTGCCCAAGCAAGGATATGTGTAAAATGTGACCTAGTGTTGGTCCCTAAGGAATGGACTTGAGAAACACTGATGTCATCTCTTTTTATTTAGTTAGGGCTCTTTATTTTCTTTTCAGGTATCTCTGAAATAGAACATTACAAACGGTTAATCTTAAAGCAGTGCTGCCTGATACTGTAAGTGAACTATGTATTCTGGACACCCACAATAAACATGTACATAACTGCATCTGATCTATAAACACATCTCACATATGTTTAGATTTTAAAAAACAATCAATTCGTACTGACAGGAGTAACCTTTCAAATAAATATGACCTAACTCACTGCAACAAAAGACATGTAAAGTCATGAAATAAACATGCATGAATTGTGCTGAAGTTCACTTGTGCTGAAGTTATATGCATATGGTTTGCAGTATATCTATGTATTGGATGTCAAATCCAATGTACATTCAGGAAAGAGATTTGTATAGAGCAGGTGCTCTTTTTTTGTCATCCCAATACATTATTGTGAGATCACAATCACAATAATAAACTATATGCACTTTATTCTATTACTTTATGACTTGATAAATAATACATCATTGGTAGCACTGCTTGAAGATCAACAGCAGGTTGGATTGCTTATTGGAACAATGAAATGTAAACTTTACAAAACCGTACAAACCCATCTCTTTTTTCTCCTTCCCCTCTTTTTTTATTTTTCCCCACACACATACATTTCCTGAGCTGTGTCATACTATTTTTCAGTTTTTCAATGACATTCTGTTTTACTGATCAGATATAACAGATATGTAAGTGTTGGTGTTTAGGTTTGTTATGTTATTTTTTGTCAGCCTTATGGATCCCTGGGATCAGTTTGCACCACATGGATTATATTTTTGCATGATCTTATTACTTTGGGGTCTGTGCTTCTTATATATTGATAATTATTGAATAAACTTTGGAACTGATTGACTGTGTCTCCCTCCTTATTTTATAATGGGTGATTGCTATGTGCACATACACTTGACATGTGGTGGTGAGGTCTGTTCTGTGATTTATGCCACCAGTACAGGATTGTAGTATATGTGTTTGCTTGTGTATTCAAGTTCTCTTTGAGGCCATGTGCATAACTGTATGATAATCATTCATGCACTTTGGCGAATGAACCTGAATACTTTACCTAAAGCTATCCTGGAGTGTTGACGGCATTCATTGGCCTTGCTTTACTACCAATTATTTTGGGCATTATGTCATATGTTAAGGTGTTTATGAGAACACACATATTTGACACATATATTATGTTTTAAATTATTGCACATGAACATTCCATTTGACATACATCATATTATAGATTAATTTCACACAAATAATATTGTTTCATTTGTCAGATTATACACACTGAATGCTCATACAGGATTATTGTTGATGACACAGTGCCTGTTTACCAGGATTGAAGAAAAAATCAAGGGTTTCAATCAAGATGAAGTGCCCATTGATCAGGGCTGAAGAGATGATCCAGGTCATTAGTTTACAAAGCTAGATCGAGAATGATACGTATAAAATAATCTTTAATATTTTTAAAAGGTTGTGATTTTTAAATGCAATTATTTATTTTTTGTTTATTATTTAGGGCCCTATTTTTACCTAACATGGCAGAATATACAGAAAATGTAACCACCAGATAATAGAATCATACCAAATTTTGCAGAAAATCATACATCATATAACATCATACATTATATGACATGAAATTTATTGGGAACGAGACTGAAGGAAACAAATTTGCATAGAAACATTATTGCACAAAATGGAAAATAATTGATCTGTATAAAAAATACCCAGACCTTGCAATGTTTTCTAGCATGCTTTAATCAGTTCAGTTATATGAGTTATTAGAAGTTTAGAAATCTATTATAAAAAATGCTGCACAATGGACACAGCTTAGCTTTGTAGATTAAACTATACAAACGATCTGTGTTTTACCAGTCAATTGCTCATACAAAAGACTTATAACAAAATACAGCATTGTACTATAATAATTTCACTTGCCATTTTCCTATTTGTATTATTTGTCAGTTCAGATTAGTGGAATAAGTAGTTTCCACTGTTGCTTGTTGGTGTGGCTTTAATATAAGTTTCCTAAACCACTGATCACTCTTTTTACACTAAAAACTTACTAGGTTAAATGCACAAAAAATTGGAGTTCTTTAATCGACATTCTGTTTAATGAAATGGTAGAATACAATGTTCCAGACTGCAAAATAAGATCTGGATTTAGCAGTGACATTTAACACATTAAGATTTATAGGCCTTGATATTTTAGATATTTAAGTATTCGAGGCATACACAGCAGAATCCATATTACAAAAAGTATATTTGCTGCACAACATTTTTTTCTGTTTTATAAAGGAATTGTCAGCTTATGAAGTGAGATGTTATTCCCTACAGAGGTATCGAAATTGTTCAAATAGCTGTTGGTTTCTTATTTTATTCTGCTTGTAGCAAAGCTTTGTTGGGTTTTTCTTTTTGTCATAAATTGAAAATGCTATCATTCTTTATAAGCTCCAGTTGTGACAAAGACTCCCCTGGCTTCATGTTCCTTAGCTCAAGGATTACAACATTAGATGTATAGGGAGGGCCTATTCATTCACTGTATAATTCATGCCTTCATCTGAATTGTATTGTTAAGTACTGGGAATGAGGGCAAGATCAGTGTACTCTAGAGATGTTCAGGAGATGAAATGATTGCAGTGCAGGAGCAATGTGTTCTCATTACGATGGGTTCAAAAATCGTAACATTAGGGTAATTCAAATATTTTAAAAATGGACTGCGGTGAAAATACTCAACCATTTCCTTTCCTTTTTTTGGCATATTTTTCTCTTTAGGTTCCAGTTATTGCATAAGTGCAAGAGCACATATAAATAAATATAATTACATTTTGGTTGTTAATAACATTTTAAGTGGTAGTGTTAGATAATTGAGCTTCAAAGTCCCCCCAACCTCCTAATGAAATTATCTCACATTATTTAATTATATCTCACAATTGGGGGTGATAAACCATAAGAGCATAGCAAGAGCAATATTCCATTTCAGCAACGCAATTAGCATTGGTCCATAAAACCTGCTGTGGGAGCTATTTTCCCGTACATTACACACCTATTTAAAGCTCCACACAGGTAATGTTACTGAGCACTGCCACATCTCCTAACCCAAGACTTGAAGTAAAGTTACAAAGCACACGTTTTGTGGGAAAAGCTGTGGTCAGCAAATGAATGAGCACAAACCAAACTAGGGATGCCTTTCCCGGCTCAATCCCGATCAGACCCGCGCGGCATTTCAATAATTAACCCTTGCAACTGAGGTCCAACATGGACTTCCGCTGCATTTAGACATTAACCACCTCCTACTGTGTGGGTAATTAAAGGACACGCTGCATCTAAAGAATTAACCCCTGCTCTGAGGGTCATATATGTACCACTCAGCATGTAATTAATTAACCCCATACTATGGGGGTCTATACAGGGGTAGTTCTCTTGCACTTAATGACAGTGTCAATTTACGATATAGAGATTATAATAGGGCTCAATGTAAATCGGGTGCACTATATTACGACACTGCTGTAAAAAGTCTGCAGGAGTTTTTTCGACCCAAGTTACATATTGATGTAAATAATTTACAGCCCCAAATTAATCACTCATCCAGTGTCCGTAAACAATGCTATCCACTGTAACTGTGATGGGGATTTCCGGCACCCTCAAAACCTTTGCCACGCTCTCAGTTAAGACAAGTAACAGATGTGAAGCAGCCACAGGAGCCAATGGGAACCGCAAAAGGGCTACAGACTTTTTTTTGGCTTTGTGTTGAAACTGTACAGGTCTCCGGAGCTTGGAGGGTTTTCAAGGGTTTTGGAGCAAGAGATAGAGAGAGAAAGAGAAGGAGCTTATTGGTGTTTTTCCTATTGTTTGCATTCTATCAAGGTAAATCCCACTTAGATTCTTTAACCCACATACTAACAACAGATAATATACACACACATAGATTAACAATATATATATATATATATATATATATATATATATATATAGCCACCCAGGTCACAGCACCCATACACCCGCCCATATCATCAGTGGTGTTATCAAACACATAGTACACACATTTTTATTTTACATCAAAATATAATAAATAAATATAATAAATAAATATATTTATTTTGATGTATCCTTATATTTGTTTTGTTAGATATTGAGGGGGGGGTGGAGGAGATGAGAGTAGGCAGAGAGGAGGATAGAAGGAGAGTAAGGAGAACATCTGTGGCGAGGAGGAGGAGAAATGGAGGGATAGGGTAGGCAGGCAAGAGGGAGTGGAGGTGAAGGCAGCTCCCAGAAGAGAGGGAGTAGAGGGGGTAGGCACAGTAGAGGCAGAGGCTGAGGGGAGATAGAGGGATGAATGAATGTGCCCCCAGCAGTAGGCACACAAAATGTAGGGGTAGAGGGGGTGAGGCCTGATCAGGGGGGGAGGTAGTGGCGAGGAAGGACAGGCCTCAGGGACAATCAGGAGGGCAAGAGGCTGTAGCCAGGCACAGGGCCCCTAACTACTCCCTTGATGAGATACTTGCAAACTATCATATCATTGGTGGTGGTAGGGACGTGAGATCTGAGTAGAGGACTCTGTGAAATCAGTTAGGCACAGATATGATGACAGCCAGGCTAAAGTTAAGAAGAAGATGGCAGAGGTGGCCAGGGCAGCCAGAGCAACCACTGGTGGACCCACAGTCAACATACAATATAATCAGTGGGAGAGGAAGGAATGGATCTCGTCTGCTGTTGTGGGATTACCAGGCCTGTTGGATTCGCTGGATCAAGGCATCCTACAAGGTGAATATCTCCTACAACATCATACCTTAACAGACACATACATCTACTCCACACACACATACAGTGCCTTGCCTAGTTTGTTACATTACAGTCTTAAGTTCAATGTTTTGTCAATCTGAATTTGATGCGATGGATCAGAACACAATAGTCTAGGTTGGTTAAGTGAAATGAGAAAAATATATACATAAAACGAATTTTTAGAAATAGAAAACAGAAAATTGGCATGTGCGTATGTATTCACCCCCTTTGCTATGAAGCCCATTAAAAGCTCTGGGGCAACCAATTACCTTCAGAAATCACATAATTAGTGAAATGTCCACCTGTGTGCAATCTAAGTGTCACATGATCTGTCATTTCATATGCACACCTTTTTTGAAAGGCCCCAGAGGCTGCAACACCTAAGCAAGAGGCACCACTAACCAAACACTGCCATGAAGACCAAGGAACTCTCCAAACAAGTAAGGGACAATGTTGTGGAGAAGTACAAGTCAGGTTTAGGTTATAAAAAAATCTCCAAATCTTTGATGACTCCCAGGAGCACCATCACATCTATCATAACCAAACGGAAAGAACATAGCACAACAGCAAACCTGCCAAAAGACGGCCACCCACCAAAACTCACGGACAAGGAGGGCATTAATCAGAGAAGCAGCACAGAGACCTAAAGTAACTCTGGATGAGCTACAGAGTTCCACAGCAGAGACTGGAGTATCTGTACATAGGACAATAATAAGCTGTACGCTCCATAGTGTTGGGCTTTATAGCAGAGTGGTTAGAAGAAAGCCATTCATTTCAGCAAAAAACTAAATGGCACATTTTGAGTTTGCGAAAAGGCATGTGGGAGACTCCCACAATGTATGGAGGAAGGTGCTCTGGTCTGTTGAGACTAAAAATTAACTTTTCGGCCATCAAAGGAAATGCCGTCAAACCCAACACATCACAGCTTCATGCTGTGGGGATATTTTTCAGCAGCCAGGACTGGGAAACTGGTCAGAGTTGAGGGAACGATGGATGGTGCTAAATACAGGGATATTCTTGAGCAAAACCTGTACCACTCTGTGCGTGATTTGAGGCTAGGACGAAGGTTCACCTTCCAGGAGGACAATGACCACAAACACACTGCTAAAGCAACACTTGAGTGGTTTAAGGGGAAACATGTAAATGTGTTGGAATGGCCTAGTCAAAGCCCAGACCTCAATCCAATAGAAAATCTGTCGTCAAACTTAAAGATTGCTGTTCACAAGCGCAAACCATCCAACTTGAAGGAGCTGGAGCAGTTTTACAAGAAGGAATGGGCAAACAACCCAGTGGTAAGATGTGACAAGCTCATAGAGACTTATCCAAAGTGACTTGGAGCTGTGATTGCCGCAAAAGGTGTCTCTACAAAGTATTGACTTTAGGGGGGTGAATAGTAATGCACATGACTTTTTCTGTTATTTTGTCCTATTTGTTATTTGCTTCACAATACAAAAACAAAAACAAAAACATCTTTAAAGTTGTGGGCATGTTCTGTAAATGAAATGATGCAAATCCTCAAGCAATCCACGTTAATTCCAGGTTGTGAGGCACACAAAACACAAAAATGCCAAGGGGGTAAATAATTTTGCAAGGCACTGTAGATAACACACAGATAATGGACATATAGTGCAACTATGAAAGGAATATATAAGCTCTTTTGATAGTAATGGGAAATATGGAAATGTATCCACAGTGCAAATATCACTTTCAAAAGTGGACAGATCCAAATGTTATTCCAAGATATCCACATGACAATGAACAAAGCAAAGATTAATTGAAAATGATCAAACCTAAAAATACCATCCTTGTATGGGTGTCCCCACTGTAGTATATGCAGATACTAGCCTATCAGGGACAAAGGTTTAGCAGCATGGTAACAACCCTTGCTGAGACATGTTCACTGAATGACCAGTCTCACACCCTGCACAACAAGTTCTTCTGAGCAAGTGTCCACATAAGGTGCAGATGGAAGACCTCAGCAATGTCTGTTTTCTTGCCACGAGCCATAAACAATCTTGCAATATCAAATACTACAATGATCATCTTGGAAATACAAAACTTACTGCCGATTACACAGCATGTCCAACTTCAAGTAGGCTATGATTTAAAACTGTCAGTGATCTACCCCACACACACATACATATTTCCTTCTTTCTCACTCCTTTTCTCGCTCTCCCTCATTCATACTCATTGTCTCTCCTTCACTCTCATTAACTACCACCTTCATGCTCTCCCTCTCATTTTCTCCCTCTCTTTTTCTCCCTCTCCTTCTCTCTCTTTTTTCTCCCTCTCCTTCTCTCCTTCTCCTTCTTTCTCTCCTTTTCTCCCTCTCTCTCTCCTCCACACACACACACACACCCTCTCTCCTCCACACACACACACACACTCCCTCTCTCCTCCACACACACACACACACTCCCCTTCACACACACACACGCCCCTCCACACACACACACGCTCTCCCTCTCTCCTCCACACACACACTCTCTCCCTCTCTCCACACACACACACACTCTCCTCCACACACACACACACACTCCCTCTCTCCTCCACACACACACACTCCCTCTCTCTTCAAAAACACACACACACACTCCCCTCCACACACATTCTCTCCCTCTCTACAGACACACTCCATCTGTCCACACACACAATCCATCCCTCTCTCCACACACACACTCTCTACCTACAAACTCTCTCTATCGTCTGTCTCTCTCCTTCTCTGTCTCCCTCTCACCCCCGTTTGTCTCCCCCTCTTTGTCTTTTCCCCCTCCGTTTGTCTTTCCCCTCTCTTTCTGCCCTGTCTCTTACCTCCATACTGTTGCTGCTCCTCACCTCCCATTCTGGTGGCTCCTCCTCCAGGTGGCTCCTCCTCTGCCCTGCAGGTAGAGGAGAGAGCTGGGATCTGTGCAGGCAGAGCAGAGAGGGCACAGGGGAGAGCAGAGAGGAACAGAGGAGAGCATGTACCGGTGAGGTGGCATGGTGGCAGGAGGACCATGGACAGGTGACTGCACCCAGAGAGACACACATACTCAAACACACAAAGACTTACACACATACTCCCAGACACACTCACTCAAACACAAACACAGACCTACACACAGACATACTCACAGCAGGCTGCAGCAAGATCACGCAATGCTTCCCCTTCCTTGGAGGAACTTCAAGCATGATCTACCAAATGTCATCACGCGATCGTCCGGGCGATCGCGATCGATGTGTTGAACATGCCTGGTAATAATACAGGCTCAGACAGCGATCACATGATTAGACATGATCATTAACTCACACATCATTCTCTCATTTCAGCACCCAAGAAGTCAACATTACACCGCCCCCCCCCCCCCCCAACACGGGGGGGGGGGGGTGGTGATGGCTGATGTTGGACCTGATTACCCTGCCACCACTGTGGAACCATATGAAGAGGTGGAACAGTAGGATGATGACAAATATCAATGCATGTCCTGATGCCTCCTGTACCTGGAGGAGTCTCATCCAGGAGCAGCCACAGCTCCCTTGCCCCATCTCAAACAAAATCTCCAATAACATCTCCAACAACAACGCAATGCTGGTCACACAATATCCAACAGGCCCACCACCACCCCCAGCAGTCACCACACAGGATCCTCAGCAACTCTCCACTCTGGCAACAACAACACCACCACCTCCGCCTTACGCACCCACGTCTATGACCGCCACATCTCAGGGCTTTCACAGTCCAGAATGGATAGGCTATTTATATGAACCACAGCAAATATAGATTCCCCAATGCAACCCATTCTAAGCCACATGACAGACCAGCAGACATCCATATGTGATGAAATGAAGTCCCTGCGGCCCAAGGTCATCAACACCAACAACAAATAGGGAGATTAGGAGGCACAACCTCCAAATGGAGCAGTTCCGACAAGTGCGGTTTAATGAAATGCAGACGTGCTCTGAGGAACACACATATAGACGTAACGCGGTGCACTCTGGATGCTGTCATTTCATGTGAATCATCATTTGCAAGTCCTTACCAAAGTAATTCCTGCACCCTCCTCCCCTCCCTATATGCCTACCACACCAGCACCCACCCTACAACCACCAGATGATCCACCACCCCCTCCAACCCCAATCATGAGAGAGGGAGAAGGCGTGGTGGCATGCTAGATGGGATCCCCGAAAAGGCAAAGATGGCAATATAGTGGCCTGCATATGCCTAACTATATGCCATTAACATTTTCTAAGACAAAACTCAGTTATTATAATCATCAATACTTCTGAATACTCATGCCTTTTTAACAGAGAAGATGATCATATAGAATGGGATATAGACACACTGAACTGTTGTGGCTATCCACCATCGCTTACTCTATAATCCTCTTCTCTGTGTACCCGTATAGTTTTTATCAGCATAGCAACAATTGATGGTCACTGAGGAATGCTTTTGACAACAGATGGTGAAGTCCACATTTTGAATCCTGATTTTTCTTCATTTCATAGGCAAAATCAAGAGACATTGAGGCTATTTTGTCATCTCCAAGCAGTGTAATCAAATAAAGTGAGTAAAATATTTACACAGTGGCTATCTGAATGACATCCCTTCTCCAGATTGATGACACATGGCATATATAAACACACATATTGAAAATTAACATGTCTGCCTAAACATTCATTAGTCTCTTTAATTTGCATATAGTGAGGATGATGACCAGTGGCATAGGAACTGGGGGGATGAGGGGACAAATCTCCTCCTAGAATATATCATTAGAAATTCTTACTGTAATATTTTAAACAGTGCACTGTTTAAACATCTGGCTGTGCTGCCTGGGGGTGCTCCGTTCTATTATCCTTTTCATACATTTCTCCTGTGCAGTGGAACAGAACTTAATATAATATTAAGTACCAAAGGATTACTTCTCCTGAACTCCCTTTATACAGACAAATACTGCAAAACAGTCAAATTTTCTTTCTCTACACTTGCAACATAGGCAAATTAACCAATGCGACTACGTAATCTACCTAGTTTTAACGCTCTGTCCACCCTTAAGAAATCTTTGTGCACACCCTTGACCCCCCCCCACCCCACACACACACACAGATTTTTTGGGCAGGGCCATTGAGGATTTTAACAAATAAATACAAATAAAAAAAAAGTTTTGAGGGGCACTACAGTAATGTGGCCCCTATAGATCAGGGCCCAGGTGCACCGGCAGTAGATCTGACCCTGCTTCTTGTCCTGAGAGTCGAGTTGAATTATCCCCTCCAGATTTTTTTGGGCTCCTACACCCATGATGATGACCCCTGTTTGCAAACAAAAATTAATGTGTATGTGTTTGCATGTACTTATATATTTTTTATTATTAAGTAGCCTATGATAAAAACTGTATCAAATGCTACATCACTGAGGCTCACAACACCATAGGTAGTAAGTGACATTTCAATTCACACTCAATGGGTTCATATCTAAGCCATCAATGTGAAAGGCCACGTCATGACAAATGGTAATGTCTAGTTACTACTGCTTTGACAGAAAACAGAGAAGCAATTTACATATAGTATATTGCTACAAATAGAAGCACTCTATAGTATACCTACTGTGTTTACACAAAATAGTCAGAAAAAATGGATAAATCCAACAAGAGAATGTTCCATATGTATGGACTATATAGATGTGTCCACATACAGTTCCTCCGGGAAAAAAATACACAGATGGAAATCAGAGTAAATGTCCATCCATATAAGTCCAGAACCACAATGTAAATGCCAGAGGTGTGCAGCTTCTTCTTATGACAGCGTTCCCACCGTGTCCAAGTAACTAGTAGAGATGATAAGAAGGGTAGGGGAAAGACTGCAATATGAGTGTATAATAATCACGTCAAAACATCAATCATATAGTGTTTCACTCACATGTGATAACCCCAAAGTTATGAGGTATCTGTATGGATTAAAACGGGTAGTTCTGGAAGTACCTGATGTCCAATCCTCAGACCTCAATCCCAGGCTCAGGAC
This sequence comes from Discoglossus pictus, assembly GCA_027410445.1. Lineage (NCBI taxonomy): Eukaryota > Metazoa > Chordata > Amphibia > Anura > Alytidae > Discoglossus > Discoglossus pictus. Next base: position 431,289,712 of record CM050163.1, on the reverse strand, counting down.
CTTTTTTTGATGTTGCATTAATGATCCAACTATACCTGCTACAAAACTATCTGGATTGTATCCTGAGCCTGGTATTGAGATCTGAGGATTGGACATCGGGTACTTCCAGAGCTACCCTTTTTAATCCATACAGATACCTCATAACTTTGTGGTTATCACATGTGAGTGAAACACTATATGATTGATGTTTTGACGTAATTATTATACACTCATATTGCATTAGGAGGTGGCATGCTGTCTTTCCCCTACCCTTCTTATCATCTCTACTACTGCTTTGAGATACATTTTCTCAAATGTTTTACTGTCACAGTGTGATTAAAGTTACTGTACAAACATACATACATTAGATATAATTATCCTCCTCTTGCTCATTTTTTAGCTTCTAACCACATATTTTTAATATTCCAGGTTCTACATCTATCAATACACTTCATGTGTATGATTGATTTGGATAACACAATCCATGAATTCATGCATCTGCGTAACCAACCAGATGAGAACACAATTTATATGCTATGCGCATTTATACTCACCTCTATTTCGTGAGGTGAGGACAGATGATATATGTCTTTATCGGAATATGCTTATTGCGATCTAATGTCCACATGAGACTTTAGTAGATGCTATGCATGATTGTTATGATTTCTTTATATTTATTGACTTTTCATTCGTACTATTTTCAAAACAGTCTCTTGCCCTCTTGGAAGTGGACACAAATACACATGTTATCAATGCCCAGTTACATAGTTACATAGTTGCATAGTAATTGAGATTAAAAAAAGACTTTCAGTCCATCAAGTTCAGCCTTTCTAGATCTCAGATTAGTTATTAATTAGTTGTTAATTCATTGGTAATTCATTATTAATGAAAAATTATTTATTTATTTTAATCAATAATTAATTGATCCAGAGGAAGGCATGGATCAATACTCTCTCTCTAATTATCCAGGATAACACTGGATTCCCTTTTTAATTAGACATAAATCCAGTCCCCTTTTAAAGTTATCTATCGAATCCGCTGTCACCACCTCCTCTGGTAGGGAATTCCACAGATTAACCACCCTTAATGTGTAGAACCCTTTTCTTTCTTTAAGTTGGAATTATTTTACTTCTAACCTCAAGGGATGTCCTCTTGTCAGTTGAAAACCTCTTGGCACAAAACTCCCTTGACAAATCTTTATACTAACCCTGGATGTATTTATATAAGGTAATCATATCTCCTCTTAGATGCTTTTTTTTTTTAGAGAAAATAAGCTTAATTTGGTTAGTCTTTCTTCATAACTTAGCCCCTCCATTCCCCTTATTAGTGTTGTTGCCCTTCTCTGTACCTTTTCCAACTCTAAAATGTCCTTTTTATGAAGTGGCGCCCAAAATTGTATTCCATATTCCAAATGAGGGCATACTAGAGATTTGTATAGTGGCAGAATTATATTTGCTTTCCTTGCTTCTATACACTTCTTAATAAATGCTAATATCTTATTTGCAGCTGCAGCTGCTGATTGGCATTGAGCACTGTTACTTAGGTGGTTGTCCACAAGTACTCCCTAATCCCTTTCAAAATCTGATACCCTTATATTTGTTCCATTAAGATTATAAACTGCATGGCTATTTTCCCTTCCCAGATGCATAACTTTACATTTATTCGTATTAAATCTCATCTGCAATTTAGATACCCATTCCTCAATTTTATGTAAATCCCTTTAGATGGAAAGTAAAAAAATATCTGATTTAATTACCTTGCACAACTTTGTGTCATCAGCGAAAATGCAGACAATACTTTCCAGTCCCACCTCTAAGTCATTAATAAATATGTTAAAATGGAGAGGACCTAATACTGAACCCTGAGGAACCCCACTTACCACATTAGTCCAATCTGAGTATGTTCCATTTTTTGCTTCCTGTCTTTTAGCCAACTCTCAATCCATGACCAGATATTTACTGCAATCCCTGTATCCCTTAGTTTACACAATAGTCTCCCATGTGGCACTGTATCAAAAGCCTTTGCAAAATACAAAAAGACTACATCCAATGAGTTGCCTTGATCCTGGTTCCTACTAATCTCCTCATAGAAACAAATAAGATTGGTTTAACATGACCTATCCCTCATAAATCCATGTTGCCTGCTACTTATAATCCTGTTCAAATAGTCATATTCTTGTATATTATCCCTTATTAACCCTTCTAAAAACTTCCCCACTACAGAAGTGAGGGTCACTGGTCTATAATTCCCCCGGATTTGCTCTTGCTCCCTTTTTTTTCCAACCTCTTTTGGATTACTTCCTGCGTTAATCAATTATTCGGCAAAGGTAGTGTAGCCCCATTATGTTGCAGTGCCCCAACCACTGGTACTTCCATTGTGTATACCGAAGAAAATAACCTATTTAGCTCATCCGCCTTTTCCTGGTCACTAATTTTCAGACAGCCTGTGTCACATTGTAATGTTTCTATAGCTTCCTTCCTCGCATTCTTCCCATTAATATACTTTAAAAAAATATTTTAGGGTTAGTCTTATTCTCTTTTGCAACTCATTTGTAATTTTCTATTTTAGCCAGTCTAATAGCCCTTTTGCAGGCCTTGTTGATTTCCTTGTACGTACGTAAAGCAGACTCTGTCCCCTCTTGTTTGTATAATTTGATTGCCTGTTTTTTACTCCGTATCTTGATCTTTAAATCTTTGTTAAGCCACATTGGATGTGATTTACTCCCTTTACTTGTATTCCCACTTGGTATATGGTGATAAGTATGTACCGTATATACTTGAGTATAAGCCAAGTTTTTCAGCCCCTTTTTTAAGGCTAAAAAGGGCCCCCTCGGCTTATACTCGAGTCACTCCCCCCGTGTCTCTCTAACCCCCCGCCTTGTCTCTCTCCCCCCGTGTCTCTCTAACCCCCCCTTGTGCCTCTCTACCCCCCCGTGTCTCTCTAACCCCACATGTCTCTCTAACCCCTCTGTGTCTCTTTCACACCCCCTCCTCATCCTCAACCCCCCCTCATTCTAACCCCCCCTAATACTACCCCTCTAAATACTCCCCCCCTCCCCTCACTTACCTGCTCCAGCCTCCACTCCTTCTGGGTCTTGATGTGGCGCGCATGTGACATCACACGTGCGCCACGTCATTAGCATATACCGGGTGCCTATTTAGAGGGGTAGTATGAGGGGGGGTTTAGAATGAGGAGGGGGGTTAGAATGAGGGGGGTTGAGGATGAGGAGGAAGGTTGAGGAGGGAGGTTTAGGAGGGGGTTGAGGATGGGGGGTTGAGGTTGAGGAGGGGGTTGAGGATGGGGGGTTGGGGTTGAGGATGGGGGGGTTGAGGTTGAGGAGGGAGGTTGAGGAAGGGGTTGAGGATGAGGAGGGGGCTGAGGATGAGGAGGGGGCTGAGGATGAAGAGGGGGGCTGAGGATGAAGAGGGGGCCTGAGGATGAGGACGGGGGCTGAGGTTGAGGAGGGTGGTTGAGGAGGGAGGTTGAGGATGAGGAGGGCGGATGAGGAGGGCGGATGAGGAGGGAGGATGAGGGTTGAGGATGGGGGGTTGAGGTTGAGGATGGGGGGGTTGAGGAGGGAGGTTGAGGAGGGGGTTGAGGATGAGGAGGGGGGTGAGGATGAGGAGGGAGGTTGAGGATGAGGAGGGAGGTAGAGGAGAGGGTTGATGATGAGGTGGGAGCTTGAGGATGGTGGTTGAGGAGGGGGTTGAGGATGGGGGGTGGAGGTTGAGGAGGGAGGTTGAGGAGGGGGTTGAGGATGAGGAGGGGGGTTGAGGTTGAGGAGGGGGTTGAGGATGGGGGGTTGAGGATGAGGATGAGGGGTTGAGGAGGAGGAGGGGGTTGAGGATGAGGGGGTTGAGAAGGGAGGTTGAGAATGAGGAGGGATGATGAGGAGGGGGCTGAGGATGAGGAGGGGGCTGAGGATGAAGAGGGGGCCTGAGGATGAGGAGGGGGGCTGAGGTTGAGGAGGGAGGTTGAGGAGGGAGGTTGAGGATAGGGAGGGAGGATGAGGAGGGAGGATGAGGAGGGAGGATGAGGAGGGGGGTTGAGGATGGGGGGTTGAGGTTGAGGATGGGGGGTTGAGGAGGGAGGTTGAGGATGGGGGGATTGAGGATGAGAAGGGGGGTGAGGATGAGGAGGGAGGTTGAGGATGAGGAGGGGGGTTGAGGATGGGGTTGAGGATGAGGTGGGAGGTTGAGGATGGTGGTGGAGGAGGGGGATGAGGATGGGGGGGTTGAGGTTGAGGAGGGAGGTTGAGGATGGGGGTTGAGGATGAGGAGGGGGGTTGAGGTTGAGGAGGGGGTTGAGGATGGGGGGGTTGAGGATGAGGATGAGGGGTTGAGGAGGAGGAGGGGGTTGAGGATGAGGGGGTTGAGGAGGGAGGTTGAGAATGAGGAGGGATGATGAGGAGGGAGGTTGAGGATGAGGAGTGGGGTTGAGGAGGGAGGTTGAGAATGAGGAGTGGGGAAGAGACACAGTAAAGGGAGAGGGGGGAAGAGACACAGGGAAGGGAGAGGGGGAAGAGACACAGGGAAGGGAGAGGGGAGAAGAGACACTGGAGAAAGAGGGAGACACAGAAGGCACAAAAGGGACACAGGGGGCAGCACATTTCGAGTCAGTCATTATACCCAGTAATTTGTGGTAAAAGAGGTGCCTCGGCTGATACTCGGGTCGGCTTATACTCGAGTATATACAGTATATTTAGTAGGGATGTTGTCCATTTATGTTCAGTATTTTTACCTGCCAGTTCTCTGTCCCAGTCTATACTTTGTATTGCTGCCCTTAGACAGTTAAAATCTGCCCTTTTAAAATTAAGAGTTTTTGTTGGCCCCTTAAAGTTTTTTTTTTGTCAATTCAATCTCAAATGAGACTGTGTTGTGATCACTGTTTCCCAAAGGTTGCCCCATTTCAACATTTGATACTATATTAATATAATTTTTGATGACTAAATCCAAGATGGCCTCATTTCTAGTAGGCTCTTGTACAACCTGGGCCAGATAATGATCCCTGAGTGTACTCAAGAACCTGCTCCATTTACCCATATTGCTGGTCTCAATCCAGTTTATTTCAGGGTAATTAAAATCTCCCATTATTAGAACTTGCCCATGCTTAGCTGCATTTACAATCTGTAACAATAATTGTATTTCCTCACGTTCAGCTATATTTGGGGGTTTATAGTATACTCCAACTAAATTTTTTTTAGAATTGTTGTTTCAATATGTCTGTGATATGTGTATATAATAAACTTCTGTTTGTTTATACCTTCAACTATTTTTCTGTATTCTTGTTTGTAATGATTTGGGACATGAACATATATCACAATATACAGGGTGCTACACATAGCCAATCTTCAGTATACACATCCTGGGTTAAGGTTATGAGGGAAGTGTATATTATATTTATTTAGTGATCATATGCATGTATGCATGTATTATTACTTATGTGTTACATCATATTTTAGAAATCTGCAATGTTTGACCTTTTTACAATAACTAGGTATTCATGCATATGATTACTGTACTCCCGGGTTCATGCTTCGACTTTTAGGTGTTTATCAATATTCCCCCATGAAGGCAAATTGTTATCACATTTCATGTTAAATCTGATGTTGATATCATCATTATTTAATAACAAAACACATATTGGTGCGCATAACACTAAACATACAGTATGCCTTTATTTAGCTATACTTTTTAGGAAGTACTTGGATACCCCATGAATGTTCAAGCAGTAACATTGTTAACCATGACTATTAAATATGATTTATCATTAATATTTATAAATAATTTTATGTTAACACACATCATGTTCCATTTAAGAACAACTAGTTCACAAAATATCTGGCGTAAATCTACTTCAAACAAACCTCAGGTCTGTCAATTGTATATTTATTAATTGATAAGTCATTATAATGTATTAATCATGAACTATGAACACAACTATGATCAACATATTCAACTTAACATATCCAAACAAAATATATACATATACATGTGACATAAGCAACAATGCAGATATTCCATGCATTAAGTCATTAGCACAGGTATGCACTGTATCATGGTACAGGCATGTGAGGAAGATAGTTTGATTACACTGAGGAAGAGGGATATGGAAACAGAATGCTAGCAGTACGGATGACAATTACATGGATGTACTGTACATATGTGGGGGGTGGGGGACAGTGTATCATCCACATGAGGCTACGTAAAGATTGACATCTTACAATAATAGATGGTGACAATTGCTCTTAGCATGTTTCAATGTATACATTTAACAATAGCACGCATGAAACTAAAGTACAATCTCAACAAATAAATAGATTTACATATGGGGATGACACTAACAGAGGCATATGTGTCCACAACAATCAAGTTACAGGTGCTGAATAAGTGATCACATATCTCTATTGTATATGTAGCGGAAATGGATATGATGATCTAGTGTCAGACCAGCGGTTTCACTCAGCACAGGTATAAATATCATGTATAATGTGAATATGGACTCAGTCAATGGACTGACCCAGTCCATACATACTGTACCATGTAAATTAATATTGCTTTTGGTCCTTCATTGAGCATCTCTGTTTATGTTGTTGCATAGATGAACTATTTACATCATAACATAACCTCAATAGCAGTTATGTTCTAAGCCTCCATTTATTGTTCCTTACTTGCACAGGAAGAGTCACAATCGCAGTAGGAAAGAGATCTTGAGGGAAGTATAGTGCAGCTGTCTTTATGTCCTTGCAAGTTCCCACTTGTTTCATGATGCATACATGTTATATCACATTATGATTAGCATTTCTGTGCTATTAGTCTGGGATCTAATGCATATTTTTGTACTGCTGATATATGATTTTCCTAAGCTGGATAAACAATTAAAATGTAATTAATATTTCACCCAGGAATCTGTATGAATTGTTTTCAGGCTAAAATAATTTTATGGTATTAAACTACTATTCTTAAATTTAAATGCTCTCTGCACATCTTCACTGATTCATAGACATCTATTACATACTCCTTAAAGGTACATGAAATACACTTTTTGCTCTCATGCATTTAAAGAAGGGTGTTTTAAGCATTTTCAAAGTTTTTTTATGAAAACATATTTAGCAAAACTTGTGTAAACTTATTGTAAACTAACAGAAAATGCCAGAGGAAATACCTCTGCGTGGGCAGGGAATATTCTCTACTCTAGATCTTATTGGCATACACTTATGACTCATGCAGCTATATTGAGGCACACCGACTAACAGGGACAAACCTCCAAAGATAGTTATACATTCAAAGCAGCTTATTCTGCTGCAAGAACTTAATAAAAAAAAAAGACACATTGCTCAACAATATAAAATACCCTATTTCATGCAAAACATAGTAAAGGCTTAAATGGTCCTTTAAATTATCTACCTATGTCTTCAAAGACCAATTACTGGTGTTTTTATTGTTTAGTCATTCAGTCATCTCTGACTTTCGTAACCCTATGGCCAACAGTTCGTCAGGCACATCCTCAATTATTATTATTATTAACTTTTATTTCTATTGCACCATCATATTCAGTAGCGCTGTACAGGGGATAAGAACAAATACAATAGTAACAAACTTCATAAAATGGAGAACACTGTTTTGAGCTTAGTAGAAAAGCTTTTACCTAAGCACCCTACAAGATTGGAAACTCACTACTTATAATCTAAAGGGGTGTGGCAGAGCCCTGGGGAAGAGTAACAGATAAGGGATAACAAGGATCAGGAAGGAAGTAAAGAAAGATATTTATTTTGTGAGAGAGGGGAGGGACCTGAAGTGAAAGGCTCTTGAATGTAATATGTTTCTGACCCCTAGTGGTGAGATAATAATCTGCAAATAGGAAAGTCAGGTTATTTCCATGGTTCTATAAATTGATTCTGAATAGAGTTGGGTGGTGGAGGAGAAGGAAGGGAGGGAAGGGCTTCCAGGATTTCACAGAGTGAAGCCTATGTGCAGGTAAGAAATGGCACTAAAAGAAAATGTAAAACGTGGTATTAGGGACAGATTGAGTAGGAAGAGAGGGAGGGAGAAAGATAGGGATATAAGAGGCAGGAGGGGCTTGAGACATATGAGAAGGAGGAGTTTTTGGCAAATTATGTAGGCCATGAATGGGGGAAGGATGAAGCAGGGTGGGAATAGCCAAGCAGGATATAGCAAATAATTGTTAGGCATTTAAAATATGCTAGAAATAATTATATCTCCTTAAATATAAAACCATGCATACAGTAGTAATATTATTAAAATGTTTGACTCCAGGGATGGGGAAACTTCCATAGTCTTCTCTCCATGCCTGCTGGTGTGTATGATGCGTTCAGGATTTCACAGAGTGAGGCCTATGTGCAGGTAAGAAATGGCACTGCTGGTGTGTATTAGTGGTAGGTGCTTACAGGAGATTACCCCACATGGGGTTTACCAGTAGCTTCCTGAGAGCAATAGGCTTAACCTCCAATACACATCCTGCCGTCTCTAACACATATCATATGTGATTCACTTTATATGGAAAACAATGGGACAAAACAGATTACAAATACAATGGAGGTGTTCACGTACATAATCCAGTGGCTGGAGCCAAGCTGTATGTCCTTTAATGGGCTAAGATCCAGGCCCTGGAACGAGGTCTGTGACAACATCACAAAACCATGTTCCCTAGGAACAAATGTTCTGATACATTGTTTATAAATATATCATATTTTAACACAAAATAAAAACATTTGTACTGTTTGGAGCTATAAGTACAATTGTCACATGTTTTTAAAATCAAAATATATTTTTAATTAAAAAACAATCACTTTCTAGATATATCTAATGTTTCCTTGGAGCTGCAGTTATGACCGTTGTTACAGCACTTCCCACTCATTATAAGATTTATGATAGTCACATTTCCTATTGGCTCCTAGAGCCGTGTCTCATTCATAAAGTTTGTTTTGGCTACTCCCTGCTCAGAAATCTGTTGCGTCTAAGGCAAGAGTTACAGATGTGGGCTGAGTGCTCTAACCTGGGGGGAGTGAAAGATTTTAATTAGTGTGGAAGTTAGGGAAACAAAGCTCCCAATATTCCGTAACGCAGTGTCCTAACTTAGAGCATTTGATTTACATCATAACATCATATTTCTATATCCTCCGTTTATATTCTGTATTTACAAAAATATGCACTTAATCCTTCTGTTGTGTCATTCAGCTCAGTCTGTGAGTTATGATATTTAATGAGGAATTATTAACTTACTGACAATGAACTGCAGAGACACTGGGCTCTGAACACAGAGACTGTTATTGTTGGCAGTAGCATTTGGCCCAATTAACCAGATTGCCAACTGTGTTTCAAGGGGTTTCATGTTGATACAGACACTAAATGTTTTACAACAAACAAACTGCATACATTTGTTGCTGGACATTTTGTAAAACAATCTGCATTTTCTTAGTTTTTGAAAGAATCATAGTAGTTAGCTTTTTAAGTCTTTCATTGTGTATAAACTGCAGGTTAGATTACCAATGTAATAAAAAAAAAAAAAAAAAACAATTGAAAAATTCTGGATCTGATGCAGATGATCTATTACAATTTGGCATTGAGTTAATTAGAGTTTCCATAGCAAAACCCTTTTTCTATTAGCTGTAATTAAGTTGAGCGAGATTTCTAGTTACATAAGGCACCTACACAAGTTGAAAGAATAGCAATGAGGGGCCTTGGCAAACTGACTTTTATAAACGAGTTGAAAGTGTAATAGGTGCTAATCCAAGTGTTTCATCTATCAGTTTATTCAGTCTCCTTCATTAAAAAAGGTGGACGACTTGGAAAAATCTCAGTATTAAAGGATTACTGTATTATTATTATTATTATTATTATTATTATTATATTACTAGCGACTTGCCCGTCAAAAAATGACGGCAATGTGATGTATATGTTTGTCTTGTTGTTTAGTTATTAACATATATTTTTGTCACTTGTAAGTATTTTAATATGAAGGTGTATTTTTGTAAAATGTTGATGTAATGGTTTTTTAAAATGTAATTTGTATCTGAAGAATTGTTAACTTTAATATACATTGAATGAATAGGAAAGCAAAAAGTAAAAAGCCTTCTTGAAACGTTACGAATTTTAACATGAAGTTTAAAATATATGTAAGCAATAACCTTCAAAGTATATATTTTGAAACTTTAACTTTATTTTTTATGTAAGTTTAGAAGTTGACAAAACATTTGTATAATTTTGAACATTATAAACAGGAACATAGCGAAAACATTTTGTAACCTAATTTTTTATTAAAAGTATTAACATTTGAATGTAAAAACAATTGACCTTTAAATTAATCAGTATTAACATGCAATTTCTATCACAATAATTGTTAACTTGAATATACATTGAATGTAGAGGAAGGCATACAGTAAAACTCTGCTTAAAACGTACGTAATTAAAGTAATTCATTACTGAGCACATAAACTGGCGATAAACATTAATGTAGTTAGTAATCTTAAGATAACAGACAATATTTACATTGTGACTTAAAAGGTGCTTGACCTCTTAACATCCACTTTGTAATCTGTTGAATGAAATAACTTGCAAATATATTTTTTAAACTTGTAACATTAGAAACATTAACATAGTGACTTAACATTTTCACATAATTTTGACTAACAATGCAAGGCAAGTATTTTGTGAGGCGAATCATTCCTAAACAGTACTTTCATTAATTATGACTGAACTAAACAACCAATTGTTATGTATTTTGCAATGCTTTTAAAAAATGTTGGCATCTTGAATTTGTATTCTGCAAAGTTATAGTACTTCATAGTAGACAATGTTTTTAGTAAAAATACGTCCATCTTCTAATAAATCACCTTGACTTTCATTGTTTTCAATGTAAACTTTAATAGCCTGTGGATTTTTGCACCGTGACAACGCAACGTACAATTGACCATGTGCAAAAACTGGTTCTTCTAAGTAAATACCCACAGATTTGAAAGTCTGACCTTGTGATTTATTAATGGTCATGGCAAATGCCATAATAATGGGAAATTGTCTTCTTTGAAGTATAAAAGGGAGACTACTTTCACTTGGTGCTAAATCTATTCTTGGTATGAAAACTCTCTCTCCTTTATGGGTCCCAGTTAAAATTTCAGCATCTATAAAATGGTCCTTTAATTGTTGAACAATTAATCTTGTGCCATTGCATAGGCCTTTTTTGGGGTTCATATTTCGCAGTAACATGATAATTGCACCTTTCTTTAGCTGCAAAATATGTGGTGGCATTCCAGAAGGAGTTAAAGAGTTAATGAATTCAGTTGAAAAGTTTGCCTGACTTTCATTGTCATCAGCAAGTACAGAATCAGCACTGTGATAATTTCTTTGTGGTGCATTAATTTTTTTTAAGATTTCATTATTGAGTATTAATGCATCTTTATTTTTACACGTCAGTATGACTTGGTTGGCAAGCTCAGAATATTCTTCGTTATTTATGCTCCCTTCAAATATTGCCGATATAATATCTTGTTGACAAATCATCTGAGGTGGGATCTCTACAGTGTCGTCAGGTAAATGTAGTATTTTTTCTGTTCTTCCTTCTCCAATTTTAATAAGCCAATCATTGAAATCAGTTTGGCCTTCTGATCTCATATTTTGTTGCAGTTGAAGATGGGTAAAATGTTTCCATACTGTACTTGACTTTATACATGTTTCAATAATGTCTGTTCGATTTCCATGTACAACGACAGGTAATGTTTGTCTAAAATCGCCACCCAACAAAATTACCTTTCCACCAAATGGAAAAATATTATCCATGACTTCACGAAGCAAACGGTCAATACATTGGAGGGCATAGCATGACATCATTGTGGCCTCATCTATTATAATTAATTTACATTTCTTCAATTTCTTTGCTTGTAAGGATGTCATGCGAATATCTGACACTGAATTTTCCAAAATAGGCACTGGCAGTTTGAATCCACTATGAACAGTTCTTCCACCTTCTAATAAAAGTGCAGCAATTCCAGTAGTGGCAAACGCCATTGCTATTTGTCCTTGTGCTCGTACTGAACTCATTAATAAATTGTACAAATATGTTTTCCCTGATCCGCCAGGTCCATCAAGATAGAAATAACGCTCTGTCACCATGTCATCATCTATAGCATTTTTAATGGCATGAAATGCTTGCAATTGTAGTGTATTTAAAGTTGCAAGTCTTTCTTCTGTTCTTTCTGCTTGTAGTTGAATGTCATAGTCTTCAAAGTTAATGTCATCTATTAGACCTGGATCAGGCAAATTAAAACTTGCACAACTTAATCCATGAGTTAAAAAGACTTCTTGAATTTCCATTAAGGCTTTTAAGTGTGCAATGGGTTCATTGTATCGTCGCATAAAGTCTTCAGCCATATTACTTTTAAAAGTCTCCCACAAAGCTAATGCATTTGGAGCATTTGAGAAGATACAAATAAAAGCAAATTGTTCTCTCATCTGTCGTGGCATTTGACATTGTGCTGCTTCTTCTAAACATCTTTCCCACTCTGTATCATCAGCGAGTAAGTTTCTATTTCTTGCAGCTAAATGGAAGGATTCATATACAATGTCATTAACAGTTCTTAAGTGTTCAAAACTTTGTGCTCCTGGAACATTTAAAAGTAATATCCGTAAGCAAAATCGTTCAACATCTCTTGGACTGACTGTGTAAATTCGTGGAATTATTTTATTGCCTCTGGTTTTTCTTGCTCTCCATAATCCATTCACAAAAACATAGTGATATGGAATTTCAATATATAAGTATTGTGTTGCTTGAGCATCAGTGGAATTTAATGCAAACCATGCAGTTAGTGTAGTGTGACGATCTTCACTTTGGGCCAATGCATTCATTTCATTTCCAGAATGGAAATAGACTAAATGTCGTTGTGGCAAATGTACTGCTAACCTATATACTGCATGTGATCTATCATGCATTTCAAATTTTAGAAGCCGCCACATAGCTTCTGGCGCACTGACATAGCGAGCATCTACATGAGATGCAAGTTCATCATGTACTAACTCACTACTTTCAGGGTTGTCTGCACTTTTGACGACTACAGTAGCTGCATCGTAACCTTTGTAAATATATTTGTAGACATATTTAATGGATTTGATGGAAGTGCAGGCTTCTACGTTGATGTGGGCGTTGTACTTCATGAGTAAATGTGGATTGTAGGGTACTACATATCTATTGTCCACTTTTTTTCCACGAATAATGGCACTATCTCCTTCTCTTCTTTTATAAAGTGGATATCCATCACAATTGGCATATGTTTTGTCTCTTTAATCTTTTGGAAAATCTTTTGAACATTGATTATTTTCCATACATGGTGATTGTGGATTAAGGTCTCCACAGGGTCCATGAATCATGCGATGAGTAACAATCTCATATAGTCTACCATATAGTTCTGGATCCGGTAGTTCAGCAACTATGACTGCATCCACTTTGTCCGAAGTATCTAATTTATCTTTCTCTTGAAGTATTATGAGAAGATGTGCATGTGGAAGGCCTCTTTTTTGAAATTCAATGGTATATACATAAGCAAGACATTTGCCAAATAACTGATTTATAGTAAAGTCACGTATTAATTCATTTAATTTTATCTTAAAAACTCTGGCTACTAAATCTGGTCGATCTGAAGCACTTTGTCCAAGAAGTAGATTTTGATTAATTTCTGGCCATTGTGGATTACATGTAAATGTCACAAATAAATCTGGTTTTCCAAATTTTGTCACAATAGCCATAGCATCATTGTATCTTTCTCTCATATTTCGAGGAGATCCTTGAAAGGAAGATGGTAAAATGATGGCTTTGCCAGCTGTCATGTCTCTGCTTGTAGCCACGTCAGCAACATAGTCCATGAGTCCACAATATTGTTCTACACGTAGTTTATCTTGTTGATATTTTATAAAGTTTAAATTATTTGCCTCAACTTGCAAATATGAATCAATAATCCATTGTTGTGTTAGTTTTCCACCACATAAAATGGGATTAAATTCATCTCTAATGGCAATTTGAGCAACTTTAAATTCAAGCATAGAAACATTATTTCGGATTCTGGCTTTAGCATTTGGGTAACTGGGAAGGGTTAATTTTGGTTGCCAACCTGCTTCTCCGTGTGGGAAAAAGATGGGATATGTCATTGGATCTAAATTTGGACTTAAGATATTAATATTAATAAATGGTTGGTCCTCATTTCTGGGATATACTCTAATGTCTCTTTGAAATGGTGGTTCTCCTTCATCATTGTGAAAGACCATTGCAACCTCATTTGATGTTGGCAAGTTATAACGACGTTTATCAGTATGTCTGTCTCTTTTAAGCACCATATTAACCTTTGGCATGGGTAATTGATGTCTTTGTGCATGAAGTAGTTGTTCATTTTCTACTTCTGCCAATTTTTTGTAAGCTTTACTGTAGGGATTGTTGTCCATAATGTTATTTAGCTCTATAAAAACACTGGGTAAGCATTTTTTATTTTCTTCCATCTGCATACGTTGGTCAACAGCTTCCATTGTATCTAGGACATATAGTTGAGCGAATTTTCTTTGCTCTCCTTCCTCTGGATGTAAATGTGAAGTCCGATGATAAATTTGTCCTTGGACTTTAAAACAGTAAGGACCATGTCCTGGTACATTAGCAGCCAATGTTGCCCCCATAGATGCAAATGATATGGCACTATTGTAGGATCTTATGTTTGTCTTAAAATTTTTGTAATTTGGAAAAGTAGGTTCAGTCAGAATATTTAGTAAATAGGTTGGAAATTGTTTCCTTTGTGGAAGTTTGAACTTTCCTTTTTGACAACAACTAATAAATTGTCCATCTCGGGGTCTCTCCTGTTTAAAATAATAAGCCTCACAAAATTGACATTGAGTAGTCATGTCCCCACAACTATGAACCTCTACTGCTAAAGACTTCATTAAAGGACAATTTGCAATGCATATTGGATGTTGACTTTGATATTCATCAGATGAAAAGTCATGAAATGTTTCAACAACAGGTTCTAAATGTTTAGTTTTTTTCGTAGATTTTCTTGGTATATGTTGGACTTGTTCGGTTGAAATTTCCTGTAAGTTTTTAGTAAGAGTTTGTAAATGCTTTTTTTTGGTAGTTTTTTTTTTTGGTCTGTCTTGACTGGTATGTTGTAAAATGTCATCTGATGTTTTAGGAACAGTTTGTAAATGCTTTATTATTTTTTTATTTATTTTGGTAGTATCTTTCATTTTTGCAGCGGATATTCTTTTATTTGCAAGTCTTTTGCGTTCTTTTTCTCTTCTAATTTCTTTCTCCTCCGGTGTCTGCTGGGCGGCCCATCTCTCTTGTCTTTCTCTAGTTTGACGTCTTTTCTTCTCTTCTTTGGTCTCGTTATCAGCCATATTAATCTGTAAACGGAAACAAATAAATGTAATTGTGTATATTTAAATTTGTAATTCCTGTTAAAGATTATTGTGCACAATTGTTGAAATAAAAGGCAAATCATGAATGTATCATTGATATTTAGTTAAATTTATAATTCCTGTCTTCAGTGGCTCAGAATTTTTCCAATGGAATACTGCTGTAAATAAGCATGTAACATATTTATTTAAAATAATGGTTTTATTTATTAAAAACTTTGTTTGTGGATAGATATTTACCACTGCAAAACTTCTTTGCTGAAAAAAAAAGTGATGTGGTTATTGAGCTATGTATTGCATAGTAGCAATTTAAATAAAATAAGGGAGATAGTAAATTAATTAATTAATTTTTCTGTTGAGACGGATGCAACTGAAAGCAGTTTCTTTAGTGTTATTCTTTAGTAGTTATTATAGTTTACCTTGGTTGAAGTGTGATTTAAATCCGAATGTTTGTTGGTCCTCGTTTCAAAATCGTTGTCCAATGGTGTGGTCCTCTGTCGGAAGTCCTCGTCCGATGGTGTGGTCCTGTGGCGATAGCCCCTGTCCGATATTGTGGTCCTGTGGCGATATCCCTCGTCCGATGTTGTCGTCCGTTGGTGAAAGTCCTCGTCCGATGGTCTGGTCCTGTGTTGAAATTCCTCGTCTGCTGGTCTGGTCCTGTGTTGAAATTCCTCGTCTGCTGGTCTGGTCCGAGTCCTCGTCCGATGGTCCGGTCCTGTGGAAAAAGTCCTCGTCCGATTGTCTTCACGCAGTATCTGTTGTAATGTAAAATAGAAAATGTTGTTTGAGTGAAATGTCTTTTAACTAAGTAAAAAATGTATTAATTTTGCTGTATTGTATCAGTTATGGTTATTTTTTTCAAATATTTATTTTTTAACTTTCTGTACAATCCCAAGACTTTTGTTATTCTTATTTAAGGTTCTTAGTAAGGCTTGTGGGTTGTGATATATTAAATAAGAATATGAATTTATTTTGCTATGTGTTTATGTTAGTTTTTGTACAATCCTGTTTTGTGCGCACCACTTGTGGTATACTTATTTAACCTTTATTTGGATGGTTATAGTTAGTGAAACATGAAATAATATAATTAATGTAGTTTGCTATGTGTTTGTGTTAGTTATTGACAATCCTGTTTGGTGCACATCACTTGTGCAAAACTAATTTCTTCTTGATTGTACAGGTTATAGGTTGTTAAACATTAAAGAAGAATGTTAATATAGTTTGCTATGAGTTTGTGTTCTTTTTTATACAATGCTATTAGGTGCACAACACTTTTGTTATTCTTATTTTTGGTTATTTGTAAGGCTTATAGGTTGTTAAACATTTAGGCCCTCATTCAATTGCGATTTTGCCAATTGAATACGGCTCTAAATAAGCACATAATATATATTTTTTAAAGAAGTTTTTAGGTAGTGAAAACCGTGCTTTTGGATAGATGCTTAATAACTAAAAACTTCTTTAAAAAATATATGTGATGTGCTTATTTAGACCCCTATTCAATTGGCAAAATTGCAATTGAATGAGGGCCTTAATAAGAAATTCTGTTTTGTGTGTAGCAGTTTGTGTGTCATTGAATTGCGATTTGGCTAATTGAATTGTGCTGTAAATGAGCACATAGCATATTAGTTAAAATAATTTTGTAGTCATTGAAAAACTGTATTTTTGATATTTTTTTATGAACTAAAACCTTATTTTTAAGCTATTGTTATGTTGTTATTTAGAGCCCTATTCAATTGGGCAAATTGCAATTGAATGAGGGCCTTTGTGTGTACCATATGTTGCATAGTTTGGCCCTCATGCAATTGCATTTTTTACAATGTAATAGTACTGTAAGGCCGTAATTGAATTGCAATGTAGAAATTTGAATAGGGTTGTAAATAAGCACATCACATATATTTGTTAAAATAGAGTAAGGTCCTAAAAGTTCTTATTTATAGCCATATTTAATTTTCCAAAATAGCAATTGAATAAGGGCCTTTGGTTACTGCATTTGTTATATTGTGAGCTCCTTATTCAATTGTGTTTTGGCCAATGGAATAGAGCTCAATATCAGCACAGAGCATATGTTTGTACGGAATTTTGTATTTAGTGAACTTGTATCCAAAAGGAACGTGTTCACAAAAGAAAAATTTCCTAAAAAATATGCTCTGTGCTTATATAGAGCCCTATTGAAATGGGCAAATCACATTTGAGTGAGGCCCTTGGCCATTAAAGACATATAGGTCCTCATTGAATTGCAATTTTGCCAATTGAAGAGGGCTCTATATAATTCCATAACATATTTATTGAGCAAAGTTTTTAGTTATTGAAAACCTTGATTGTGGTTAGAAGTTCAGTAACTAAAAAGTTCTGTTTCAAAAATATGTTATGTGCTTATATAGAGCCCTATTGAAATGGGCAAATCACATTTCAGTGAGGCCCTTGGCCATTAAAGACATATAGGTCCTCATTGAATTGCAATTTTGCCAATTGAAGAGGGCTCTATATAATCACATAACATATTTATTGAGCAAAGTTTTTAGTTATTGAAAAGCTTGATTGTGGTTAGAAATTCAGTAACTAAAAAGTTCTGTATAAAAAAAATGTTATGTGCTTATATAGAGCCCTATTCAAATGAGGAAGTTGCAATTGAATAAGGCTCATGGTTATTTCTTGTTTATACTTAATACTTTACCTTGATAGAAGTTTTGAATGACAGACGGTCCCCTCCTGCCAATCTTAATCCGCCGGTCTTCTTTTAGTGTCTGTTTGAAAAAGAAAGTGAAATAGTTATTTGTATATTTATAATTTGTCATCTAGCAAAGCATGTCCTTTTGAGCATGTAATGTGTTGTTGTATCTTACCTCTTCAAATTTGTTGGTGTTCTTTAAAAGGGATTGTGCTTCACAGTGCACGGTGCAAATTGTTGAGAGACGCTGTTGATGCAGAGTCTGTTTGAATATTAAACGAAATAGAAAGATTCAGCTTTATCTGATGTATTGAATTGCAGTAAATTAATTCAATTAACCTTATTTTTTGTTGGGGGCTACACACATATGTCACATACATGAAGCACATTACATAGTTTAATGTAATTATTTTGTGTACGTGTGACATATCAGTATCCATGACTCATATTTAAATGGTTAAATTAACCTTATATTTATTTTTTCCAACACACATAAATGTGTGTGTGTGAGATGTAACTATAGATGATACACATATATGTGCGTGTGACATATCAGTATACATGAGATATAATGTCATTAAAATGTAGTTGTTTACTGATTTTGTTGTAAGCTAATTTTGTTGCATTGGTAATACACATAAATGTGCGTGTCACATGTCACTATACATTATAGACATATATGTCGGTGTCAGATGTCACTATGAAGGGGCAATACACAGAAATGTGCGTGTCACATGTCACTATACATTATAGACATATATGTGCGTGTCACATGTCACTATACATTATACACATATACGTGCGTGTCACATGTCACTATGAAGGGGCAATACACAGAAATGTGTGTGTCAAATGTCACTATACATTATAGACATAATATATGTGCGTGTCACATGTAACTATACATTATAGACATATATGTGCGTGTCAGATGTCACTATACATAAAGCTCTGTTTAATTTTTTTTGGGAGCCTATACACATAAATGTGCCATACATGATGACTACATAAATCCTAGTTTATTTTTTATTTGTTTGACCTGACCTGATAATAAAATGTAATATATTATAGCTTACCTGTCAGTTGTAATTTGCACAATGTAAAGTAGTAAATTAGTAAAGAATTGTCTTCTCAAGTAAAAGCAGCAGTTATCTCAGAAGTCACTCCGTTGATCACCTGAGGAGAAATGTATTTTTTAGTTGGAAATAGCCAGTATTTATAAACTTGTAGAAAGTTCTGGAAAGTGAGACCGTTAGAACGCAATACGCATGCGCTATTTGCGTTCCAGCTTACAATTTGCGTTCCATCCGCCATTTTAGGCGTATTACTGTTCAAAATGGTGTTTAATATGATTGTGATACGTTCCGCATAGTATGTGTTTCATTATTGCGAGTAAGTGTAGTGTAGTTACGTCTGAAGCCTCGTTTTCGTTTTGTTCGTCGGCCATTTTTTCTCTCGCTTAGCGATGGTATTAGTGTCTAAAGTGTTTATTTTGATTTAAATGTAGGTGTAACTTGTTTTTTTGAGGTGCTGGCTGGTTCCTCTTGCTGTAGGTAAGCTTTTTATGTGTTTGTTGTGTGTCTTTGTTAAGTTTTAAATGTTTGTATGTCGGCGTGTTGCGTCCGATGTTTGCGAAGTCGTAATGTGTGGTAACGTGTCTCGTATGGTGTTTGCGTGTGTAGCATGGTGTTTGCGTGTGTAGCCTCGTTTTCGTTTTATTCGTCGGCCATTTTTTTTGTCGCTTAACAAACTATTTAGTGTCGAAACTCTTTTATTTTGAGTGCAATTAAGTTGTAAGTTGCATTTTTGAGGTCCTGGGTGCTTCCTGTTTGTGTAGGTAAGGTTTTTATGTATGTGCTGTGTGTATGTATTGTGTTTGTAATTTTGTAATGTTCGCGAGTTGCGTCCGAGTGTTGCGAGGCCGTAATGTGTGTGAACGTGTGTCGTATGTTGTTTGCGAGTGTCGTAATGTGTTTGAACGTGTGTCGTATGTTGTTTGCGAGTGTCGTAATGTGTTTGGACGTAAACTTTTTTTTTCAAGGGTCGCAGTTGCTGCAACTGAAGACCTCGCTTTGCGAGGTCCTCAGGTGCTGGCATGGAGCGCCTGCGGCGCTCCAAGCCAGCAACTGAGGCCCTCGCTTCGCGAGGGTCCTCAGTTGCTGGCAAGGAGCGCCTGCGGCGCTCCATGCCAGCAACTGAGGCCCTCGCTTCGCGAGGGTCCTCAGTTGCTGGCAAGGAGCGCCTTCGGCGCTCCATGCCAGCAACTGAGAACCTGGCACAGTGCCCTCGCTACGCGAGGCCCGCGACTCGCTGCGCGAGCCCGCAGCGTTAGCAACAACTCGTACGCTCACAACTATATATGTGATTTCCTTTATTTGTAACATGCCAACATATTCTGTAGCACTACCCAGGGGTAAGTTCAAGGCAAAACAATATTAACACAATGCAAAAAAAAATATGGATGGCCCTGTCTCTGAGTTTAAAATCAACGTACACTGTATTTCCCCTAAAGGTATAGAAGGATAATAGATGTGATGTGTATGTTAAGGCTGGAAATGATAAGTTTCATTAAACAGATGAGTTTTAGTGAGGTTTTGAAGTGGGAGGATAGTCTAGTGGAGCAAGGCAAGTAGTTTCAAAGAATAGAGGCAGCACGAGAAATGTCCTGAAGACCGGAGTGAGAGGAGGTTATAAGAGAGGAGGAAAGAAGAAGGTCGTTAACAGAGCGAAGGGGTGTATTTAAAGAAGAAAGCAGAGATATAAGAGGGTGCATTAAGGTTGAAAGCGTTATAGATTGGGTTGACAATTTAACATTTTATTCTGGAGGCTAAGGGAAGCCAGTGGAGTGATTTACAGAAACATTGAGAGTTTAATGTGATAGACGAGTCTAGCAAAGGCATTCAATATGGATTGTAGTGAAGAGAGATGGCTTATGGGGAGGTGATCAAGGAGAGAGTTGCAATAGTCCAGGTGAGTTATCACGAGAGAGTGGATTCAAACTTCAGTAGTGTCTTGTGTAAGATAGTGATGTATTTTGTCAATGATTTTTTGGTGAAAAAGACACAATTTTATTATGGATTGTATGTGAGGTGTGAGAGACAATTGGCCTGGGAGGTGGGAAGGATGATTGCATCGTCAACAGTGAGAGATTTATGTGGAGTGGAAGCTGCGGTAGATGGTGAGAAGATTATTAGCTGACTCTCGAGTTAATGGGAAGACATCCAGGAAAATATACTAATTAGCCTCTTGTGCTAAGATAGAAGTGGATAAATTTGGTTCTGAGAGGTAGATTTGAGTGTCATCTGCATATATATTATATTTAAATCCAAAAGGATTTTATTAGGGTACCAAGACAGGAAGTATAGAGAGTGAGTGAAGAAGAGGTGACAGAAATGGAGACACTAAATGTTCGATCTTCAAAGTAGGATGTGAACAGTGGCGGCTAGTGAACTTTCAAGTTGGAGAAGTGATAGACCAAGACTTGCTCCTCCCCTTACACAGACCCCACCCATTATTAAACTCCTGCCCCTGTTGTCATATTGACCTTTATGTGTCCCACCCAATGACCTTGTACTTGCCCCGCCCATTGAAATAGACTCCACCTATTGATTTTTTAATACTGTTTAAAAATTCTAGAATCTTGAGATTCCGGCAAATAATAACATTTGTCTTCTGCATGAATGCAATGACACTCAACAACAGTTGACTCTCCTCGGGGTGTCTTCAAGTATAGTAGTCCAAAACAATCTTCAGTGTTTGGACATGGGCATGTTATAAAACAAGCAAACAAATCAGAAAGCCGGACATAAAAAGCCCACATTACACCACGCCTCACAACCTGGAATTAACATTGTTTGAGGATTTGCTTAATTTAGGAGGATCATTTAATTTACAGAACATGACCACAACTTTGAAGATTTTTTTTACATTTTTTTATTGTGTAGCAAACAACAAATAGGACAAAATAACAGAAAAAGTAAATGTGCATAACTATTCAACCCCCTAAATTCAATACTTTGTGGAGCCACCTTTTGGGGCAATCACAGCTCCAAGTCACTTTGGATAAACAAAACAGGTAAAAAGTCAAGGTGGGTGAATACTTTTGCAAGGCACTGTAGGCCCAAACCATACCTTAAAAAAACATAAAATACCAAGCAGGACTATATAGGGCACAACCTGACCTTTAAAACCCACATTACACTAATCATGACTGTATAGGTCCAAACCGTAACTAAAAAAACCATAAATTCCAAGCGGGATTATACAGGCCAAAACTGTACCTAAAAAAACCTTAAAATACCAAGCGGGACTATATAGGCCCTAAACGGACCTTAAAATCTCACATTACACCAAGCGGGACCATATAGACCCAAACCGGGAATTAAAAAAAACACATTACACCAAACGGGACTATATAGGCCCCAACCGGATCTTTAAAACCTTAAAATACCAAGCAGAACCATATAGGCTTTAACCGGACCTTAAAAACCTACATTACACCAAGCGGGACTAAATAGGCCCGAACCTGACCTTTAAAACCTTAAAATACCAAGCGGGACCATATAGGCCCAAACTGGACAATAAAAACCCACATTACACCAAGCGGGACCATTGCGAGCCTCTCCCCGCCCTCTACTTTACTGGCCTTGAGATGAGCACCTTCGCCGCTAATCACGGGCATCGCAATGAGCGCCTTTGGCACTCATTGTGAGCCTCTCCCCCCTCTACCTCTCTCCCCTCTACTTTACTGGCCTTGCGATGAGCGCCTCTGGTGCTAATCACAAGCCTCACAATGAGCGCCTTTGACACTCATTGCGAGCCCCCCCCCCCCCCTGCTACCTCTCCCCTCTACTTTACTGGCCTTCAAGGCTCATCACGTGCCTTGCAATCATTGCAAGCCTCTATCCCCTTCCTCTGTGTCTTTTCCCTCCTCCTCCTCTGTGTCAATTCCCCTTCTCCCAACCTCCTCTGTATCTCTTCCCCCTACCTCCCTTGTGATTCCTTTTCCCATCTCCCCCCTCTGTGTCTCTTCCCCACCTCTCCCCCTCCTCTGTGTCTCTTCCCCCCTCTCCTCCTCCTCTGTGTCTCTCCCCCCTCCACTCCCTCCCCTATGTCTCTTACCCCCTCCCTCCCTTGTGTTTCCTTCCCCCATCTCCCTCCCCTGTTTCTATTTCCCCCCCTCTGTGTCTCCCCCCCTCCTCTCCCTCTCCTGTGTCTCTCCCCCCCCCCCTCTGTGTCTCTCTCCTTCTCATCCTCCCCTGTGTATCTTCCCCTCTTCTGTGTCACTTCCCCCCTCTGTGTCTCCCTCCTCTCCCTCCCCTGTGTTTATAGGAATACCATTTAGTGAACAAGAGAAGCCTACACCATACAGAGTATGGTGTTGTTGCTGTAGTGGTGGTGCAGTGGGTTAGAGCTCTGTCCTTCCACAGCTATTGACCTGGGTTCTAATATGAGTCAGTTCCACTGGAGAAGGAACTGGCAACCCACTCCAGTATCACTGCCACGGAAGGATCCAGTCAGTAAAAAGAGCGGGAACAGAGTCAGGAGTGTTTGAGATGTCATATCATATATCATCATATCAATAAGCCTCATAGGCTTGGGGGTGGTCAGAGGGGATGTTCATAGCAACCAGACATCCTGCAGCAATGATTGGCTGAAGCTGTAAGTCAGGAAAATGTATACAATTGTAGCAGAGTGAATTAATATTCACCTAAGTTGGAGTGTTACAGCCAACGCTCACACAGTTATATGACCTAGCAGTGCAGCACTAGGGAGAGAGACCAGGCAAGGGGGAAGGCACACAAAGGGCTAATTTAAAGTGATAGATGCATATTTTTAACAAAATCATATGAAAGAAGACATGAAAGCTTATATACAGATATAATTAAATTGTGTTATCTATATACATTTAAAATACAATATTAAAGTATTTGACCATTTGCCCGTATGCACCAGCCGCACCCGGATGTGAACCATGAGAGAGCTGTGTTATAGATGCCAAAAAAGAGGAAATTTCTGGAATGCGGGCCCGATCACAATTCAGACTTAAAAGTGATTGAAATGCTACGTGCCGAAGCATGGTTTACGGATTTGGATTCTGGCCATGTCGTTGTGGCCTTTTCTAATTTAAGAGCTCTGTACCTCCTGCCCATTTCAAGTCCTCAGACTTACGCGCTGTACAACGGCCACTGCAGCACTTAATAGGGCACCATGTATCAATATTTTTAGTGAAGTGCAAAAAAATTTAGAGAGGGAAGAGGCTGAGAAAAATAAAATAAAAAAACTAACAAACCTTCAACAATTTGGAAACATGCACAATAGTTGTTGTTGTTCAATCCTTCAGTTGTGTCCAACTCTCAGTGACCCTATGGACCATAGCACTCTAGGCACATATTGTGTCCGGTTGCGCCAATCCATGGAAAAGATACTGGAGTGGGTTGCCAGTTCCTTCTCCAGTGGAGTGACCTCTCTGCTATGACCTGCCCAATTTGGGTGACTCTACATGGTATAGCTCACAGCTTCATTGAGGTACACAAACCCCTTCACCATGACAAAGTAGCGATCCAGAAGGGGGAATAACAATTACATATGTTTTATATCTAGTTAGTACACCAGAATGAATATCAAGTAGGAGAGGGGATTCTTATACAATAAAAATCCTAAAATGGAACCAATAGCTATAGTACATAGTACCTATGTGTGTTTTACATCTGGTCAGTACATCAAAATGTCACATAGGAGAATGAAATCCCATTTACCTACACACAGCAAGTATCACTGACATCTCAAAAGTTTGTATGGCATAACTTTTACACTGTGTTTTGAAAAATGAAAAAAACATATTTGGATATAACAATATGGTGGATTTGTATAGTGAATAAATGCTCACTTTTTTTGGTTCCCACTAAGCATTATTACCTGTTGTTCATCTCCAAGCATTGTTACCAATGCTGTATATTTTCACAAGCCATAATGGGATGTAAAACAGATCTATGATCTAAATTTGGACCACTGAAGATGCACTTGGATGCACATATATCTAATTTTTATTTGGACTTTAGATTCTATAGTGTTAAAAATGAGAAAATTAGAATATGTTATTGTAGATAGAGCACTGTTAGACCAATTGTTGACTGTAATAAATCTATAAACATTGGCACTATTATATTAATTAATTCCTGCCACATGTTATTTTGAGGGAGCCACCTGATAGTGTACAATAACTATTGATGGCTAGATCTATGACATGTAAATATCGGAACATACAAGGTCTAGTGATACAAACAGATATTCAAGCAGAGTTTCTTATACATGAATACAATATTTATGTGTGCTTAGGTTAATGGAGAAGGACAAGAATATCATAACAGAGTTTCAGTTGCCATTACTCTCATATGTTTCCATCCTGACAGATAAACTCCTGTATTTGAAGCAGTCACTAAATACAGTGGGGGGGGGGGGGGAAGTATTTGATCCCCTGCTGATTTTGAACGTTTCTCCACTGACAAAGTAATGATCAGTCTATAATTTTGAATTTATAATCTTTATTAGATTGTAAGTCTGTGAGTTTCAATCCTGCAAGGTGCTTTAGGGAAAGCGCTAAGGACACCGGA
Organism: Discoglossus pictus; assembly: GCA_027410445.1. NCBI lineage: Eukaryota > Metazoa > Chordata > Amphibia > Anura > Alytidae > Discoglossus > Discoglossus pictus. The sequence goes on along the minus strand of CM050163.1, from coordinate 431,264,051 downwards.
TTCCAAGCTCAAAGACAGGGCCCTCCATTCATTGCAATGTGTGAATCTTGAACTTGTCATTGCCTGTAACTTAACTTATGTATAGCACTACGGAATATGTTGGCGCATTATAAATAAATGATAATAAATAATAATAGAAGGTATACAAAAATAAAACATGCAAAGCACTTGAATTTTGTCAGTTAAGTTACATAAATGTTCCCAATAAAACATTCTCAAATTGTTAATTGACTGGACCCTCTTATTTTACATTTTTAGCTATTAAAGTCTCTATAACATAGCTAGAGTTACACTTAAAAAAAAAAAAGAGCAAGAATCAAATCAGTTAGCTGAACCATACTGCTGCTAACCTGAAATAGACAATAGGGTAAAGCTAAAATGACTGTAAGAATATCAATAAGAATATCACAAAACTCCTCACGTTATAGTTACCTCCATATCGGAGCTGAAAGTTTTCCGGGCCCCCTCCACCTCAAGTTCCTTCCCGGTGCCAATTTAATAAGATGTAGATGTATTTTTTCATATTATATTAGGGGGATGCTAAATGATGATGCTAACCAAGGTTCCCAAATTGCCTGGAATTGGGGAACACTGTCTAGGATAATGTGGGTTAATCTCTCATTAATAAGTAAGTAGTTGATTTTTTTAATCACCTCCTGAAAATTTTAACTCGATAACTTCCATTTATTAGCTATGTGTATTTTGGAAGCCATCGCCATTAATTTAAATAATTTATTTTGAGAATTAGATAAGTCCTAAATGTGGACCAACAGGCAAGATTCTTTTGAGGGTGATACTACCTTCTTGTATAGTGTGGAGGCTAGTTGGGGTAATTGTCCCCAAATATTCTGGGTATATGGGCATGACCACCAAATGTGAATATGATCCCCTAATTGTTGACAACCCCCTAAAACATTTATTGCTCTCTTGCGGATTACATTTCTGTAGTTTGTCGGTTGTGTGCAGTAGGCTCTATGTAGAACCTTGATAGATGTCTCTAAAAGAGCCGAAATAAGAGAGACTTTAGACAGATTTGAACATAATTTTGACATCCCCATTAATCACTGAAATGGGGCAGACATTTTTTACCTCTAGATTATCCCTTCCGTCTTTTGGGAAAACAACTAGGTCAACCCGATTTAATTTGGGGGGCATGGCTTCCCCATTTAATAATGCATTAAATAAAGACGTTAGGTAGGGAGTAAGAAGGGGTTACAATTTTTTATATTATGAATTAGTGAAGCCGTCTGGCCCTGGGGATTTGCCCAATTTGAGACCTTGAATAATAGTTTTAACTTCCTCCTGGGATATATCAGAGTTCAAATTAACTAAGTGGTGATCCAGTATTGTGGGAAGATCGTGTGAGTTAAGAAAGGAGTCTATGTCTGACTCACTACAGTGGGGTTGGGAGAAATAAATGATTTGGCAAGTTTTGAAACGCTTTTTGAATGTCATTAGGACTGGAAGAGATTTGTGAAAAAAATTTGTTCAGTCTTCTAGCTAGAAGAGAATCAGGCTTGTTTGCCTTCCAGAAGTACAAGTGTTTCATCTTTCTCATCGCCCGTTCAGTGCGATGCGACAATATGCCATCTAATTCTAGCCTTGTTTTGACTATTTGCTTGCACCCTTTAAGAGTGGGATTCTGCTGGTTTGATTCTTCTAATCTCTTTAGAGCCTTTGTAAGGTCTGCCTCCTTTTGCCTAAGAATTTTTCTTTGGGTTGAGGCCAGCTTGATGCAGGTTCCTCTGATAAAGGCCTTATGGGCAACCCAGAGCCAGCCGGCTCCTGTCTCGGGTGAGGAATTGGTCTCAAAAAATATGTTTATATCTTTGGCAATTAATTCCATGCTACTTGGGTTGGACAATAAAAATTCATTTATTTTCCAGGAGTAGGACAGGCGATTTTCCGGTCCGACCAAGGGCAGGGAACAATCTTAGATTTCAAGATAGCGTCATATAGGGATGAGCTGACAAGAATCGTGTCAATCCTGGAATATGACAAGTGGGTAGGAGAGTAGAATGTATATTCCCTACTGTCAGGGTGAAGTCCTCTCCAGGCATCGACCAGCCCCAACCTATTAAGATGAAACGTAATCTGTTTGGTTTTATTGGGGAGTCTGTTAACAAAGCGTTTCCCAGATCTATCAAGGGTTGGGTACAAGGTAAGGTTTAAGTTCCCGCCAATTATCAACTTACCCTGATCCTGCGATTCAAGACTTTTAAGCAAGGCAATCAGAACTTTGTAGGGGAAGATCGTAGCGGAGTACAGGGAGACTAATGTTATTCTGACCCCCATAACATTTCCAGTCTCTAAGACGTAGTTACCGTCTTCGTCTATGGTTGTATTCTCTGACTGAAATGGGAAATTTTTATGAAAAAGGATTGCACAGCCAGCCCTCTTAGTAGGAAAAGTTGCCAGAAAATAGGTGGGGTATTCTTTGTGCAAAAATGTAGGTTTATTATCATGGGAGAAGTGAGTTTCCTGCATGAAAATAACTGAGGGTTTATGTTTTTTTTTAAATGAGAAGGCTTTCCGCCTTTTATAAGGGGAATTAAAGCCCTTCACATTGTGGGTTATAAGGGTATAATTAGAGGAAGCCATGTAAGGGTGGGTGTACAACAATAAGTGTGGATGTTATTAACTAGTCTTTGAGCCTTTGAAGAATGAGGGGGAGGAGAGCCCGAAAAGCCACCGACTTCTCTGTAAGTTGGTCTGCGAGTGGCAGGTGAATTAACCTGTTATTGAATTTAAGGATGAAAAAATAGAGCATTAGCGTTATTACAGTGAGGTAGATATATCTGAACAAGCAGTAAAGTGCCATCAACTGAGCAGTTAGTATTACTCTTATATTACAACTAGATACATTTAAAAAAAAGAACATTTAACAACAGTCATTTTCAATTGTCCTTCGTCAGATTCTATAAAAAAAAAAAAAAAAAGTAGTCCAAAAAAAAGGAGTCCAATCTATATAAAATGGAGAAATACTCAGGCAAAATTGTCGCAAAAATGACATATTCGTATCTTAAACCATTCTAGTTACAAATATCAGAGTACTAGATGGTAACTAAAGGTTACCTAGCATTATACTTATCAATCATTAGTGCGTAATTAGTGTCCAGTGATGAAAGTGTCTAATCCGGTCTTGAGACAATTTTTCATTCAGCGATGTGGCCAGTGTCCTCTGTGAGGACCCTAGTTCTGGTGTGCTGGCCACTTGAACTATCAAGGTTTCTGGATCCCCCAGGAGAAAAGGCTTTTTTGACATGAACTTGTGCTGTTACCAGTGCCTTCTGCCTCTTAGGAATTGGCGGAGGGGGTTGCTCTTGTCTTTCTTCCATTATTTCCTCAGAGCAAAGATGCAAGCGCTTCAGCACTGATAGGCAGTAAACCAGTGTGCGGGTGGTATAAGTAGTGAGTTGAAAGTTAAAAGAGAGGGCAAACGGGAAATCTTATGTTGGAGAAGAACTGCAAGAGCTGGTCTCATTAGCCTCTGTTTGTTAAGAGTGTCTGGGGACAGGTCAGCATAAAACTGCAAGGGAGATTTGTCAGGGGCCTTGATATTATGTAGCTTCCTGGTTGCCGAGATTAGAATATCTCTAGCTTGCTGCCTCAGGAATCTGACAATGACATCTTTAGGGGCATCTGGGGTCCTCGTGCCCCCCAGAGCTCTATGGGCATGTTCAATTTCCCATATGGTTTTGGCCTGCTCAGGGAGAATTGCAGCAATAGTGTCTCTAATATTCTGGGTTAGATCTTATATTGCTCTCGGGATACCACGTATGTGGATGTTATGGCAGCGGGACCGGTTTTCTAGGTCATCTATCTTGTCTGTGAGATCTGTGGGGGATCTGTGGGGGCTGCACATTTAGGTTTCCCAGTCTCAGTAAGCAGAGTGAGAATTGCAGAAAGAGGTCTGCCATGGAAACAGATGGATGTGGTTTTCAAAGAGCAGATGTGTTTAGTGCTTTGTCTAATATTCTATTACTTCAATTCATAGAGCATCAGTTTGTAAAACACGGCCGTCTCTGGAAAAGTAGTTAAGACACCTGCTGGCTGTATTGCCAGGTTAGATCCCCATTTAGTTCCCAATCCATGTCAGGGATACCTCCCATCTCGAACAGCCTCTAGGTGGACAGATGTCCAGTAAGTGTCACACAGGCACTGACGTAGCTTGTAGGTACCAGCTTAATGTTCTTAGTCACTCAGGTACTGTTAAGGCAAAAAGTCACAAAGTACTGCTCGAAAAGTTGATCAGCCGGTGTGGTAGCTCGTCGTTAGATGGTAAAGTGAGATCGGTTGCAAACTCAATATTAATAAGCAACAGTGGAGGTCTGGGTGTGTAGCTCCGCAGTCATGAAAGGTGTTATGTGAGGAATATACAGCCAAAAGTTGTTGCTACCTCCTTGAGGAGCCAGAAGGTAACGGTGTGAGATCAGTTCTTCAAGTGGTACCACACAGGCTTATAATACAGCCAGTGATCACAAGTCTATTGATCTGAATCACTCAGGTGCTGTTTGTGGGAAAATAGCAAAATAGAAAAAAGCAAAATAGCAAAAAAGTCCAGCATAAACATTAGTTTGGAGTTTGTAGTTACCCAGGAATTGTTGCAGGAGAAGGAAGTTTGTGGAAATAAGCCAGAGTTCCTATAGTTATAGTCTGTGTGCTGCTGAAACTGAGTATGAAGGTGGTATTGTTTTACATGGGCTTATGTGCCTGCCCCAGTGGAGGAGGGAAAATTGCGGCCACCAGACCTCCAGCCTCCTTCTTCCCCAGCCCCTCTGTACTCACGCTGTCCCTGGGGATTGCTGCCAGGCTAGCCACCGTCAAGGTCCCTCTGGGCTTCTTTACTTCCCCAAATGGAAGCCTCAGGTTGTAGGGCGTATGTGGCAGTTACAGATCAGAGCAGAACACACAGTCCTCCAGCTGGCGCACAAAATGGACGCCGCCCGATCACGGGCTAGTTCTCCTCGTCTGCAGCTCTTTCATACACTGCAGTTGCTACTCTAGACGTTACTGGGCTCCTCCGTTCGAAACAAGCCACCACCGGATGTCATCCAGGGTCCACCGAGTTCCTTTCAGAGTGCTGGTCCACATAATCAGCTACAGGCCCTACCACGCCACCTCCCAAGATAGCGACCGCCCGTTTGCGAGCTTTTGCTCCTCGCCAGGTTCTTTCTTCTTACTTGCTGGCACAGGCCAGGGCGTCCCTACGACTCTCCGGTTGGACCCTGCCGCCCTCGAGTGCCTTCCTGTGTGCTCCGCTCTCCCCTGCAGCTTTCTGCAGCTTAGGGCTCCGTGGGATAGGGTGCATCCTGGCCTGGGTTTCATGCCAGTCTCTCCATCTTTACTGCGTATCAGAAAGTGCAGTCAGAGGATCCAGTGGGGGATTAGGATCACCTCCTCTTCTGTCCCCTGCTGTTATTGGGGTTGCTGATATTTTTAGGGCATTTTTTAGCCCAAAAGTCCATTTAAAAGCAGGAGCTCTGGCTAAACGCGTCTATCCCAGACAGAGACTTTCTATGGGACTGGCTAGGCTGCTCCAGGACCTTAATGTGCTTCTTATTGAGACATTCCTTTGTTGCCTTGGCTGTGTGTTTTGGGTCATTGTCATGCTGGAATACCCATCCACGACCCATTTTCAATGCCCTTCTCACCCAAGATTTGATGGTACATGGCCCGGTCCATCGTCCCTTTGTTACGATGCAGTTATCCTGTCCCCTTAGCAGAAAAACACCCCAAAGCATAATGTTTCCACCTCCATGTTTGACAGTGGCGATGGCGTTCTTGGGGTTATAGGCAGCATTCCTCGTCCTCCAAACAAAGCGAGTTTAGTTGATGCCAAAGAGCTTGATTTTGGTCTCATCTGACCACAACCCTTTCACGCAGTTTTCCTCTAAATCATTCAGATGTTCATTGGCAAGCTTCCAATGGTCTTGTAGCCCATTCCAGGCTAGTGTAGGTCTACAATCTTGTCCCTGACATCCTTGGACTGCTCTTTGGTCTTGGCCAGTGGAGAGTTTGGAATCTGATTGATTGCTTCTGTGGACAGGTGTCTTTTAAGAGCGTGCTCCTAATCTCAGCTCATTACCTGTATAAAAGACACCTAATAGCCAGAAATCTTGCTGATTGATAGGCGATCAAAAAAATTACTACTAAAAAATTGTATATAAGGAAAGGATTAGGTTAAAAAGCTTTCTTCTGTGGGGGATCTCCTCAAAGGAGCTCCATTAGGCTGTTTTTTTTTCCATGGGATGGCCCTATCCACAGGCTGAAGAGAGGAATGATTCAAGGGTCTTCAATCAAGATAGAAGAAGAATCATTTCATCAATCAACATGGATATGCTCGCTTATTTAGTTCTGAAGGCTGAAGGCCAGGATGTTAATGATCATGGCTGAAGGGTCATCAAGGAGGGCAATGTATTAATTCACCATTTTCACCTTACAGGCTTACTTTTTTATTTTAAGTAAATTACTTTTATTATTTATATAGTAATTAATTTTTTATATAATTTTTTTTTCTGTAATTGCTTTTTATTTAAGGTCATTTTAACTTTTTTTTTGGACCCATAGTCCTTTGGGGGATAAGGTCCATGGGGGTCTATAAGGACCCCTATGGTAGGCATTAGGATGCCATGGTGAGTCATAAGGACCCTTGTGTGTGGGAGGAGGGGGGTTAGAATGCCAAAGAGGACCAAAAGCATCCCATGGGGACCATAGGCCATTTTTGATTTAATTTTGAAGCTCAAATGATTTGGAACATAACCCATCTCAGTACTCTATCAGCCCCATTAAATTTGAAGCCCGTAGCAGCATCGGCACCCCCCCTGCTGGCTTGAAATTTGGCTGCGTTACAAAGCTATAGAAAGTGGGGAACCGCAATTAACACTGCAGGACAGGGTTTTAAAGGGCGCCAAAACTGTAATTCATTGTACTCTGGCTGTAGCTGAGCAAGTGAATGAACAGGTCTAGGCATGGGTGGATTTGTTAGCAATGGGGAGAGAGAGAGAGAGAGAGAGAGAAGGAGCTTTGTAAGTTTTTTGATATTTTCAACTCTAATATATATTAACCCTAAATTTACAACACACAAAAAAGTGATATTACATAATTCACAAACAGATTTATAAATACACATAGCTATTCATAGCGGTAGGCCACAGCACATCTACTCCCCCCCCCCCCATACTTCCACCTACCCCCCCATACAATTACTATGCTACACATAATACTCACATTCTTGTTTTACCACATACAAATCACGTATATATTATATTTATGTATCTTATTTTAATTTCATAAATCATAGGAGGGAAGAGGAGGGAAGGAGGAAAGTGAGGAGAGAGAGGAAAGGAGGAGAGAGAGGGGAACACCAGAGGGGGAGAGTGAGGAGAGTGATGAGAGGAGGAGAGTGAGGAGAGGAGGAGAGTCAGGGGAGCTAGAGGTATAGAGAGAGGGAGAACCAGGTCAGGTAGGTCAGGTGGAGAGCAGGAGGAGGGAGGGATGGGCCCCCAGATTTAGTTACACAAGAAGTAGGGCCAAGGGGCAGGGGCCTGATCCCAGGGGTGAAAGTAGTGGGGATGAGGGACCGGCCCCAGGGAGTGGACAGGGAGTCCAGGAACCCAAAGCACAGTTGGTAGGGCAAGAGGCTACGACAAAGTACAGGGCCCCCAATTATAGCCCATAGGAGATGGACATCTTCCTCAGGGAAATCCGTGCCTGCTATCGGATCATACATGGTGGGAGAGATGTGAGGGCTAGCCAGAAGGAAGAGGACTGGAGGCAGGTTGCTACATAATTTTTATCAAGGAAATGTCTGCCCAATACCTGCAGTTCAAACTGATTCTTAGTACAATTTGCTATTATATCAAGATTGATTTCACATTTCAAAGAGAGTACATGTCTGGGTGTGTGCACTGTGGCATATGTGGATACAGACTCTGTTGGACTGCATGTGCGTGTCATATACTGTCCTAACCTGGATCATGTCTCAGCTGCATGTTAATAACCTTTGCTGGGAACATGTCACAGATTGGTCAGTCTTACACACTGCGTAGTGTCTGATGCACATCCAGATAGCACACTGCACCTGCAGTACACATATTGTCAATTGTGTAGGGATACCAAATCAAAGGCCCAGGAGGACAAGGCCAACCCCAGTGAAACATGGGGAGTCTCCACTGGAGGTGCAAGTGGTTGAGAAAGAAGGCCAGGACATTCCAGAGGGCACGGGACCATCCACGCGAGATAGCCAGTCACGTTCACCAGCATATCAGGAGTGGGAGTCACTGACTGGCCCCTCACAAGCATCATACAGCCACAGCTGCCACCTGCTCCAACAACATTGCGGCGATGGCAGCCCACAACCACTCTCACACAATGGGGTCCCCCAACATGGCCTCACACACAATGGGCTCCCCCAATATAGCTGAACACCTAATGGCCTCCCCCAACATGACCCAAGACACAATGGGCTCCCGCAACATGGCCCAACACCCCAGTTCTCCTGGCAACACCTCAGGCCCTGCTTCCGACACCTCCGGCCCTGCTGCCATCACCTCTGGCCCTGCTGCCGTCTCCTCCGGCCCTGCTGCCGTCACCTCCGGCACTATTGCGGTCTCCTCCGGCGCTGCTGCTGACACCTCCGGCCCTGCTGCCGACACCTCCGGCACGAATGCCGTCACCTTTGGCCCCAATGCCGTCAAAATCAGCCACAATGCCATCAACACCACCACCCCTGACATTGAGGGAAAATATAGTCCGTATCACCAGGGAGGACATGGCACGTAAGAAGCAACAAAATGAGAGGCTCCGGTTCATCAGAAGGCAGTGTAGACTCGCACGCACCTGATCACTCTATTCTGAGGTGAGGAGGCACAAGCGAAGGACGGAGAGATATGAGGAACGGGGGGATTCAGAACATACAGCAACTCATCTGATTAGCCGAATGCCAGCTCATACCTCTCCAGCCTTCGTTTGCACAACTGCAACCTGAAATGTTGTCCTCCTTATCTCAGACCTCACCACCACCTAACCTGATCCCCAGCCTCCCAACGTACTGGCACCCCACACTCCTACACCACCAAGACGTGGAAGAGTGAGACGGGGCACGGAAGGTGGGGGCCCAGTGCTGCAGAAGAGAAGGTCTTAGGACCATCCAGGAAGTCCTCCTCTTGATCACTCCTCACTGAATACTGATTGGTATAGATGTTGACATGCTATTGGCTGGCTACAAAGTGTATACATGTCTAATTATGTTTAACATTACAACAATTGATGTTCAATGTGGATTGACCTTGAGATGAGGTGTTGTAGTTAAACAGAATATTGTTATGATTGATATCTTGATCTTGTCTCTGTAGGTGTTAATAGCTAAATCTCATGACCATGACGGCATGTTCTTCATCTTTAAATAGTGCAATTCCATCATGTATGTGAACACTCAAATCAGTTCCTAACAGGCATTTGCTCAGTGTCATTCACCACTGCACATGGATCCGAAATGCAATATATGACTACATATCTCTTCACTAATGAACATGAGTGGTGTGAGTCTCAATTATAATGAATAGTGTTCCAGATTTAGAGTTGCATGGTCCCATTAGGATCTGCTAATCCAAAGCAGTAGTTATACATGCGTTTTTGTTGCATTTCATCCCATTAACAGTATGAAAGCAGATTAATGTATTTCATGTCATCCAAACAAAATGGATGATTTCCTTGGTTTGACATCAGGATCAATGTACATGTGTTTAGGGGTAATGTGAATAGTGTAATCTGTCTGGCCTTGGTACCACCAATATACCAGTGAGATTTTATATCAGCATGGCACAACAATTCCATGTAGACAGTGATAGTACTTTTTGCTGAAAGATTGTGTTCACAGTGAAGATTGCCTTGTTGTATTACACATCCTCAACATATTCAGGGAAGATTGATTGAACAGGACAGAATCAATATGGTTATTACTGCTCGTAGATTACGTTCATGTTGATTGGTTTATTGTAGTGTCCAGAGCAAAAATTATGAACAGCTTAGGATTGTTCTTGCACCTCCGCTTTATGTTTTCCAGATTCATATCATCTATTTGGGAATCATCAGTAATGTATGAAAACACACTGTGTGTGGAATTGATTAGTATCACTTGCATGATCCATGATTTCTAGCACATGTTTAATATGGCAGATGGAAACCATACGATTATGGATACTGTGGTGTCCTGACCACATGTGACCCTAGTAGATTATCCTTATGATGTTGTCTAACAGTTAACCCTTTAGGGGTCCTTTGATTGCCCACAGCCTCTTGTCCTTCCGGTATCCACCCACACCACATAGTCATGTCCATTTCTGATTGTGCTCTGTGTCTGAAATAAAGTTTTGTTATACCGTTGTAACTGTGTCAGTGTGTTGTCAATGGTTATGGGACATCCACATACATCACATTTGTGTCACATTCCTATATATGTAAACTAATGATCCCTAGTTACTATACAATAGATCAATACACATCACATATAATAGTTATCAAACTGCGAGTTGTTGTCACGCTTGCGATCCTCACAAAGCGAGGCGAGCATTCTGTGGCCCATGGAGCTGCAACTGCGAGCGTCACAAAGCAAAATGAGCCGTTAAGGCAAGAGCTTGCAAAAAATACGACTTTAACGGCGGAACCACCAAACTGGAAAAGACGGTGAAAACACACAAATATGCCTCAAATTCACTTACACACTCACACACAGCACAAGGGGAGAGCCAGTGAGCCTGTGAGTGAGGTTGCAAGTTAATTTGAGGCATATTTTGTCTTTTTTATCGGAAATCGCTGAAGTGGAAAAAAAAATGGAGGCCGAAAAAACGTGAAAATTCTGAAACAAGATGAAAACGAGGCTCAGCAAGGCCAGGCACGCAGAACTTAGAAAATACAAAACGCAAAAGAAAGTAACACTTACAACACCGACGACAGGCACGCGGGAGTTAGAAAATACACAACAGCAAAAACAGTGACACACACCAACGACGCCAGGCACGCGTGACTTAGAAAATACACAACGGCAAAGACACAAACACTTGCCAGGCACGCAGGACTTTGCAAATAAAACCAAAAGCAGTCAGCGCGCAACACGCAAACATTTAGCTGACACACAGAGGAGAAAAACACAAGGGAAGGGACAGAAGGGAGATGGTGGAAAGAGACACATGACAAGTTGCAAGTTGCCGAGGCCAGTAATAAGCGGTGAAGTAGATGGGAGGAGTGCTAGCGATGAGCGCCAAAGGTACTCAGAGGGGGCAGAACATCGCATTGTGTGGCAAACAGCATTGCCAGGCTTCAAATGTTATTGCCTTCATTTTTGATGGGCAAGTTGCTAGCAATAATAATAATAATAATAATAATAATAATAGCATTACAGTATATATCATATATTAATATATATCATACATAATCAACATAAAGACTTAATACACATGGAAATGTCCAATTAGTGATATTGTGGAGTATCAATATTCCCCTGAGGGCCTGCTGACAACATGACAAGTGATACTGGAGTGGGTTGCCAGTTCCTTCTCCAGTAGACTGTGATTTATCTGACCTCTCTGCTATGACCTGCCCAACTACAGTGGCCCTACATGGTATAGCTCACAGCCTAATTGAGGTACACAAGCCCCTTTACCACCACCACTTAGCAATCCAGAAGGGCACCAGGGGAACATACACCACACTAATGTAAAATGATGAATAGCAAAACATAATGGGAGGTCACCAAATGGGAATGGGTATACATCTTGGCACATGGCCACCAGCAATGGCGTGGGACTTTCCAGGATGTGCGTAGTAGAGATTATCCCTGATGGAGGGGAGGTGGCTGTTGATCCACATGCTGCTGCACAGCCTCCATGTGTTTTTACTGTCCTTCCTGAGGGGTTAGAGTAGATTAGTGGTGTATGTTCCCTGGTCCCCTTGTGGATTGCTAAGTGGTGGTGGTGGTGAAGGGGCTTGTGTATCTGAATGAAGCTGTGAGCTGTACAATGTAGGGCCACTGTAGGTGGGCAGGTGATAGCAGAGGGGTCAGACAAATCACAGTCCACTAGAGGAGGAACTAGAAACCCACTCCAGTATATTTGGCATGCAAACCTTGTGGAACAGCATAGGCAGTGACTTAGCAAAATGTGCTGCAGTACAAAGGGTCACAGAGAGACGGACACGACTTAAGGACTGAACAACAAATAATCAAATGTTCCCCTGGTACTTAATCTATGTGATGTGGCAGTGTAATTTGTCCACTATTTGTTTTCCCAATGTAGATGTGATGAGAGAGAAGTATATGCAATCATATATGGCATCTCATGTTTTTGTGCTGCAACTTAATCAGGTAGTGTTGCTTTCCGCATGTTGCAGCATGGATTTTCATATTTGCATATGCATGACCATTCCAACATATGATAAAATAACATAATTTTGAAAGGAATATTTAATCTGGTAGTGTGTCTTTAATTGCTTTCTGCATGTTGCAGCATGGCTTTTCACATTGCCCGCATGACCATTCTAACATATGATAAAATAAAATATTTTTAAATGTCTATTTTTTATTGGGGGATTATTGTGCAAGTAATTGTAATGTCTTTCCATGCTGTCTCGATATTGTACTGGTGCGGACGCCCGTGCACACAGTGGGGCGCGCATGCGCATTTCGGCGGAGCACGATTGGCCGCCCGTGCGCGCGCCAGGAAGAGGAAAACAGATGCGAGCGAGAGGAGGGAAGAAGACACACACGGAAGGACTGTGGAGACACAGAGGAGAGGGGGAGACTCACAGAGCAGGAGGGGGAAGACACAAAGGGAAGAAGGGGGAGACACAGAGGAGGGGGAGACACAGAGGAGTGAGAGGAGGGGGAAGAGACACAGGGTAGGAGGGTGGAGACACACAGGTCAGGGAGGGGGTGGAGAGGAGAGGGGAGAGACACAGGGGATTGGGCGAGAGACACAGGGGAGGGAGAGGCGGGGGAAGAGAAACAGGGGAAGGGGGGAGACACACAGTGGAGGGATAGGGGGGAGACGGAGAGGAGGTGGGAGAGACACAGGGGAAGGAGAGGAGGGGGGAAGAGACACAGGGGAGGGTGAGACACACTGGGGTGGGAGATGAGGGGGTAGACACACAGGGGTGGCAGAGGAGGGGGGGTAGACACACAGGGGAGGGAGAGGAGGGGGAGAGACACAGGGGAGGGAGAGGAGGGGAAGAGACACAGGGGTGGGAGAGGGGGGGAAGAGACATGTGGGGACAGAGGGGAAAAACACAAGGGAGGGAGAGGGGGTAAAAGCACAGAGGAGGAAGAAAAAACAAGGGAGGGAGAGGAGGGGGGAAATGAGACACAAGGGAGGAAGTAGACAGAGGGAGAAACTCACAATGAGCTCCAAAGGTGCTCATTGCGAGGACCAAATAATGTTATGAACTTGGAATCCAAAAGAAACTTCAAATTTAGGAACCAGATATCTGGGCAGTGTTTTGAGCATTTGTACTATATGTTTCATACCCAGCAAATCTTTAATAAACAGTCACAAGCATATACATGAGTATATCAATTTCAAGTAAAAACAGCCTCACATATTATTGATAATATTAAAGGATGCTTCCCCTGAGATCCAGTTTACAGCCTAAAAACACAGAAACAATATTTATGATGTTTAACAAGTCTGGCAAGTCTGAAATGTAAAAATACTAAAAGTTAAACAATAAAATAATCAAATTGACAACTAAAAAATAAAAATAATAACCTTATTGCACAGCTCTAATAAGCCCTGAAAGTTGACTATAGGCAGAATTTTTATATACAACCAGATTGTAAAGTTTACTAAGAGATTAACATTGTATCACTGGTTGTTAATTTCTACATATCTAGGTTGCAACAGTAAATATTGCTATTTCAACAACAGCGAGTAATAGGAGTCAAACCACTGCACCAATGATACTTACAGGTCTAGATTTTTACTTCCTATGACCCTAGGCACAACTTTCTTAGTATGTGCACACTGGTGAGGATACTCTGCACACAAAAGTTTTAAATGCTTTGGACACACATGTGTATATTGTTATACTTAGAAAAATGCACTCACAAACAAATGGAATAATGCAAGTGTGAAAAGATGAGTGGCAGTTATTGTCCTTTTATCTTCAGTGGAGCATGTCAGTTAGTCAGAGTACTGATACAGAGAAGCTCTATGCTGTTCTAAACATCTGGGGTGAAGGGTGTGGAGGTGCAGACCAGGGAGGTGGTAACATACAGACCCATGCATGCTTTCTGTATGTTGTAACTCTCTAGTTCCAGGTGGTGATTCTGGAGTATTTCCTTTTTTATGTGTAGTAACATTTTTAGGTAGGAAATGAGCTGTCCTTCAGCCTAATGAGAAATCTGGTTATGTGTATATATTACACAAAGGCTACTCCAAATTATATTAAATCTGATTAAAGAAAGGCACTACATAGACTTTCCTAATTAACTAATAATAAGGAGAAATACATTCACTTACATTGCTTAAGAAAATCAGCATGCACACTTAACCAGATATAGCATCACCCGAATGTGACATCAGGATCAACACGTGTTTCTCAGAAGCTTCTTCCCAGGCTCTTCAGAAGAATGCTCTACATCCATTTTGCTGTCTATCAGTTGCTTCTGGTAGCCCCAGAATTTTAAGTTGCCTGCTGCAATATTAATAGACACAATTTTAAGCTTTGAACTATGGTATATATTTAATTTTTCTCTCCCCCCCCCCCTCGTATCTCTCCCCCCTTCCCTGTGTTTCCCCCTTCCCTCCCCTGTGTCTCCTCCCTCCCCTGTGTTTCTTCCACACTTCCCTCCTCTATGTCTCCTTCCCCTTCTTCCCCTGTGTCTTCCCCCTTCCCTCCCATGTGTCTCTTCCGCTCCCCTGTGTCTCTATCCCCTCTCCCCTCCCCGTGTCACTTCCCCTTTTTCTCTTCCCCCTCTCCCCTCCCCTGTGTCTCTTCCCCCTCTCCCCTCCCATGTGTCTCTTCCCCCTCCCCTGTATATCTTCCCCCTCCCCTGTGTCTCTTCCCCTCTGTGTCTCTTTCCCCCTCTTCCCTTTATCTCTTCCCCACCTCTCCCCTACCCTGTATTTTTTCTCCCCTTCCCCTCCCCTGTTTCTCTATCCCTCTCCCCTCCCCTGTATCCTCCCCCTCAACACTATGTCTTCCTACCCCCTCTCCCCTCTGTCTTCCTTATTGTCATGGACCCCTTTTTCTCTGCCTGGGTGTTGGGCAACTGAGCACAGACTGCTTGACTCCAGCAATTGATTATCTGGATAAACACCCCCATTTAATATTAGTGTATTCTGGGTTATGTTTAAACTGTGATTTGGTAATAATGATGGCATTAAACAGGGTGTGCTGAGTCTGCAGTGATCAGATACCTCTATTGTACTGTTATCTATTCTGGTCCATTGTTAACAAATAAATTAATCCCATCTGATATGTGCTAGAGATGGCAGGATGTGTATTAGAGATTAAGCCTATTATCTCTTGTGTTTGTCTGTCTGCCACGCCCTCTCATTGTTGTGCTGTGTACAACCCTCTGTATCTATCTCCTATAAATACTGCTGTCATTTAAAATAAATAAATTAGTTCACTTGGAGATATATAGAAATCGTGTATCTCTGATTATGTTCCTGGTGGCTGCGATACTGAACCTATATCAACCCTCTAAGAAGCCTGTCATGTTCACTAACACAGGAAGGTTGCTGGAACTCCTGGAAATGCTGATTCCTAATGGAGAGACACTGATGATAAAGAAGCCACATATTAGGGGGCTGGTGCCGAGATTTCAAAGAACCCAACAGTCCTTGTGGGTAGATAACCTGTAGTCTATTGCAAGTGTCTCTGGGCTTGGATAGCCCCTACTCCCGGATCATCACAACTGGTGGCAGTGGTGGGACCTCGATGCAAGAACCAGCAGCAAGGATGGGATATGATGAACTATGCCATTTTGAAGTCCAGTACTTTTGGCGGCTTGGCGGGAAAGATGAAAACCTTCAAATCCAGGTCCATGTCCAAGGAAGGACAGCCCTGGATAGAGGGGATCAGGTACCACATGGAGGCCTGCAGAGCAGAGGTGATCAGGGAGAAAATAAGCCTCATCAACAGTATACTGGAGCGGCGAAGGCAACAGATTGCCACAGACGAGGATAGGTGGACAGCTATTCTAAATCAGTGGATGGTTTCCCTTGGGATTCAGCCGGGTGAGAAGCTAGCAGAATGGCTTGAGGACCTGGTGTTGGAGGTTGGAGGTTGACTTGGAACATGAATATGTGGACCTAATGCTTCCAACTCCTGCATCACAATGGCCATCCATCTACACACTTGGACTGATGGAAGGGCTCCCGGATTTGCTGCAGGGAGATCCAAAGTGTGGCCTTGGAACCGCAGAGCACTGGGAAATCCTATTTGCACAGCGCCGAAAAGATGTGGAAATTAAGCCAGGTACAGCAGAAGAAATGTAATAGTATGAGGAACTGATTGAGGAGATGGGCCCAGGTGGGACTTGGCTCAAGTATGTAGAGTTACCCCATGCTTTCCCAGCTGAGCTAGCAGAGGATACACTGCCAGAGAAAATGGACTGTTGGCTACACCCCTATCAGGTGGAGGAAGGAAACCAGAAGGTACCTGGAGATCTGACCACTACAGAACAGGCGAGATCAGGGGGACTTTTGGGAACTTGCCAGGATAGGGAGGCCGGGAGAACAGTCCAGACGCTGGTAGATCCAAGAACAGGGAGCAGTTTTAAGCAGCACCAGCCACGGTGAGATGGCCAACAACCAGAGAAGTTCCAGCCGTTAACCAAGGAGCGAGAAGTGAGAGACTGAACATTTCGGAGAGGAGAATGCAAGCCCTGAGAGTCTGCCCAACTATCCATGGACTGTTATCTGTCCTGAAACACAGCATACCCTAACCTTAACAGACCTGGAGGATACTCATCCTAAGGAGCTACCGACCCCAGCAAAGTCTGCTACCCCGGGTGAGCCTCATCAAGGAAAGGGTCTCCATCCAGAGACCCTAACCATGAGTCCTGCTCTGTTTTTTCCTTACCCTGTCTTGACAACTGACCTTAAGGAGATTGTACTGGTGGGGAAGTGTTTTTTAACACTGCCTGAGCTGCTCCCTAGTTGGAATACAACAGAGCCACCTTTTGCCTGTGGCCAAGGGGGTAGCAGGATGCCCCTGGATGGGATCCTAGTTTCTTAGATCTGGGATGTGTCCCCAAGATTCATGCCTGCAATTTGGGGTGGGTTATTGAAGGACATGGACATGGGGTTGGGCTGTGTTGCTACCTTGGACCCTGAGGACTTGGATCCCAAATGTTGTGAAGGAAAACGAGGGAGGGTGCCTGACAAGTGGCTACTAGCCCAGACACCCCCGGAAGGACTGTGCAACTGGATTATGTTCCCATGACCCTACATAAATTGGGGTCAGAGACTGTGGACACTTTCCTGAAAGATGGGCAACCACCCACAAACCAGGCCAACCTACTGCCCCCTCCAGGAGGAGCTCATGCACTGGGACTTGGGCCAACATTTTTTATTTCAACATGGGCTGTGGGCTGCAGTTCAAGACTATCATACGTTAATGATCATAGCCCCAAAACCGCTGTCTGGAAGGGGGGGGTAATGTCACTGACTCCTTACTGTCTGCCTGGGTGTTGGGCCATTTAGCACAGACTGCTTGGCTCTAGCATTGGATTATCTGAATACACACCCCCATTTAATATTGGTGTATTCTGTGTTATGTTTAAACTGTGACTGAGTGATCATGATGGGATTAAAACAGGGTGTGCGGAATCAGATACCTCTATTGTACTGTTATCTGTTCACCTCCATTGTTAACAAATAATGTTAATCCCATCTGATATGTGCTAGAGATGGCAGGATGTGTATTTAAGCCTATTAATCTCAGGAAGCTACTGTTAGACCCCATGTGGAATGTAAATCTTGTGTTTGTCTGTCACACCATCTCATTGTTGTGCTGTGTACACCTCCTCTGTATCTAACCCCTATAAATAAAGCTGTCATTTAAAAAAATAAATCAGTTCACTTGGAGATATATAGAAATCGTGTATCTCTGATTATGTTCCTGGTGGCTGCGATACTGAAACTATCTTCACCCTCACAGGAAAGCTACTGGAACTCCTGGAAACGCTGATTCTTGACTCTGACTGATACAGAAGCCAGTTATCAGGGTGCTGGTGCAGAGATTTCAAAGAACCCAGCGGTCCTTGTGGGTAGATAACCTGTAGTCTTCCTTGTATCTTCCTCCCCCCTCCTCCTCTGCAGCTCGTTGTTGGTGTCGCGAGGTGCGCATGCACGGCTCTGCCTCGTAATGCACACACCATGTGCACGTGCTTGCGGCCGCTACTGCAGCCGCGAGCTGCGCATGTCCGCTCACTATGTGCACATGTGCGTCCACTCGCAGCATCCGTACAGAACTGCGCATGTGCGCAGCTCTGTACGGACTTAGGAAGTAGAATTATTATAGTTGATATGTTACAGTTTTTACAGCTCTAATTAAAAACTCAAAATATGTTTTTAAGAATAAGAGCCAATATTTCTTACTTATATCAGAAGCTGTCTTTTTGTAGAGCTTTCTGTCAAATTTACAGGACATTTTTAGAGTCCTTTTAATGAAACACTTTATAAGAACTCTACTTCTTTCACCCTATCAATTTAATATTTTTATTATTATGACAACAAATGATAATGAAACATGCACAAATATAAAATCTTTCCCATCTGGACTCATCTTGAGTCTCAGTTTGTATTCTGTTAAATCATTTCTTGTGCAGGGTAAATTGGTATTTCAGAAGCAATTTAAAATGATTAGATTTCAGGCTGATTTATAATGCAGCATGATCTACCTTTTACCAAGTAGAATGAATAAGAGTTGCTATTGTTTTGCTTCTGTGAACTGGAAAGTGTCTAGGTATTTGCTTTATTAGTGAAAACTGTATTTCAAGACAAAATGATATGATATATGTACCATACTGGGAATAATATTTTCCCAATATTGTAAATTGTTTTATCTTATGACATGATATTAATTATCAGTGTTGTCACTAATAGACTGTTTTAGAAGACAACATAACTGACCCTTTGGGGTACTGAACTTGAAAGGTATAATGTCTGGCCTCTCTGTAAAATATCCCCATGCCATGATAGTGCCAAGAAATCTGCGTAGGCTATCCTAAGAAAGCACATACACAGAGAGTTAAGTGTATGCCACATGATGCCATTTCTGTCCAATTAATCCACCTTGCGTCCCCATGCAGCCTACCAAGAAGCAGCACAGTGCATGTGGACACCAGAGTGACTGAAACCAACACTTAATAAAACAAACAATTAAGGCATCTACCACACTACCTGTATTCGGATGGGCAGCGCTATAGACACAGAACGCACATCCTCAGATGCAGATACCAACATGCGTTTCATCATTGCCATCTTGACCTCATCAGGGGGCGGCCTTAAATAGCATTAGATTCCAAGCCCTAACAACAGTAACCATAGTTACTTAACTTAATGCTCAATTTATGCAACGATATGAGTGTAATAACTTAGAACAGGGACATTAACCTTATTAAATTGTTGTATTGGTATTTATATAGTAAATTAGACACAGTTAGACAATGTTCTTCTGCTCTGGGAAGGGACTGAATCTGACTTCTCCAGCTTTGTGGAAAGACTAAACAACAATGACATAGGTTTGAAATTCACATGTGTCATTGATGCTGAAATCCTACCATTTCTTGATCTTTAGGTCTGTAAGGATACCAGTGGGAATACAACAACCAAATGCTTTCAAAAACCAGTGTAGTGATCTAACTCACTGCTTAAGTGGAACAGCTGTCATCCTAAACGGCTCAAATGGGGTATCCCAATTGGCAGGTACCTTCGGATCAGTCACAATTGTACCACCATAGCTGACTTCAAGAAAGAAGTCAAAGAACTGCAATATCGTTTTCAAATGTGGGGATATCCTTAAGATAGCCTACAAAAGGGCACTTGATTCTGAACATAATAAACTACTATTTACACAAAAAAGCGTGAATAAAACAAGCTACATTAGGCCAATATTCACTTACTGGCGCAATTGGGAGGAATTGGAAGAAATCTTAAACAAATTATGGCAAATTATGGAGATTGAAAAGGACTTATATGCTAATATCCTGAGGAACCATCAATAACGTTTGGTTCATTACCGAGTTTGAAGGATATTCTGGTCCAAAGCCATTTTCAACGAGCTGTTAGACAGGCTGCATGGATTTCTCCAGTAAAAGATTGTTTCAAATGTGGACGATGTGCTGAGTGAAAATTTGTAACTCAAGCAAAATAAATTTAAGCACCCTATAAATGGAAATGGATATGTGATTAATAGGTTCCTTAACTGCTTAACTATTGGAGTCATATACATAATCCATTGTTCATGTCCAAAGATATATACGTGCGTAAAATCTGTCTGCAATTCCGCCGTAGGATATGGAAACACGTATATAGTGTAGAGAGGGAAGCATACACTCCCATTTCAAGGCACATTAGAAATTGGCACAATAAGGATGCAAATCACCTGAAGTTCCATGCAATTGATGGCATAACCCCTAATCAAAGAAAAGGGGATGTGGATAAACTCCTTCTACAAAGGGAATGCAGATGGATTTTTGAATTAAAATCACCATCACCACAAGGGCTAAATGAAGGCTTTTATTAGGTTAATGTCCCTGTTCTAAGTTATTAAACTCATATTGTTGGATAGATTGAGTATTGAGTTAAGTAACTATGGTTACTGTTGTTAGGGCTGGGAATCTAGTGATGACGTCAGCACGCCGCTGACAAAAGGCGCGTCAGGATCTGCGTCTGAGCATGTGCGTTCTGTATCTATAGCGCTGCCCATTTGAATACAAGTAGTGTAGTAGATGCCTTGCTTGTTTGTTTTATTAAGTGTTGGTTTCAGTCCCTTATTCTGGTGCCCACGTGCACTGTGCTGCATCTTGATAGGCTGCACGGACCAAAGGTGGATATTATATCACACATTATATATATTGATTAACTTAGTTGCTGTAATTTTTCCAGCAAACCATCAGGATTACCATACTGCCTGTATCCTGATTTTTTTTACTATGGTATTGGTATTTGTAAATATTGAGTAACTTGTTTAGGTAGTTGAGGTTGTTGATATTTATTATCACTTTAAGCTAGGAAGCTGGTGTTAAGCACCATATCTATTTTCAGTTTTCCTGTCTTTGGCACCAGTTGGTGTGCTGATAAAAGAAAATGTACAATGGAAAAACTCTTAATTGTCTATGTATTTCTTTATATTCTGAAACACATTGATGATCCAATAATGTGAATAAATGAGTTTAAGAGTCAAGATAAATACCCTTTTATTAACAGAAATGTTAAATCAATGTGTTTTAAGCATTGCTACTAAAAGCTAACAATGAGATGTGACAATTGAAATTACATAAAAATATGCAACACCTATGATGAAGTAATAAGGTAATTGGCCAAACACTGTAATATTGCAGTTAAGCAATGGTTATTATCTTCAACTGTATCTTCCAACAATATAAAGCATATTATGTTGTAATTAAAATTATTTGGAAAGTATTGTTAGTGTGTTGTACAACATCAGAGGGAACTAATGCCAGCAGTGACCTGGCTGAGAAGATATTAACATTTTTCTCTGCTTATTAGCATTTTAAGAATTTATATTGAAAGCACATTAGTGATAAAATAGTACTAATGCCTTATCACAAATACATTTTTAATTATAGCCCACTTAGCATGATAGCCCTCACACTAACACATAATGTATTTCAGTTTTATTCACTTACTTTAAAAAGTTGGGATTGGAATGTTAATTTTTATAAAACTGGAAAGTTTTAAAAATTGTCAATACAGGGAACAGATTAACTAGCAAATGGCCATTATTACTAACGTCAACAATTTTTTATTTCATTATCAGGATCATACTAATAAGTAACTCCATCCAACCATGCCATAACCATTAAAAAAACAAATTCATGTTTTTTTTCCATCACAGAATGTTTTAGGCTTGATGGCTGAGAGCGTTGGTTATGGCTTAGTTCTTTAAAGCTTTGAATAATATATTGCTGGTGCAAGTAATGTTTGCACACAACAGGTCGCAGCACTTCCCAGTTAGTTACCCAAAAAGTGAGTGCTCATAATGTTGGAAAGATTTTGGTGAACAAGTATTAAATGAAATGTATGCTTAAACAGTTGTTCTTATGCCATGGTGTTTTTCGATTTAAATCAATTTCATTAAAATTGCTTTAAACAATTATTGATAAAATTCAGTGTCAGGCTTGACAATGCAATAATATTCACACAAAAATAATTATCTGTCTTACAAAGTCATAATTAAAACTCCTATATATCTGAGAGGATTAAAGAGCAAGAAGTAGAGAAAAGTAGACAGACAAAATGTAACAAAATTAGGTAAATTAAGGTAAATTTATTTTTATGTCATTCTAAAAAGGAATGAATGAGGTCAAATTTCCATTAAATGATACACCTGCACCTGATGCTGTATTTTGCTTTGATAACAGCAGAATGATTTTTTTAAAGAAAATAAAATCAATTCTAAAGGTTATGAATTGTATTTGTTTTAAAAAACAAAAACAAATTTAATACACAGTGGTGTACATCATTTGCACTATGTTCAACAAGAACTGACTGAATACGTGCATAAAAGCAAGTAGATCCACAGAAGTTAGATAGAGTGAATAAACCAACTCAAAAGGTTCAAATGACAATTGAACAATAGGTAATATGGGGAAGAGAGCAGGCTTAGTAATCCTGTTTACAAGCTTAAGTAAAGGCTGCAAAGTCATTGTCACAGGAAGTAGGTCAAGTAAGAGGGCAGGCTAGTGAATGGTCAGGGTTCAGAATCAAATCCTATTACAAATACAGAAGAATCCACAGAGAAGTGGAAGTGACAAGAACATGAAGGAATAGTGGAGATTTGGTACTGGACCTGGTGCTCTCTTCTTCATGTGGGATTCATCTGGAGGTGGGAGCAGTGTAGCTTGGTCTTGTTTTTTGCTAAAGGCCCTGGAAAGTAAATAGTGGGAGCAAAGTGTGTCACCTGCTGCAGAAAAGTGCCACTCATTTGGCAAGAGATAACGTTTTATCAGTTCATGTCCATGAATGGATGAATAATATGCTGCTACTCTCTGCAGAGTAGATCAGCTTGATAAAAATTGATGAAGAAAGCAAAAGAAGGAAACAAGGACTGCTACGATCTGCTTTCTTCAGTCAGGCTGAATAAGGCTGTTATGGCCAAGACAACCCAGCAGATGTTTCAGGTTCTTTTGATCCCTTCACCAAGACAGCTGATGTCTCCAAAATGCCCTTACTCAGATGCAGCATTTAGAACTATGAACACATGGCTCAGCATTATAAAAATCAGGAACTGGTTTTATTGCTGTTGAAACTTCATAACAAGTTCAATGGATGAATATTTAAACTTGAACTAATAACATTCTGTAACAGTCTGTGAGTCCTCTGCATGTTGTCATAACATCCACAACATTAATTGTACAGGACCAGGGCAGCTATTTTCTTCACTATGGATTCTGACACATACTGTATCTATCTATCTTCCAGTTATCTTATTCCATGTATACAGTATCTTAATCCATTCAGACAGTGATAGCTCTTATCAGTGGCATAACTAGATAGCTAAAGCTTTTGCCGCCCGGGGCTATCCATGAGTTTGCCCCCCCCCCCCCCCAGTGCAAACATATATATATATATATATATATATATATATATATATATATATATATATATATATATCGCCTTCTCCCTCACACTCCCCATTCTCTATTTCTCCCCCGTCTTTTTCTCACTCTCCCTTTCTCTCCATGTCTCTCTCCCTATTCCCCTCCCTTCTCTCTCTTTCTCTCTCCCCCTCTCTCTCTCCCTTTCTTTCTCTCCTCTCTCCTCTCTCTCCCAATCCCCTCTCTCTTCACCCTCTCATTCTATCCCTCTCTTTGTCTCTCTCTTTCTTCTCCCCCTCACTTTTTCTCCCCCCCCCCTCTCTCTCTCTCCCCCTCTATCTCCCTTCACTCTCTCTCTGCTTTCTCTTTCTCACCCTATCCCCCACTCTCTCTCTCCCCTCCCTCCCTCTCTCCCCCTTTCTATCTCTCCTCTCCCTTCTCTCTTCCCCCTCTCATTCTATCCCTCTCTCTTTCTTTCGCTCCCCCTCTTTCTCTCCCTCTCTCTTCATCTCGCTCTTTCCCTTGCCCTATGCATCCCCCTCTCCCCTCATGCCTCTCTTTCTATGTGTCTCTCTCTTTTTCCCATTTCCTCTCTAACCCATTCCTCTCCCTCTCTCTCCCATGCATTCATCTTACCCATGTCTCCTACTCTCCTTCCATGTCTCTCCTTGCCTCTCACTCCCTCCATGTGTCTCCCTCTTTCCTCCATGCCTCTCCCTCTCCTCCATGTTTCCCCCTCTCCCTTCATGTCTCCACCATGTGTCTCCCCATTTTCTTTCTCCCTCTCTCCCATGTCTACCGCTCTCCCCCAATGTCTCCCCTCTCCCACCATGTCTCCTTCTTACCTCCCTCTCCCTCCATGTCTCTCCCTCTTTCCCCTTGCATCTCTCCCCCATGACTCTCCCTTTACATCCATGTCTCCCTCTTCCCCATGTCTCCCCCTCTCCCTCCATGTCTGCCTCTTCCCTTTCTCCCTCCATGTGTCTCCCTTTTTCCCTTTTGCCTCTCTTCTGCATGCCTCTCCCTCCCTCCATGTATCCTTCTCTCCCCATGTCTCCCCCTCTCCCCCAAGCTTCCCTCTCCCCCATGTATCCCCTCTCCTCTCACGTTGCCCCCTCTACCTCCATGTCTCCCCCTTCCCTTTCTCCCTCCATGTGTCTCCCTGTTTCAACTTTCCCCATGCCTCTCTCTCCCTCCATGTCTCATTCTCTCCCCATGTCTCTTTCTCTCCCCATGCCTCTCCCTCCATGTCTCCTTCTCTCCCCCATGTCTCCCCTCTCCCCCATGCTTCCATCTCCCCTATGTCTCCCCCAATGTTTCCCCCTCTCCCTCCATGTCTCCCCCTTCCCTTTCTCCCTCCATGTGTCTCCCTTTTTCCTCTTTGCCTCTCTACCCCATGCCTCTCCCTCCCTCCAAGTCTGCCTCTCTCCCCCAAGCCTCTCTCTCCCTCTATGTCTCCTCTCCCCCATGCCTCTCCTTCCCTCTATGTCTCCTTCTCTCCCCCATGCCTCCCTCTCCCCCTCCATGTCTCTCCCCTCTGTCTTACCTTCGGCTCCTGCTCCGTGCTGCCGGTCTGCTGGCTCTTCCCTCTGCTGTCTCCTCCTGCCAGCAGACACAAGAAGTGAGCAGGGAGCATGAGCAAGGTCCCAGGGGAAGGGTAGAAGACAGCAGAAGGGGGCATTTTTGCCACCCCCTTAGAGGTGACACTAGGTGCACTCTGCCCCCCGCGCATCCCCCTAGCTATGCTACTGGCTCTTATCATCTTCTATAGGGATTCTGATACATATATATATATATATATATATATATATATATATCTTCCAGATATCATTTTCCATGAATATACAGTATTAAAGCAGTTAGAGAGTGATAGCTCTTATCTTCTCTGAGGATCTTAATACATATGCATATATCTTCTAGATATGTTACCACCCTTTTTTTGGGAGCATAAACATTCAGAGCAGAATTCACCACCGAGCAGGATTACATTTCATCATTACACTCTAAATCATTTAACTGTTAATGAACCAATCATGAAACATAAGGATTCTAACATCAAAAAAGTCTAAAGTCAAACACACAGAGAAGCAACATAACATATAGTAATTAACATGCATAGGGTAATCAACTTAACATAACATATTAAAAAACTATAAAACATACTTTAAAACTTCTGAGCCCAGTCCCACAACCACATGTTTACAGGAGGCAGTCCTGATAGGAATCATATGAGTCCAAAGTACTGGTGGTCAGGGGGATCAAGACAAGGACAAAATAGAAAAATATATGGTGAAAAAAACATGTAAATACATCCAGGATCAATATAAGGCTTTGTCAGGGAATTTTGTTTGTCAAGAGATTTTAAACTGACAAGAGGGCACCATTTGAGATTAAAAGAAAAAAATATTTTACCTTAAAGGACTATTTACCTCACTGTAGGTGCTCTTCGTGGTGTGAAAGAGCACAAGATTGTATGTTAAAATTATCTTTTTTTTTTTTTGATACACTAGTAACACCAAAAAAATCTAAAGTATTAGCTCTGTTTACAAACACACTCTGTCCTGGCTTCTTACTGTTGCATGATTAATAATATATGCCAGACCATGCAGTGCAGGCACCATGAAGACAAAGATTTATAGCAGGTTTTCCTGGAACTCAGGAATGCAGCAAGCAGTTAACTCCCAACTGTCCTGTTTAGTTGATTCCACCATTCCATTCTCTACACATATAAATTTGTGAAGGAATTTTGCTCACTGCATGGAGCTGTTGCTGTGGGTCTGTCTAGGTGCAGCCAGTGACACATGTAAACAGATATTTATTTTATTCATTTCTCAGTGACAAAATGCATTGATTTGAAAAATCAAAGAAATATTTCTACATGCTTTTAGGATATCTTTACAGTATCTATCAAGGCCACATTTCTGGTTAATCTACTTCTCTTAGATATAGACATAGTTTACATTGCCTGACATTCTTCAGGGGCTACAATAAAAATGTAAGGCACATCTATTTGATGCAACGCACAAAATTTAACTCATTGTTCTCTAACCATTTCCTGTTTATTTTTATAATAAATAGTGAAAAATCAATGACCCTTCCACCTGCTCGTCTTATTACTAAAATCAAATTCCTGCAAACATTCCAAAGTGGTAGGAGAGAAGCATAAAAGCATAATCTAATACGAAGGTTACACTTCTCTGAGGAATTAATAAAAAAAATGCTGTAGGAGAACAAAAGATTCAACTAGAGAGGCACAGCTTTGCCATTTAACAGGATAAGTGGTTACTGCTCTCCTGAGACTAGTATGTGATTACTGACTCTATGCATTTGTTCTAGATGTTGAAGGCTGTAAATTGCAACCGGTTTTGAGAAGTTACTTCTCTGAACTATGGATTTGCAGTAAAATTGCTATAAAAAGTAAAGTATTGGACCAGACCAAGAGATAGACATTAACATGAATTGGGTCATTGATTGTTCCCATGTGTGACCCAATGTTAGCTCACTGGATAAGAACATTAGGCAAATTAAAACATAGTCATTGAGAGTAGTGTTCATAAGGATTAAATACATCGCCATTGCTATGTCAAGAGTGTGAATAGCAACCAGAACTGATTTAATCAGTATTTATAAATTCAATGTGATCATATTTTAGTACAGGTTAAATTTCCATTTGTATGGGTTTTGTAAGCTCTATTTATTTAATAGCTTACTGCTTTATTGCATTCTGTATAAAAGAAAGAGTTTCATTTGAATTGAAAACTGAAACTGTTGCAAAGGCTTTTATAGCCTTTTCTTCAGATATTGAATTCTCAAGACAAAAACAGCAGATCGAAAAACATGGTAATCACAATACTGGCAGAGCATCTATCACAGTAACAGCACATGTAGTCAGCTGTTTTATCATTGGAGGACAAAATTAACCAAATAAATGATGTTCTATGGTCATATAAACCAGCCTATTTGTTCTGGGGATGATCAAGCAGTTCTGTTATGTGCAGTGGCAAAATCAGCCCCAGTAAATAATTTGCTATATAAATGAATTTCTTTCTTTTTTTTTCAACATTTTTATCTATCAGACAGTATTCTGAAATGAAGTCCATCTTGATTAGAATATGGGAAGCTTAAGGGGGTTTTAATAATTGGGAAGCAAATCACAGTATTGCTCAATGTGGTGGCATACAGCAACATTGCGCCAAACTGTAATTGACTGTTGATAAAAACAAAGAAACAGTACTATTGCAATGTCTGTAGTGTTCTCAAATATGGGTTTTTCAAATGTAATAAATGTACCTGGCCAGTGCATTGTGCTACCATAGTAAAGCTCCGCCACTTGTATTAAAGTGAACTACAAAATGTTTTTTGAAAACTGGTTACTAGTGGAATGAAAAACATACATATAATACATATAATGCGACATTATCTATTTCCCATTCTCTAATTTTATGTACAATATGATGCTGAATGACTGAAAAGTGTCCAGGTATCTCTAAATTCTGGTAGGCAGAATAGTTATTTAATATTTCTTATTTTCTTAGCTTGGCAAACTTTTGAAATAGATATGATAAAACATGTCACATTTCCTAGTAAATGTGTTTTATTTTTCATGAGTATTTGATTTTATTCATAGTAATGTATAGTAGCAACTAATAGCCCTACTCAATCCCCCTTGAATTGCAAGCCCGTAATTGCCTGTAACTCGAAATTTTGGCTGCAGGTCACATTTTTTGTAAACATTTAAACTAATTCAATTATCTCTCTCACAGCCGCCACATGGAAACCATGCACCCATAAGTAGGATTTCAGGGGCTGTGATCAAATGATCTGCCAATATTTAAGCAAGACCGTAAGTTACTTCTTAGATACAGCTAATAGTAAATGAGACATGAGATCAGGACATCAGAAAAACATGGAATTTATACTACAATTAATTACTGGTTAGAAGTAAAATTTGTGACCGGACTTGCAATCCAGCATTGTAGAATTCAATAAAAATCATAAAACCAACTGTTCTAGTCCTTGTGGGTTCCATGATATGTATTAATCCCTGCATTGATAAAACACAGAAATAATAATAATATAATAATAATAATAATAATAATAATTTTTATTGCAGATTTGCGAGCTTGAGATTATTTCTAATGAATTTTACATGATTTCCCAGTATTTTAAAGTACAGTAGAGTGTGTTTAATAACTGCTGCAGTTGTCAGAACTAGAGTCTAACCTTTTTGCGAGGCTAGTACTCACTTTTTGATACATTTTCAAGTTTCGAGTCAGATTTCCTTTGTGAGCTACTTTTGTAATTGAATATTGATTTTGGGTCTTTAGCACTGTTAATTTTTGCAGGCTCGAAAAATCAATGGAGGAGATAGGGCTGAGTTACGTCTTTGGCTGGCCCGTAGTGATTTTGGGCAGGAAATTCGCAATTGGAAGGTTAGTAGCAAAATGTAGCCAGTTGAATATCTATAACATTTATGATCTACATAACGGGTTCAAGTAATAGCGATTTGGCCACTTGAATGGGGCCCTTTGTGTTTATG
Source organism: Discoglossus pictus (assembly GCA_027410445.1). Taxonomy (NCBI): domain Eukaryota; kingdom Metazoa; phylum Chordata; class Amphibia; order Anura; family Alytidae; genus Discoglossus; species Discoglossus pictus. The sequence continues at coordinate 431,234,721 of CM050163.1, read as the reverse complement.
TACAAAGTAAATATCTCTAAATATTATATTCCTCCATCACAACATCATTGCAAGAGAACTACCCGTGATACTGTGGCAAGCCACTAAATACAGCAAATTTCCCCTCTGTTTTTCCCACATCAGGTATTTTACTAGTTGCTTTGAGATACAAAAATCTATTAAATTCCAAATAAACTTAAATTACTTGGGTCTCACAACTCCTAAAATTCCTAATTTAGAAAAAAAATGAATGTTATGAGAACTCCAGAGCACATTTTCATGCCTATGTTACTACTTTCCCTCTCCCCTCTCACAGCCCCTATAAGTATCCCTGCTGCAAATAATCAATTAACCCAATACCATGGGGGTCTATACAGACCCCCATGGTAACCTAATTTAACCCCTGCTTTCCATGGTGTTCTATCTAGACCCCCATGATTAACTAATTTAACCACTACCTACCATGGGGTTGAGGGATTTAAATTCTGAGAAATCTGTGTTTTCCAAATCTTTTAAAATTTAAAATTGAGCATGCTGACAACTATTAAACCTATTCTGATCGGCTGAAATATGAACGCTCAAAAACCCTATTTAAGCTGCAAAGAGCTCAGATTTATTTTTATTTATTAGTTTATTTGAGGGGTTAATTTTACAAAAATGCCAAATTTGTGATTTTTTTCTTTAATGTAATTGTTATCATAGTATTATATATATACTAGGAATTCATAATTTCCCAGATCAAAGACTTTACATTCATGTATTACCTTTGTTACAATTACAGATGAGTCTGCTGTAAATTGCAAGAAACGTAAAAGATAATAACTTGTAACTAACTAAGCAATGAAATATTAATGTGCCAGATGTTAAGCACTAATTATTCCGAACTTTAGTGGTGATGAATGTTTCTGTTTCTGTGTAATGGCAGAGCATATTAAATGATATCTCCAAAGCAGGCATTAGTAATGTGCTGTATTCTTATCTCATCTTATTTTAGGATGAGGAGAAAATACATAAATTCTGCAATATTGAATGTTTTGCAGTGAGGTCACAGTGGAAATATTATTTTCTTTTTTGCAGGAAAACATGTTACTGTAGAGGAATATTATTTGATTCATTTTAACTACCTACCACCATCAGTATTATTTCAAATGCAGTATTTTAATTATTTGTTAGAATAATGCAGGCACAAAGAGATTTGCTTCAGATGGCTTATAGTATATTTGGTCTGTTTTTAAGTGCTTGCACTCATATGCATAAAATGTGTTCATTGCAATTTTTTTCTTTAGTAAAAAGAAAAAGAAGAGTTTGTTTTACAGCAAGAAACACAGATGGAATTATCGGTTTGCAAACAATTTGTTTGAAAGTGTTATACAGTTGTGTAGAAGGAAAATTGTCACATGATCTGCAAATTGATATTCTCTCCACTCCTCTTGGTGTTTTTGGTATTGTTTACAAGCATGTATGCCGATATCAGCAGACCGGGCAGACCTTAAAGGACCATGGAAGTGAATTTACAAGTAAAGCTCATATGAATTGAACATTAAATTCATAGGCTATTTAACAAAGAATGCAGTTTAAAATTAATAATAGTTTATGTTTCTTCTGTTTTCCACTCCGGAAGAGCTGCATATCTCCTCTTAGCTGTGTTTATGAGGCTTGTGACCAGCTCGGCTTGTAGGCTGTACAGAAAATAAAGTCTGGCCAGTGTAGGATCTGCTTCACACTGAGCATGCTCAGTGTAGTTGACAGGCCTATGGTGTCTCAAGCACTATCACTGGGCGGGGCCAATGGGGCAGCTGCAAACATGTTACAATAGAGCTGTTAGTTCTGTGTAGGCAGTGTGGGAGGAGCTAATGATGTCATGGGGTAGTGCCAGTGACAACAGCCCAGCCTGCTTCCAGTCTCCATAATAGTCCAGCACACAGACAGATCTAGCCATGCCCCAGATGATTCAGATAGGAAGAGATAGGCAGCTCTGCTTGAGGAAAAAAGAGGCTGCTTAAATGCTAAGAAACATTTTACCTTTTATTTATCTTAAACTGCATACTGTTTTTATTAGCCTATGCCCAGCAAACAAACCTATGAGCTTTACCTGCAAATGAACTAGAGTGGTCCTTTAAATGTAAATAGTCCCTTTATTCTTTAGTTCAAACAGCTAGAAGAGGTTGCTGGACACATAAAACATGTAACATTGCCATGTCTTCAGAAAAAAAGCTTATAACACAATTTTATGTGCTTGATTTTTACTTCAAAAATTATTTTATACTAGCGACTTGCCCGTCAAAAATGACGGGGCAATAATATTTGAAGCCATGGCAATGCTGTTTGACACACAATGTCATTTTGTACTCTGAGGACCTTCTGCACTCATTGCAAGCCTTGCGATGAGCTCCTTCGGCGCTCATCGCGTTGCTCGCCATGAGCCTCTCCTCTCGTCTACTTTTGCTCCTCTGAGCACCCTTGTCACTCATTATAAAGAGAGCTATATATTTATCTATATTTAGTTAATCAATAATGAATTAATTAGTTCTTGAATAAATTTATATACTTTACCTATTTGTAATTAATATATCCAGCAATCAATAGCCTGAAGAGCTAACAATCTCTTTATATTTTCCATCAGCATACAATGTACAGTTGGAGTGTTGCTGCCCTGCTGATAAAGTGTAATGAATGTCCCAACTGTGCATTAGAAATAGGCTGCGTGCGCGAAATCCGTTGGTGTAGTTGTCTAAAGCGCCATTGTAGATTCGTAATGTTATTAATGTGTTACGCGGCTCGCAAGCATTTTCCAGGATCCTGTAGAATCGTTTTCATTTTTTTGGGCAGCCATTGTTTTTCTTGCTTAAGTAATTTTCGTGTGGCGATAGTCGTCAAAATCGCCTTAAATTTGCATTCCACCTCACTCCCAGACGTCCTGGCAATGTCCTGTGGTAATGTTTTTGTTGTGTTTTTTCATTATCTTTGTGTTTTTTGTGTTTTTTGGATTTTCTTGGTTCGGCCGTTAACTTCATATTTTTGCTATCTCGTTTTATTTCCTGCGTCTCATATTTTTTTATTCTTCAAAGTCCTGCGTCTTGTAATTATTTTTTTCTAAGTCCCGCGTTTGTCAAGTGCTTGCAGGCTAATGCGATCCAGCGTTTCTCATTGCCTTCACTGCTCGCCTCGCTTTGCGAGGCTCGCAGGCGATGAGTGCTTTTGGCGCTCATTGCCTAAGTGCTACTCATTAATTGCTCACCTCGCTTTGTGAGGCTCGCAAGTGATGAGTGCCTGCGCCGCTCATCACCTAACTCGTACGCACAACGCAAAGCGTGACGACAACTCGCAGTTTGACAACTATAATATGTGATTAAATTAACCCTTCTAATAAGATAGTAATGTAATCATGTGAAATTCATTTTTATGAATAACTATTAATGATAAAAGCTGAACTTCATTATGGTTTACAATGCCATTTTTTATAGCTATAGACTCATATACAATCGATGTTAATTGATGCAACTGAATTGCATAACAGTTGTACTTCAAAGCCAATAAATTCCATTCAGACTTTGGGATGCTCCTGCATTCCAATTCAATAAAGGCATAAAAGTAAGTCTATTAAATTAGAGGTGGTTACATTTTTCTTTTTAGATATGTTATTGATACAGAAAATTTACATTGGATTTTAGTTGGTTTTATTACAACACAATTGTTGTTTGTGGAAAACATCAAAGATTGATGAAGAATGTAACTAACTAAAAACATTGGCATTTACGTAAGACATTAGCATAAAGGCAATTATAGAGAAAATGTTTACTTTTGCAGACTGCACTTCCATGTTGTCTATCTTCAAGACTTCCTGCTTGAAGCATGGACTGGAGTGCTCTGTCATTTTGATTCTAATCAGCAGTAGAGGAATAAGATTTGTTGATAGTGATGTCGCGAACATAAAATTTTCGGTTCGAGAACCGCGAACGCGAATTCCCGCAAATGTTCGCGAACCGGCGAATCCGGCGAACCGCCATAGACTTCAATGGGCAGGCGGATTTCAAAACCCACAGGGACTCTTTCTGGCCACAATAGTGATGGAAAAGTTGTTTTAAGGGGACTAACACCTGGACTGTGGCATGCCGGAGGGGGATCTATGGCAAAACTCCCACGGAAAATTACATAGTTGATGCAGAGTCTGGTTTTAAGCCATAAAGGGCATAAATTACCTAACATTCCTAAATTGTTCTGAATAACCCGCTTTAAAACATCATTTATGATGTTGTATCGATCAGGTAGTGTAAGGCTTCACAGTGACAGACCAAACTCCCCGTTTAATGCACCGCAAACAACCCCAAACAGTCCATTTGCACAACCGCAAACTCCCCATTTGCACAAGGTTGGATACCAAGCTAGCCATGTCCCGTTCTTTGTCCTCACTGATGTCATTGAAGGTCTCTTCCTCCACCCAGCCACCAAGGGTCCCCGAAAGGTGACAACAAGCCCCCTGGGACGCCTGCTGTGTTTGGTCTTCCACCTCCTCAAAGCCACCTTCCTCCTCTGACTCCTCTTCTTCAGACTCCTCTCACTGTGTTGCCTCTCTCTGCATTATTATAAGGTGTGTTAAGTACTACTCTTATCAGTTTAATACCTGTTACAGCACCTATCAGGGGGCGTGTATAAGGCCTGGATTTTTTGAACCAGGAGATGGAAAAAGATGCTTTGTTGGTCGTATCACTTCAATTTTGGGGCACGGCACGTGCAATCAAAGGTGCCACCAGATAGGAGTGGCGTGTTTGTAAGTACTACTCTTATCAGTTTAATACCTGTTACGTCAATTATCAGGAGGCGTGTATGAGGCCTGGATTTTTGGAACCGGGAGATGGAAAAATATGCTTTGTTGGTCGTATCACTTCAATTTTGGGGCACGGCACGTGCAGTCAAAGGTGCCACCAGATAGGAGTGACGTGTTTGTAAGTACTACTCTTATCAGTTTAATACTTGTTACAGCACCTATCAGGGGGCGTGTATAAGGCCTGGATTTTTGGAACCGGGAGATGGAAAAAGATACTTGGTTGTCAAAAATTAGGTATTGTTGCAGCCGCTGCTGTTGCAGCGACCAGAAAAATTTACGTTTGTTTCCCAGGCAGAAACTTCCCTAAAACATTGCGTCTTGAACCCTAGTTGGTGGCGGATAAGTCACGCAAGTCATGCGGCATTCAAAGATAAAATACTGCAGCTTGCGGACCATTTTTAGCTCAAGGCAGCTCATCTCATCAGCCCTTTTTTAGTCTAATGTATCGCCCAGTGTCAGTCCGTTCGGGATCCATCCCTCATTCATCTTAATAAAGGTGAGGTAATCTAGACTTTTTTGACCTAGGCGACTTCTCTTTTCAGTGACAATACCTCCTGCTGCACTGAAGGTCCTTTCTGACAGGACACTGAAAGCGGGGCAGGCCAGAAGTTCTATGGCAAATTGGGATAGCTCAAGCCACAGGTCAAGCCTGCACACCGAGTAGTCAAGGGGTTCATCGCTCCTCAGTGTGTCGATATCTGCAGTTAAAGTGATGTAGTCTGCCACCTGTCGGTCGAGTCGTTCTCTGAGGGTGGATCCCGAAGGGCTGTGGAGATGCGTATGACTGAAAAAGCTCTGCATGTCCTCCATCAACAATACGTCTTTTAAACGTCCTGTCCTTGCCGGCGTGGTCGTGGGAGGAGGAGGATTACTTTCACCTCTTCCCCTGTTAGATTCCCGTTGTGCTGTGACATCACCCTTATACGCAGTGTAAAGCATACTTTTTAATTTCATTTGGAACAGCTGCATCCTTTCTGCCTTGCGGTAATTCGGTAACATTTCAGGTACTTTCTGCTTATACCGGGGGTCTAGTAGCGTGGACACCCAGTACAGGTCGTTCTCCTTCAGCCTTTTTATACGAGGGTCCCGCGACAGGCACGACAGCATGAAAGACCCCATTTGCACAAGGTTGGATGCCGAGCTACCCATGTCCCGTTCCTCGTCCTCAGTGATCTCACTGAAGGTATGTTTTTCCCCCCAGCCACGTACAACACCACGGGTACGAGATAGGTGACAACGAGCACCCTGGGAGGGCTGTTGTGATTGGTCTTCCTCCTCCCCCTCAAAGCCACATTCCTCCTCTGACTCCTCTTCCTCACAATCCTCCTCCAGCATTGCCGCAGGTCCAGCAAGCAATGCTGATAAGGCTGTTTCTGGTGGTGATGGTGACCACAACTCTTCCACTTCTTCATCACGCTCATCTACGGCCTGATCCAACACTCTTCGCAGGGCACACTCCAGGAAGAAAACAAATGGTATGATGTCGCTGATGGTGCCTTCTGTGCGACTGACAACGTTTGTCACCTCCTCAAAAGGACGCATGAGCCTACAGGCATTGCGCATGAGCGTCCAGTAATGTGGCAAAAAAGTCCCCAGCTCCGCAGAGGCTGTCCTAGCACCCCGGTCATACAAATACTCGTTAACGGCTTTCTCTTGTTGGAGCAGGCGGTCGAACATTAGGAGTGTTGAATTCCAACGTGTGGGGCTGTCACAAATCAAGCGCCTCACTGGCATGTTGTTTCACCACTGGATATCTGAAAAGTTCGCCATGGCCGTGTAGGAACGCCTGAAATGGCCACACACCTTTCTGGCCTGCTTCAGGACGTCCTGTAAGCCTGGGTACTTGTGCACAAAGCGTTGTACGATCAGATTACACACATGTGCCATGCATGGCACATGTGCCAACTTGCCCAAATTCAATGCCGCCAACAAATTTCTTCCGTTGTCACAAACCACTTTGCCAATCTTCAGTTGGTGCGGAGTCAGCCATTGATCCACCTGTGCGTTCAGGGCGGACAGGAGTGCTGGCCAGGTGTGACTCTGCTTTCAGGCAAGTCAACCCCAAGATGGCGTGACACTGCCGTATCCGGGATGTGGAATAGTATCTGGGAGCTGGGGGGGGTGCCGTTGATGTGGAGCAAGACGCAGCAGCAGAAGAGGACTCAGCTGAGAAGGTTATGGAAGAGGATGGAGTAGGAGGAGTAGAGGAGGTGGCAGCAGGCCTGTGTGCAAGTCGTGGCGGTGTCACCAACTCCTCTGCAAAGCCACACATTCCATGCTTGTCAGGCGTCAGCAGGTTTACCCAATGCGCAGTGTAGGTGATATACCTGCCCTGACCATGCTTTGCAGACCAGGTATCAGTGGTCAGATGGACCCTTGCCCCTACACTGTGTGCCAGACATCCCTTTACTTCCTTTTGCACAATCGAGGACAGGTTGGGGATTGCCTTTTGGGAAAAGAAATTTCGTCCGGGTACCTTCCACTGCGGTGTCCCAATAGCTACAAATTTTTTGAACGCCTCAGACTCCACCAGCTTGTATGGTAAAAGCTGGCGGGTTAAGAGTTCAGACAAGCCAGCTATCAGATGCCGGGCAAGGGGGTGACTTTGTGACATTGGCTTCTTACGCTCATACATGCCCTTGACAGACACCTGACTGTGGGGAGATGAGCAGGAACAGCTAGAGGCGAGAGACGGAGTGGCGGATGGTTGAGAGGGGACAAGGAGGACAGCAGTGGTTGACGTGGATGAAGATGCTGGACCAGGAGGAGGATTGGGTCTTTGAGTTTGTGTGCTGCTTGTTGATCCCATTGGCGTTTGTGATGTGACATCATGTGCCTCCGCAAAGCAGTTGTACCTAGGTGGGTGTTGGACTTCCCACGACTCAGTTTCTTTTGGCACAGGTTGCAAATGGCATCGCTGTTGTCACAGGCAGACACACAAAAAAAGTGCCACACAGCTGAGCTCTGCAGTGACGGCATTCTGGTGGTGGCAACAGCATGCGTTGATTGGCGTGCTGTCTGGCTGACCCCGGGTGCCGATGCATGCTGTCTGACTGTGCCACTAGCTCCATGCGATGACTTCCCTCTGCTTCCAACTCGTCTCCTCCTCCTCTCTGTCTCCCCATCTGAACTTTCCCCCTGTTCTTCTTCTCTTCTAGCGGGCACCCACGTGACATCCACGGACGCATCGTCATCATCATCACCCGCTTCACTTGTATCTGACAACTCAACAAAGGAAGCAGCAGCGGGTACATCATCATCATCATCACACCGTACCTACATGTGTGTAATGCTGCCTGACTGAGACATATCCCTGTTATCTACATCCTCTGGCAATAATGGTTGCGCATCACTCAGTTCTTCAAACTGATGTGTAAATAACTCTTCTGACTGATCAATTGAAGTGGCTGGGGTACAAGTGTTGGTGGTGGCGGCAGGCGTGCGAGTGGTAACTTGAGAGGTGCCCGAAGCTAAGCTGGAGGAGGATGGTGTGTCAATGTTCCGAGCGGAAGCTGTAGAAGATTGGGTGTTTTTGAGTTCTGGGTAACTGGCCTCTGAACACTGGGCATTATTGTAGGGCCAAAGGGAATCACAGCAACACGACCACGACGGCTCCTGCAGATTGGCCTGCCTCTGCCTGTCATTTTTTTTGCGATTAGTGGTACTATGTGTGCAAGCTACTGTGACAACAGATATGAGTGGCACTGTGCACTTGCAGAAGTCGGCAGAGTAGACTCTGTAGGCCTGACACACACGCTTGCAGACAAGTAACTGCTATTCAATGTATTACAGTCAAAATTGTATTCTTTGTTTAAATGTGGACTACTGACTGTAACACCAGATATGAGTGGTGGCACTGACTGGGCAAGTGGGCACAGTATATGCTGTGAGCCTAAGACACACACGCTGGCAGGCAGGCAAATGAAATTAGAAAAAAGTGTTGCTTTTTTTTAAACGTAGACTGCTGGTACACCACCAGATTGGATTGGTTGCATGGGCACAGTATAAGTTGTGAGCCTGAGAGACACACACAGACTAGCGGTCAGGCAAATGAACATAGATTTAACAAAATACAATTTTGGTTTTTTTAAATGTCGACTGCTGGTACACCACCAGATTGGATTGATTGCACTGGGCACAGTATAAGTTGTGAGCCTGACACACACACTGGCTAGTAGGCAGGCAAATGAACTTAGATTAGACAAAATAAAAGTTTTGGTTTTTAAATGTACACTGCTGGTACACCACCAGATTGGATTGGTTGCACTGGGCACAGTATCAGTTGTAAACCTGAGACACACACAGACTAGCGGCCAGACAAATGAACTTCAATTTAACAAAATACAATTTTGGTTTTTTTAATGGTAGACTGCTGGTACACCACCTGATTGGATTGGTTGCACTGGGCACAGTATCAGTTGTGAGTCTGACACACACACTGGCTAGTAGGCAGGCAAATTAACTTAGATTAGACAGAAAAAAACAAAAAAACAGACTGATGTTATAGCCCTAAAAAGGGCTTTTTGGGGTGCTGTCCTTGCAGCAGAGATCAAAAGAGTCCTTCGGGACTGTATTGGACACTGTGTACAGTAGCCTAGCTATGTTTTTCCCTATTGAATTAGTATCACCTACACTTAGCCTCCTCTCAGTAAGACTGCAAGTTAGTTATGATTCCAAAATGGCTGCTGTCCATGAGGTTGAAGGGTCTGGAAGGCAGGGTATGATGCTGATTGGCTGGAATGTGTCTGCTGACTGTGAGGTGCAGGGTCAAAGTTTGTTTAATGATAAAGTATAGGGGGCGGATCGAACCTTGCATATGTTCACAGTTCGCCGCGAACGCGAATATGCTATGTTCTCCGGGAACAGTCCGCCGGCGAACTATTCGCGACATCTCTTTTTGTTGACATATTGGTCACTGAGGTCAACTTTTAGAATTTGACACATACTCTTGCCCATAATCACACAAGCAGGCAGCCACATTTTAAACTTCAAAGAACAGTTTCCTGTTATGTACCCACCCCTCATGCACTGGACAAGAAGGATTACGGTCAAGTCATCCTCTAGAAACTAAGAGACCCTTTAAAGAAAATATTTTCTCTAAAACTGCTTTTATGCAATTATCTGCTGATGTTCCTAGTTTGTTATCTTTAAATAAAGAATTGTGTTATATTGCCTAATCATGATATGCAAACACAACTGCATTGGTTAATTTCCCAGATAACATTAACTCAGCATTGTATCCATTCGGCATTAGCTCTGCTGCTTGGTAAAATGAACACTGTGTTTATGCTTCACATAAGCATAAAAGTAGCAGAGAATATGTCAAACCTTTCCCTGTAATTTATGTATTTTTCGATTTTGTTTTTTCCTTTTATGTTGCTCAGAATACGCAGTGAAATTTTGCCTCATTATAGATATACAGAGAATCAATGTTAAGAAAAAAATAGTAAACTGCCCTTGCAGTTCAGTCATAGGATGCTGCGTGCAGTTTATTGTTCCGCTTGGCTAGACTAACCCATCTAGAAACACAAGAATAAATATTAATCACTCCTTCTTGCTTTGCTTCTCCTACATCACAATTGCCATTATCTATATACATCTTTCCCCCATGCACGTAATATATTGGAATGCCAATATCCTCTTGTTTGAAATAAATCTAAAATATGTTAATATTTTATCCAGACTCATAAAAATACAGCTGATAATCAACAAAAGTGTGAAAAGAAGAAAGTGGGTCTCAAAGAGAAAATAGTTTTATTGTATCATGTGAACAGTTCTACTAATAGATTTACAGAGAACACCAAAATAGGTATTATGACACATGTACTTTTTGATAGCCAGGTAAATATTGTTAATAAGTTTCACTTGTGTTTTTTCTGTTTGCCTTCCTCTGGGTCAATTAACAATTAACTTTTAATCCACATATTGCAGATCAGAGGAGATCTAAAAAGGTTGAACTTGATGGACTAAACTATGAATAAGACTAACAGCATAATTGTGTCAGAAAAATGTCATAAAGTTAGATTTTAAGTAGAAAAAAAGATACATTTTAATGTCTCTGTTGCATGATGGAAGTATCTATTCTGTAAGATATGACTTGGACACATTGTTGACAGCTGCTTACTTCTGCGCATGAGCAGCAGAAGTGGGTAGGTGTCTAATTCCAAATGGCCCAATGATTTCACAAATCCCCCACTTTTTCCCTGTTCCTTGTCTTAACTGTTCAGTTGATAAGAAATGGGCTTCTGTATCAAAATATTGAGAATGTATTCACACATCAGACACAATGTAAATGTTATATATGCAAAAATGGTTTTATGTTCATGAATTGCGCAGTTGATAACTTTGGCCTTGATTATATTTTAAATAAATAAGACATACTTAACATTGTGGACTCCATTTGCTCTTTACATTTTGTTAAAACCAGTACATTGTTCTGTATTTCTTCATCATCAAATATACATGTTTTCAAATTGAATTTTTTCTAAAATGTTTTGTTTTAACCAATAAAATGTGATTCATACAGTGCACAAATACTCTGTTTTTTACCAAGTAAAAGCTATGCAGAGAGTTGCAGTTTTCAGAGATGCTTATTCCACAGATTGGTTTCATCAAAAGGTATTACCTCCTATTTAGGACTTTTTTATATAATGTAAAATACTGTTTATCTATGCAAAAGTTGGCAATACTCATTTGCAATATTTTAATGCATTGTTGCATTGTTTTGATATCACAGTATAGTTACCAGATCCTGAGGCTTAAAATACTGTAAACCATTTCTATCTCTCATGAGTGGGTGTCACTCTTTTTAAAATGTCTTCTGTAAGAACAGATATGTCAATCAGCATGGAAGCTGACATGATAGTCATGCTTCCCATTGAATGCATGAGGGGGAGGAAAAAAAGCAGGGCACAAAGGGTTTTCAAGTTTTCTTGCTGCTGTCTGCTTCTGAGTATCTGGAGAGAGTTGTAGTTATCAATCTTAATCATCCATTGAGACAATAAACCCCATCTCCTTCTTACCAAAACTGAATGCCAGGCGTACTTGAGCAAATGGGCAGCTGCCCTCGCAAAATATGGACTATTTTACTATTAAACACATATTTTTTATTTGATAGATTGTTTTATTTATTCAGAATTTGAACTGGCCTCTTACCCTTTCTCTCAATATAAGGTATATGTATTTATATTTTATGTTATGTGATTTTTTACACTTGTCACTTTAAATGTCAGCATGGACCTCTTCAACCTCCTTTGTGAGCACAAATTGTATCTGTCACTTATTTATGTAATGTGGTTAGCTACATTGTGTGTTTTTTTAGACATGATGATGAGGTAGTCTCATGTGACAATTTCTGACAAAGTTAGCACATGCGCTCTGATCTGCAGCAATGTCATCTGCATGTATATCCAATTAGGATGAAGGGGGGAGCTGCAGCTGTAAGATTAGGCTGGGGTCGGTGAGTGGAATTGTCCCCAGCCAATGGAGCTTTAGAGTGGTATGCACTCCTACATTTGAATAAAAACTTTTATAAGGGCATGCCTCACCAACTTGGTAGTAGTATGAGCAATCTAACTGATGTTTGTTGCCTTTGATTAAATTGCTTTTCAGATTCAGATTACACTGCACTATATGCAGAAATTCTATATGTAAGTACATTTTATTTTCTATTTCTGTTAATATGTTTATATAAAGACTCCTCAGCACTAAGCCTGCGGGCCCAGGTAGATCCTCACTAGACCCACAGGGATTTTAACTAGGACCACTTGGTCCATAGAGTCTCCCAGCAAGCCCTGCGTAGGCCACCAAGATTCCCAGGAATTCCTGCTCGTCCTGCAGGGTCTATCAAGGCATATAGGTATTTCCACTAGGCCCGTGGGCCTAGGGAGTCACCCAGTAAGGCCCATCAAGACCCAGAAGATCCCCATTAGGCCCTGGGTTTCAACAAGGCTCTTGGGATCCCCAAAAGGCACAGTGGACTCATGGAGACTAGGTTTGGGGACTAGGGAGGCTCCTGTGACACCAGCTAGGCTTGGGGGCTATTAAACACACTTGGGCCTTGTGGACTTCCGTGGCAACCAAATTCATCTCCTACAACATGGAGGTCCTTATGGATCCCCATGGTATGAAAATGTAACTCTAAATTATTATCCATGGTATCTCTAAAATATATAGACAGCTTAGTTGTCTGAATTTAATGGCAGATTAAATAAGATTATTATTATTTTTGTTTATTTGTAATTCGCCGACATGCGCTATACATGCGTTGTGATCAAGGCAAAACAATATTGACACATTACAAAAAATGGAGGGCCCTGTCTTTGAGATTAGAATCCAGTGTCCATAGTACTTTTCTCAAAGCACATTGCAAGATTGAAAACTCACACTTACAATGTAAAGGTATTTCCGTTCTGCCAAGGACTGCAATGTTAATTTTTCACACAGAAAATAGATATTGCATCCTTCTGTGAATACTTCTCCACACTTGAATACGTGAATATTGGTGAATCTAGGGGATTGTGTACCTTTGAGCACCAACCAATATGAAATCCGCTGAATATTATGAGTTAAATAAAGGCAGAATAAAAAAAACATTCAAGAACATTTGTGAACCACAGTCCTTTACATTTGTCTCATCAAAATGAACTTTAAAAAATAACGTAAGCTGAAAGAATATAAAAATTGTTTATGTTAGCTGTTATTTCGATTGTCTTGCTCAGTCTTCCAGTTCTTAACCACAAACTCTCCATACACTGGTGCTTCAGTAATATATTTCAAAGTCTGGTGGAGTTTAATTAAATTTAGTAATGAGTCTATGTAAGCAATTGGTGAAGTGGAGAAACAGAGAAACTGCTTCCAAGCATTTTTCAAATATACCAATAACCGGCTAATATTTCTAAAGGTTCTTCAAGTTATTTTACAATAAAATACACACTTTTGCTTAGATGAGTCAAAACTTCAATTTATAGATTTTCTAATTTCTTAAAACCATTGCAATGGTCAAGCTTTAATTTATTTTAAGGTACACTTTAGCAGAAGCTCATTTCAGTCTAAATGGAAATGGTAGTAAAAATATAAAGTCATATTGCCCCACTCCAAAAAAAGTTTTTAAGTATTTTTATTCACTTTTTTATAATTTATTTGTTTGCCTCTAGAATTGTAGAACTGGAGCAAAAGAGTGTTGTCAGTCCCAAAAAGTAAACAGCTGAATATTAAACATTAGGGGAGGAGAATAAAACAGATAAATTAATAGATTACCTCTAGAGGTGAGCAAGCGAATAATAAAAACATTTGTAAAAATATTTAAAGCTTTATGAAAACTTTTTACTATGAGTACACTAGTTTGCACTGAAATTGAAAATAGCTTATATTGCAATGTGCCTTCAATAGGTCATCTCTTGTTTTTTCTTTGATCTATAGATCCTCCCTTGTTTTCTAAACAGTAATTGTATGTGGAACACATTTCCACACATATACACAAATAGATAGACAGACAGACAGACAGGCTGGTAGATAGATAGATAGATAGATAGATAGATAGTGACACTTGGCTTTAATAACTTTTTTAAAATACATTTTGCAGTATGTAATAATATAGACAGCATGTGAAATGTGGACAGGTGCAAAGAAGAACTACCTAGGCATTTCTTTGAACCACATTGCTGAAGCCTCTAATAATACAGCAGTAGAAAATATATGTATTCATTGATATTGATATTGTATTTCAAATGGAAAAAAGGATATTAAGAATTTCCACTGCCATTCTTGGCAGGGAATTGTCTATCTGGTCCCTTGGGTCAAATTTAACAACATGGAGAGAGAGGAAGCTGCACTAAGTCTTGTGAACTTATACCAGGCAAGCTGTCATTCTGGACTCACACGCACAAGTCTCTTGGGTGCTATTAGCTATACACTCATTTATGAATGAAGGACGATTTGCTGCTTTATAAATCCTGGAACAATCCCCTTTACACAGGAAAGTAATAGTCATTTACATTTAATTTTTATGGGAATTAAGCCAAGACTACTTATCTCGAGCCAATGATTCACACAACCAATTACAAAGGAAGTATTTCTTAATATTTTAAATTGATAGTAGTGCACTGCATTATCTTAAGCTAACATTTAGATGAGTATGTAACAGTGTAATTTCTAATGTTTCTGATTATAAAAATTGCAAAAAGTAATGTACTGAAAGAGCACAACTATATAACGTGTATAGAACAAATTAATTATGATTTACAGAATTTCTTTATTTCTTTTGATTAAAAATATAAACACCTAGAAAATGTACACTCCTTTACAAACGACCTCTGAAAACCTGTATGCACCTCTTCTAGCCTGTCCAGTTAAAATAAAACGTTGTACTGATCAAAACCTATGCTGGAACTAGCGGTGATATTGAATATTTGTGGGTTGAGATAAGTAGCGGAGCAGTAAATTCCAGAAGAATATTAGTAGGAGTATGCTATAACCCCCAAATATAGTTGAAAGCGAGGAAATACAATTATTATTACAGATTGGAATTGCAGCTAAGCATGGGCAAGTTCTAGTAATGGGAGACTTTAATTATCCTGAAATAAACTGGATAAATGAAACCAGCAGTACGGGTAAAGGGAGCAGGTTCGTGAGTACACTCAGTGATCATTATCTGGCCCAGGTTATACAAGATCCTACTAGAAATGGGGCCATCTTGGATTTAGTCATCACAAGTAATATTAATATGGTATCAAATGTTAAAATAGGGAAACCTTTGAGAAACAATGATCACAACACAGTTTAATTTGAGATTGAATTTAAAAAACAAACTGTAAGGGGCGAACAAAAATTCTTAATTTTAAAAAGGGCAGATTTTAACAGTCTAAAGGGCAGCAATACAAAGTATAGACTGGGACAGAGAACGGGCAGGTAAAATGTTTATAAAGCCCCGGGTCCTGAGGGAATACATCCAAGGGTACTGAGTGAACTGGGTTCTGTAATAGCCAAACCATTATATCTATTTTTTCAAGATTCACTCAACACAGGGTCTCTACCAGATGACTGGAGAAAAGCAGATGGATGTGATACCTATATTTAAGGAGGAAGCAAGAGCAAATCCAAGGAATTATAGACCAGTGAGCCTCACTTCTGTAGTGGGGAAGCTTTTAGAAGGGTAATAATGGATATTATACAATAATATATCTATTTGAACAGGATTATAAGTAGGTGTCAACGTGGATTTATGAGGGATAGGTCATGTCAAGCAAATCTAATTAGTTTTGGAATATGGAGTACAATTTTGGGCACCACTTCATAAAAAGGAAATTTTAGAGCTGGGAAAAGTACAGCGAAGGGCAGTGAAACTAAGAAGGGGAATGGAGGGGCTAAGTTATGAAAAAAGACTAACCAAATTAAACATTTTTTCCCTAGAAAAAAGGCGTCTAAGAGGAGATATGATTACCTTATATAAATATATCCAGGGTCAGTATAAAGATTTGTCAAGGGAGCTTTTTGTGCCAAGAGGTTTTCAACTGACAAGAGGACATCCCTTGAGGTTAAAAGTAAAAATATTCCACCTTAAAGAAAGAAAAGAGTTCTTCACAGTACGGCTGGTTAATCTGTGTAATTCTCTACCAAAGGAAGTAGTGACAGCAGATTAGATAGATAACTTTAAAAGGGATTGGATATATTCTTAAATAAAAAGGGCATTCAGGGCTATCCTGGATAATTAGAGAGGGAGTGTTGATCCAGGGAGAAATCCACCAGTATCTGCGGTCATTAAGGAATTTTATATATATTTTTTCTCTTTTGAGACAATTGACAAAGTTTCACTGGGGGGGGGGGGGGGGTCTGTTTTCCTTCCTCTGGATCAATTATCAATTAACAATGAATCCGCCTATTGCAAATCAGAGGAGATCTAAAAAGGTTGAAATTGATGGACTAAAAATCTGTTTTCAACCTCAATTACTATATAACTATGTAAAACCTTATTCAGCTGTGTTTCAGTTCTTCTATTAAACCACATGTCATATTTATACTGTAGTATTCTCTTTTGAGGGGTCTCTGGTGGTCCAGTGGCTTGGATGCAGTGCTTTCACCACTGCAACCTGGGTTTGATTACAGTCAGGGAACGAAGAGGCCACACCACCCTGAAGTCATGCAGGGTTGGGCCTGGTCTGAAGCCATGCAGGGTTGGGCCTGGACAGTACTTGGATGGGAGACCACCTAGGAATACCAGTAGCTGTATGCTGTGGCCAACTGGAGAGGGAACTAGCAACCCACTCCAGTATTTCTGCCCAAAAAATGTTAAAGCAAGTAAATACAGCATTTCATTTGCAACTTTGTTATTACATTTTAGTTTATTGGCAGGAGACATTTTGCCTTTTGTTCATAAGAGGAATAGAAACCTTGGACTACTAGAAAGAACCATGAACTCAGCTAAGATCTCTATTCTATAGAACTAAAAAGAAGAGTAAGCCTCAATAGGATAACCCCTCCCCTCAAGCAACTGGTAGATTAGCAGTCCAATATTTTAACTCTCCATGGCCCTATGGACTGCAGCATGTCAGGCATATATGTCAATCACTGCCGCTCTGAGCTCCCTCAAGGTCATGTTTATTGCTTCAAAGACCTTATTTATCCATCTCCACCTCTGCCATTTCCTTCTTTGTGGGCCTTCAATCTTTCCCAGCAGTAGAATCTTCACTGGGGAATCCTGTCTTCTCATGATATGGCCAAAGTGGCAAGGTAGGGTATCACATAATACAAGCAGAATCAGCTAAATTTGATTCTCTATAAAATGCTTTTATTCTTCTGCCTTAGATAACAGCTAATGTTGTACATAGTTCACACGAATATTAAATCCTTTAAATTAATGTTAAATTAAAACTGACTTGTTTTGCAATAGCTTCCCAAGGTTTTTATTATTTGTGTTATAAAACTAATATCATGTTTTAAACTTCAGCTCACTCATATTTTTCTGCAAAACTTTATGTAATATTTCAAAATAATGCAATGTACTAATCTGGAATCCAGAAATATAATGCTCACGCAAGGTTGCTAAATGAATACCTTGACAGATGATACTGTCAACTTACAGAAGAAACCTAGGACATTTCCAAGGATTTTTCCATTTGCTCAATAATGAAGAAAATGTTTCTGTGCACTTCTGTGCACGATCAATGTGGTCAATCTACTGTTTAAAGAGACATCTAAATAACTAGGGACTATCATGGTTTAGTGCAGGTTACCTTGTATGGGGAAGTCAGCCATTCATCAGCTGTCTCCTTCTGTCAATGCACAAATGATATATTAAAGTGATTTAGAGGGATTGTCTCGTTTTGACCTTGCACCTCATTATATTGGGCTGATTGTTGTATCAACCATAGATATTAAATCAGATTCAGCTTACTGCCTATAGATAACTTCAGCATTTTAAAAATCGAGACATTTTAATATAAAACATTTGTTATTTAGTAAAAAAGATGAATTACTCAAGAATAATCTTATCACACCATGCCACCAACAATAACCAGCACATTCAAGATGAGGGGGAAATGACCAAATTTATATGTGTAAGCTTTCTCAATAAAGAACATTTTTAAATACAGTGAATATACGGTAAATATTATTTAGAATGATTTTTATTGTTGAAATTGTTATGTTACCGGAGAGCCCATTAAAAGGGCCCTTTCATTTATCAAGATAATTACTGACTTTAATAACAGCTTACCATTTAACATACTCTGGTTAAAGGCAATATTTATTTATTTGATCAAGTTATATTATTCAAGGCCCTACTATATATGGCACTTCATTGATCCTTTAAGAGCACCAATTTAGATTATAAATAATAATTGAACTATTTGTGTATGTTTTACATAAAACAACTTTCATCCAATGTTATCCACCAGCAATTTGTGCTATAGCATTACACCTTAGATTCTGTACTATAAATATTTTACTAAGTACCATCACTTTAAAGTACTTCACTTTAAAGTACTTTATTCGTGAAACTATAACCATAATTGGGAGATGATCACCTGCAATACAAAGTGAAATAATATTAACAGAGAAATAGTAAATAATTTACATTTTATTAATATTTGGTGCACTTTTTATTCATAAAGATGGAGAGAGAGGGAAAAAGGGAAAAAGGGAGAAAAGGTAGGGAAACAGTTCACTTGTCATTGAAAACAGATTTAATCATGGATAGATTATTTCTTAATCTCACTTAAATTATCTGATAAGATTGGAAATTCCCAAATAGGAAATATTGTATTGTTAGATTATACACCTATAATGTTCAATATTGAACTTTTCACAAAAGAAGCACAGGGTTTGAAAATGGAGATTTCCAAATACTTTATTGGAAGATCCAGAATTTTCCAAACTATATGAAAGAAAAATAGAAAACAATTTATAATCACAATAGAGTACATATTGACACTATTGAGACACTTTGGGAGACTGCTGAGGTGGTCTTGGAGGAGAAATTGTTGGCTATTATTATAAACAGAAAAAAACAACCTGCTAAAAAAATGCAAGCTTTCAATTAAAAACATACTCAATCTTAAAAAAAAATATAAAGACATTCCCAATTTACAAAATCAAATTAAAGTTAAAATGGCAAAAGAAGAGATAGATAATTATTTAATTATTTGAGTTCCAAAATGCTTTCTAATTTCATGGAAAAAAAAAAAGACAAAGGTTATAGCTATATATTTAATATATGATAGAATTGGAAATTTGGAGAAAAGAAAGAAAGAATTTAAATCAAAGTGGTATCAATCATTAGTATGTGAAAAATAATAAAAACAGGACATAATGATAGGCTTGATTTTGATGGATACTCAAGAAATGAATATATATATATATATATATATATATATATATATATGTGTGTGTGTATTTTCTCTTTCTCTCTCTTTCTCCTCGCTCTCTCTTTTCTCCTTCTCTTCTTTTCTTTCTTTAGCACTACTACTATTTTCCCGCTAATTCTCTTTGATAGGGAGGAAGGAGTTGGGGATGGAGTTGGGGATTGAGTGTGGGGGGCAGAGGATAAGAAGCAATTAATTTTTGTTTGATATGTAATTGCTGTATGACACTAAAGGTATACATCTGTTGTGGTTAGAAACTGTATTTATAATGCTGTAAGATAGAGTAATACATTCATATTTAAAATGTTACCTGTTATTACTGTATTATGTTAATGGCACAATTCTTCATTCTGTATTTGGACATGTAGGATTGTTACTGACTAGTGATGTCGCAAACCTAAAATTTTCGGTTCGCAAACCGCGAACGCGAACCGCCGCAAATGTTCGCGAACCGGCGAACATCAGCAAACCGCCATAGACTTCAATGGGCAGGCGAATTTTAAAACCCACAGGGACTCTTTCTGGCCACAATAGTGATGGGAAAGTTGTTTCAACGGGACTAACACCTGGACTGTGGCATGCCGGAGGGGGATCCATGGCAAAATTACTCCCATGGAAAATTACATAGTTGATGCAGAGTCTGGTTTTAAGCCATAAAGGGCATAAATTACCTAACATTCCTAAATTGTTTGGAATAACGTGCTTTAAAACATCAGGTATGATGTTGTATCGATCAGGTAGTGTAAGGGTTAGGCCCGCTTCAAAGTGACAGACCAAACTCCCCGTTTAACGCACCGCAAACAACCACGAACAGTCCATTTGCACAACCGCAAACTCCCCATTTGCACAAGGTTGGATAACAAGCTAGCGATGTCCCGTTTCTTGTCCTCACTGATGTCATTGAAGGTCTCTTCCTCCACCCAGCCACGTACAACACCAAGGGTCCCCGAAAGGTGACAACAAGCCCCCTGGGACGCCTGCTGTGTTTGGTCTTCCACCTCCTCAAAGCCACCTTCCTCCTCTGACTCCTCTTCTTCAGACTCCTCTCACTGCATTGCCTCTCTCTGCATTATTATAAGGTGTGTTAAGTAGTACTACTCTTATCAGTTTAAAACCTGTTAAAGCACATATCAGGGGGCGTGTATAAGGCCTGGATTTTTAGAACCGGGAGATGGAAAAAGATGCTTTGTTGGTCGTATCACTTCAATTTTGGGGCACGGCACGTGCAGTCAAAGGTGCCACCAGATAGGAGTGGCGTGTTTGTAAGTACTACTCTTATCAGTTTAATACTTGTTACGTCACCTATCAGGGGGCGTGTATAAGGCCTGGATTTTTAGAACCAGGAGATGGAAAAAGATGCTTTGTTGGTCGTATCACTTCAATTTTGGGGCACGGCACGTGCAGTCAAAGGTGCCATCAGAGAGGAGTGGCGTGTTTGTAAGTACTACTCTTATCAGTTTAATACCTGTTACGTCACCTATCAGGGAGCGTGTATAAGGCCTGGATTTTTAGAACCAGGAGATGGAAAAAGATGCTTTGTTGGTCGTATCACTTCAATTTTGGGGCACTTTGTGACATTAGCTTCTTACGCTCAAACATGTCCTTTACAGGCACCTGACTATGGGCAGATGAGCAGGAACTGCTCACGGCGAGAGACGGAGTGGCGGATGGTTGAGAGGGGGCGAGGAGGACAGCAGTGGGTGATGTGGCTAATGATGCTGGACCAGGAGGAGGATGGCGGCTTTGAGTTTGTGTGCTGCTTGTACTCATGTGTTGGTCTGGAGTCACCTAAACATTAGGTCTCATCCTGTAGAGGATAAGGGAACCAGGCTACTCTAGACCTCATTCATCATTACAGGTTTTGACAGATCGGTACTATGCGTCCAAGCTACTGTGACAACAGATATGAGTGGCACTGTGCACTTGCAGAAGTTGGTAGAATAGACGCTGTAGCTCTGACACACACGCTTGCAGACAACTAACTGCTATGCAATCTATTACAGTAGATTTTTTTTTTTGTTTTCAATGTACACTACTGTTACACCAGATATGAGTGGTGTGTTAAGTAGTACTACTCCTATCAGTTTAATCCCTGTTATGTGCCTTTTTTGGGGGTTGGGTTGTTGAAGCCACAGTGCAGCACCAGAGGCCAGAAAAATTAGGCATGTACACATGCCTGAAAAATTAGGTATTGTTGATCTTGCAGTGAGCACAGAAGAAGGTAGGCCTGATTCAACGCCCCATCCCTGCATATCCACACTCAGAGATTGAGGGGGCGACCCTTACAAGGCCACGGGCCGGAGATATAAAGGGGGGCCATCCCAAATAAGCACACAAGCGGGGACAAAGGTAGTGAAGGGGACATAGAGGCCCATGGACTGACGGTCGCCATCTTGGCAGGAAAAGGGCCCAGCAATTAAGCCAAACTGACCCAGCACAGGCAGCTACTTGAGTCAAACGCTGTACAATTACACCTTAATAAAGCTGAAACATGCAGCAGCAGGGATTCTAAACGGCCACACGGGGACAAGGAGGCTAACAGCCCCCACAGTCTCTGCACCACTCTTTTTAACAGATAACCCAAGGGGCTAACCAGGGACCTTGCCCACAAAAAAAAAAAGCAGAATTTTATTGGAGGAATTATTAGTGTCTTTACCCCCCAAGAGAGGACATAATATACGGTATCTTTAGACTACCTGATGGCCAAACCTCCTTTAGCCGCAATGCTATGCAAGAAACATTTCAAAACTTCGATCAGACCATATATTCATCCCAATCCCGCTGCAGCGGATCTGACATAGAGTCCTTCCTACTACAGCAAGAAGTCCACAAAATACCTGTACCTCAATTGGACAGCTTGAACCTAGACATATCCCAAGAGGAAGTTAAATATACAATCCAAGATCTTAAATTTGGCAAGTCCCCAGGGCCAGACGGTTTTACTCATCTGTACTATAAGAAATTTGAGCCCTTGCTTACCCCCGCACCTAACATCTTTGTTTAACGCTTTACTAAATGGAGAACCTATGCCCCCTTAATTGAATCAGGCCGACCTCATAGTCTTTCCAAAAGAGGGTAGGGACCCGAATCTCAAACTGTATTACAAGGCAGCGCAGCTGGCTTTCATTCCTCTGGCACATTCTCCAAAACACATCAGCCGCTCTGGGTATTTATGGAAAATGTAAGCATGTCACCTTATAAACGGGATACAGTAATATGTATTCCAGGCCTGTATACTTTTTTGAGAAACTTGAAAAACCCATTGATTAAGCACTCATTAAAAATATGGACGGAGATGAACTGGACACAAAAACTGGACACTCGGGTATCAGATATAACCCCTATCGTACCCAATCCCCACTTTAAGATACATCTTCCGGAAAGCTCTCTCAGTTGGTGGAAGTCTCAGAACCTACTAAGGGTTGGTCCATGGTGGCATGACGACAAAATAATGACCTTTGAGTGGGTGAGAGATAGATACAATTTACCCCTGGCCGAACACTATAATTTTTGCAGGATACATCATTTTATATATATACGATAAGTGGTAGGGGAACCCCCCAAAAAAACACCTGGCTACTCAAAAAATTTAGGTATTCCCCCTTTCAGCCTGGTATTATTAGCCTCATGTATGAACTATTTAATGAAAACTCATGGGCAAACAAACCAGACTATACCAAAGCCTGGGAGAGGGATTTGGGCACCGAGTTGGCAGACAGCACATGAAATAAAAGTTGGCAAGGCTTAAGTAGGGGATCTTTAAATTATAGTCTGCTTGAGACTTCAATAAAGGTCCTACACAGGACATATATTATTAAGCTAATAAATGGGATCCAAAACGGAGCAGCTCATGTTTTAGGAACAGTGGTAATGAGGCTACATTTATTCATGTCTGGTGGGAGTGTTCGGCAGTCATAAGACTATGGGAAGAAACATGCTTACTAGCTTCTAAAATGTTTAAGATTGACCTAATAAAATATTTTTTGAAAGAAAAAATACACATAGCTAGTAGTTGGAAAACCCCAAATTAAAACTTTCAGGAATTAATAAAAAAAATCAACTATTTACTGCTCACCGAGAGATTTAACCAT
The DNA here is from genome assembly GCA_027410445.1 of Discoglossus pictus. Lineage (NCBI taxonomy): Eukaryota > Metazoa > Chordata > Amphibia > Anura > Alytidae > Discoglossus > Discoglossus pictus. The sequence continues at coordinate 431,210,968 of CM050163.1, read as the reverse complement.
GTAGTCTTGGATAGAATCACCCAGTTCCAGACAATTTGGGATCCCTGGATAACATCCCCATTTAGTGCCCCCCTAATATAATAAAACATTTGTTAATGGTTGAAGCGACTCGGGGGGAAGGACCGGAGTGGGGGAGCCCTGGAGGAGACCCTTCAGAAGCAACCGGCGGCAAAATCATCCGAGGAAAGGAGAGGTCGCCTACTGAAGCCTGCCCTAGGGTAACCCAAGGGCGATTAAGCAGGTTAGATATTGTAAATAATAAGCTACTGCTGGAGTGATGATAGATAATAGGACTTTGGTGTTAACTGCTGATATACTCTTTACTACTGTCTGTTTTACCATGTCTTAGGTTTCTCTTAAAAATTGCAATCACAGTAAAAAAAAAGAAAATGTATTAACCAAAAAAGTAAAAAAAAGAAGGCCTAGCCACCTAATTTTAACAAAATGTCTTCATTGTAAATATGTATTTTTGCACAACTGTTGTGTTATGCAAGACTGTTCAATATGCTTTCTTTTCCATTACATGCCGTACGCCTTCTGACATAAAAATAGAAATTCAAAAATTAGATATTGTTGCAGCCGCTGCTGTTGCAGCGGCCAGAAAAATTGACCTTTGTTCCCCAGTCATAAAGTGCCATAAAACATTGCCTCTTCTTGAACCCTAGTTGGTGGCGGATAATTCACGCAAGTCATCCGGCATTCACAGATAACATACAGCAGCGTGTGGACCATTTATAGCCGAAGGCAGCTCATCTCATCAGGCCTTTTTCAGTCGAATGTATCGCCCAGTGTCAGTCCCTTCGGGATCCATCCCTCATTCATCTTTATAAAGGTGAGGCAATCTAGACTTTTTTGCCCTAGGCGACTTCTCTTCTCGGTGACAAAACCTCCTGCTGCACTGAAGGTCCTTTCTGACAGGACACTTGAAGCGGGGCAGGCCAGAAGTTCAATTGCAAATTGGGATAGCTCAGGCCACAGGTCTAGCCTGCATACCCAGTAGTCAAGGGGTTCCTCGCTCCTCAGAGTGTCGATATCTGCAGTTAAGGCGAGGTAGTCTGCTACCTGTCGGTCAAGTCGTTCTCTGAGGGTGGATCCCGAAGGGCTGATGCGATGCGTAGGACTGAAAAAGGTCTGCATGTCCTCCATCAACAACACGTCTTTTAAACGTCCTGTCCTTGCCGGCATGGTCGTGGGAGGTGGATTACTTTCACCTCTTCCCCTGTTATATTGCCCTTGTGCTGTGACATCACCCTTATATGCTGTGTAAAGCATACTTGTTAGTTTGTTTTGGAACTGCTGCATCCTTTCTGACTTGCGGTAATTTGGTAACAAATCAGGCACTTTCTGCTTATACCGGGGGTCTAGTAGCGTGCACACCAAGTACAGGTCGTTCCCCTTCAGCCTTTTTATACGAGGGTCCTGCGACAGGCACGACAGCATGAAAGACCCCATTTGCACAAGGTTGGATGCCGAGCTAGTCATGTCCCGTTCCTCGTCCTCAGTGATCTCGCTGAAGATATGTTCTTCCCCCAGCCACGTACAACACCACGGGTACCAGATAGGTGACAACGAGCACCCTGGGATGCCTGTTGTGATTGGTCTTCCTCCTCCCCCTCAAAGCCACATTCCTCCTCTGACTCCTCTTCCTCGCAATCCTCTTCCAGCGTTGCCTCAGGTCCAGCAAGCGATGCTGATACGGCTGTTTCTGGTGGTGATGGTGACCACAACTCTTCCTCTTCCTCGTCACGCTCATCTGCGGCCTGATCCAGCACTCTTCGCAGGGCACGCTCCAGGAATAAAACAAATGGTATGATGTCGCTGATGGTGCCTTCGGTGCGACTGACAAGGTTCGTCACCTCCTCAAAAGGACGCATGAGCCTACAGGCATTGTGCATGAGCGTCCAGTAACGTGGCAAAAAAATCCCCAGCTCCGCAGAGGCTGTCCTAGCACCCCGGTCATACAAATACTCGTTAATGGCTTTTTCTTGTTGGAGCAGGCGGTCGAAAATTAGGAGTGTTGAATTCCAACGTGTGGGGCTGTCACAAATCAAGCGCCTCACTGGCATGTTGTTTCGCCGCTGGATATCTGAAAAGTGCGCCATGGCCGTGTAGGAACGCCTGAAATGGCCACACACCTTTCTGGCCTGCTTCAGGACGTCCTGTAAGCCTAGATACTTATGGACAAAGTGTTGTACGATCAGATTACACACATGTGCCATGCACGGCACATGCGTCAACTTGCCCAAATTCAATGCCGCCAACAAATTTCTTCCGTTGTCACAAACCACTTTGCCAATCTCTAGTTGGTGCGGAGTCAGCCATTGATCCACCTGTACGTTCAGGGCGGACAGGAGTGCTGGCCCGGTGTGACTCTCTGCTTTGAGGCAAGTCAACCCCAAGACGGCATGACACTGCCGTATCTGGGATGTGGAATAGTATCTGGGGAGCTGGGGGGGTGCTGTTGATGTGGAGCAGAAGAGGACTCAGCTGAGGAGATTATGGAAGAGGATGGAGTAGGAGGAGTAGAGGAGGTGGCAGCAGGCCTGCCTGCAAGTCGTGGCGGTGTCACCAACTCCTCTGCAGAGCCACGCATTCCATGCTTGGCAGGCGACAGCAGGTTTGCCCAATGCGCAGTGTAGGTGATATACCTGCCATGACCATGCTTTGCAGACCAGGTATCAGTGGTCAGATGGACCCTTGCCCCAACACTGTGTGCCAGAGATGCCATTACTTCCTTTTGCACAATTGAGCACAGGTTGGGGATTGCCTTTTGGGCAAAGAAATTTAGGCCGGGTACCTTCCACTGCGGTATCCCAATCGCTAAAAACTTTTTGAATGCCTCAGACTCCACCAGCTTGTATGGTAAAAGCTGGCGGGCCAAGAGTTCACACAAGCCAGCTGTCAGACGCCGGGCAAGGGGGTGACTTTGTGGCATTGGCTTCTTACGCTCAAACATGCTCTTGACAGACATCTGACTGTGGGGAGATGAGCAGGAACAGCAAGAGGCGAGAGATGGAGTGGTGGAGAGGTGAGAGGGGGCAAGGAGGACAGCAGTGGTTGATGTGGATGAAGATGCTGGACCATGAGGAGGATGGCGGCTTTGAGTTTGTGTGGTGCTTGTACTCATGTGTTGATCCCATTGGTGTTTGTGATGTGACATCTTGAGCCTCCGCAAAGCAGTTGTACCTAGGTGGGTGTTGGACTTCCCACGACTCAGTTTCTTTTGGCACAGGTTGCAAATGACATCGCTGTTGTCAGAGGCAGACACACAAAAAAAATGCCACACTGCTAAGCTCGGCGGTGAAGGCATTCTGGTGGTGGCAACAGCATGCGTTGATTGGCGTGCTGTCTGGCTGACCCCGGGTGCTGATGCATGCTGCCTGACTGTGCCACTAGCTCATTGCGATGACCTCCCTCTACTTCCAACTCGTCTACTCCTCCTCTCTGTCTCCCCATCTGAACTTTCCTCCTGTTCTTCTTCTCTTCTAGCAGGCACCCACGTGACATCCACGGACGCATCGTCATCATCATCACCCGCCTCACTTGTAAATGACAACTGAACAAAGGAAGCAGCAGCGGGTACATCATCATCATCATCACATCGTACGTACATGTGTGTAATGCTGCCTGACTGAGACATATCCCTGTTATCTACATTCTCTGGCAATAATGGTTGCGCATCACTCATTTCTTCAAACTGATGTGTAAATAACTCTTCTGACTGATCAATTGAATTGGCTGTGGTACTAGTGTTGGTGGTGGTGGCAGGCGGGTGAGTGGTAACTTGAGAGGTGCTCGAAGCTAAGCTGGAGGAGGATGGTGCGTCAATGTTCCAAGCGGAAGCTGTAGAAGATTGGGTGTCCTGTGTTAGCCAGTCAACTACGTCCTCTGAACTTTTCAAGTTCAGGGTAACTGGCCTCTGAACACTGGGCATTATTGTAGGGCCAAAGGGAATCACAGCACCACGACCACCACGGCCTCTGCAGGGAGTCCTGCCTCTGCCTGTCATTTTTTTTTAAATGTGGACTGTTGGTACCCCAACTAGACTGGATTGGTTGAACTTGGCACAGTACTTGTAAGCAAGACATACACTATGGGTAGCGGTCAAGCAAATGAACTTTGGTTGACGGTCAGGCAAATGCACTTAGATTTAAGAAAATAAAAGTTTGGGTTTTTTTAAATGTGGACTGTTGGTACCCCAAATAGATTGGATTGGTTGAACTTGGCACAGTGTATTTTAAAATTATGAGAAAACATGTTCTGTAAACTAAATAAAAATCATTTTAGGAGGTTGAGAGAAAAAGAAACCGGATGGGGGGATAGCGAGCAGAGCACACCATTTACAGCCCACTGGGAGACAAACTCATCCATTCCCCCAGTGGACAAAGCCAGATGGTACTCTGCCCGGATACGGGAGCGCACCAGCACCCGGAACATGGCCTCAGGTGACAAGGGAACCCCCCCCCCTATCAAACACTGCTTCCTGGACTTATATATAGCCAATTTGGCTAATGCCAGGAGCAGGTTGACGAGGAGGTCCCTAGCCTTATTGCCCTGGGACACTGGGCACCCAAAAATAAAAATGTGAGGGGAGAAATGCAGCCAGAACTGCAGGAGGAGGCCCCTCAAGAGTGACAAGAGGGGCTGCAGTCTGGCACAACTAAAATAAATATGATACACGGACTCTCCCTTGCCACAGAATGGACAAGTGGAGGGAGAGTCCGTGAATTTAGCTAAGTACTCTCCCTCAACTTTGAGAGGTTGGGGACAGGAGGAGCCTGAGGGGAAACACGGGGCTTGTGTCCAATGCAAACAGCCGGAGCAGGGGTGTTGAAAGGTGCATGTGGCACTCCGGCCTGCAAAACCCCGCGAAGGAAGGTGCGCGAGTCGGGGGAGATGGCATCCCTAATCTCCTGGAGCAAGCGCCCTGAGACTTTGGGCGTCACATATCCCAAATTGAGCGCAAGCTCCTGGGGTGACACCCAATCAGAACGCCGTAGTCCAGGAGATCCCCGACTCGGGTCATCCGTGCATGACTAAGGCGGCGGATGATACTGGGGGACTGTAACATTGGAGCACCCACTGCTGCATTAAATAGCAGGGGCTCCGTGAATATTTCATCCCCCAAAGGCACGCCCTGCCTGGTCACGGAGACCATGCTCCAGGCCTTGAGGGTTTCCTGGTAGTATGCCGGCAACACAGAGAGGTCTCTCCCAAACCCCTCGGGCCTGATCAGAAATAATTGCCGGTCATACCCCAGGTTGCGCAACTGGCGATAAAAGCTGGATGCCAGTGCGCACCACTGCGGAGAGGGATCTGCATATAGGTATCTCTGCAGGTACTGAAGGCGGAAGGTGGACAACTGGGAGCACACACAAACTACTCCCTGTCCACCCTCCACCAAAGGCAGACTTTCCACCCCTGCAGAGACCCAATGCCTTCCCATCCAGAGGAAATCTAACAAATTCCTCTGGATATTGGTGACAAACTCGGGGGTCGGACTCAGACAAATCAGCCGGTGCCAGATCTGAGAAGCCACCAGCTGATTCACCACTAGAGTCCGCCCCCTAAGGGAAAGCATTTTTGCTAGACCCCTCCATCGGCCCAGACGAGAGAGGACACTGCCCTCTAACTCCCTCCAGTTGTCTGGGACGGAAGCGTCCGCAGCGGACAGGTAGACCCCCAGATATTTAATGACATCTGCCTCCCACGTGATGTCACGAAACGTGGGAGGCAAAGAGTCTACCTGTAAATTACCCTCTAAAAGGCCTGTGCATTTGGACCAGTTGATCTGAGCGGAGGAGGCAGATGAATATACCTCCTGGCACTGTTTTGCCAGCTCAAGATCAACTGGATCCTGGGCCACGAGGAGCACATCGTCAGCATAAGCTGGAAGGACAATCCGCATGTCTGGATCTTTTAGCACCAGCCCTGTGAGCCTTTTCCTCAGTAGGCAGAGGAAAGGCTCGATGGCCAGTGCATATAACTGTCCAGACAAGGGACATCCTTGACGCACCCCTCGTCCAAATACCAAAGGTGCTGTTAGGGACCAATTGATTTTAAGTAAACACTCTGCAGAGGCATACAGCGTTCTTATAAAGCCCACAAACTGTGGGCCAAAGACGTACGCTTGCAGAGTGGCTATGAGGTAACCATGGTCCACCCTGTCAAACGCCTTCTCTTGATCTAAAGAGAGAAAGGCGAGTGACAGACCAGTCCTGCGAGAATAATGCAATAGATCCCGGACCAGAAAGATACTATCAAAGATAGTCCGGCCCGGGATCGCATAGGACCGGTCAGGGTGAACCAATTCTGCCAGCACAGACCCAAGTCTAAGCGAGATGGCTTTAGCTACAATCTTGTAGTCTGTGCTGAGCAGAGAGACCGGTCGCCAGTTCTTAATAAGCCGGAGATCCCCCTTTTTGGGCAGCAGGGCAAGTACTGCCCTGCGACAAGATAGGGGCATCACCCCGGTCTCCAGGGCTTCCCCAAGGACCAGATGGAAATCAGGTCCCAGAGTCTCCCAGAAAAATTGGAAAAACTCTACAGTCAGTCCATCCAGTCCTGGAGACTTCTCACAGGACATGGCACGGAGGGCTTCAGAGAGCTCTTGAAAAGATAGTGGTATATCAAGCCGCTCTCTTACACCCTCACTGACTGTGGGAAGCCCCTCCCATAGCACCCTGCAGGCGTCTGGAGAAATGGGATCCGGAGAGTAAAGCTCTTTATAAAAGTTCTGGGCTCTATCCCGGATACTCTCCGGATCTGTAAGGGGGGCACCGTCTTCATCAAGAAGACAGGTGATGTGCCTACTGTTACCCCCCTTTTTCTCCAGTGAATAGAAGAGGCGCGAGCCGCGGTCTAGATCTTTGAGAAAACCTAAGCGGCTGCGCACGTATGCCCCCTTGGCCTGGTGTTGTTCCAGGTCACAGAGGACACCCTTCCTCTCTACATACTCGCTCTGCAGGGATTGGTCCCTACAAGTGAACAGCCTCTGCTCCAGATGGAGTACCTCCCCCCGGAGTGACTCCAACTCCGCTTCGCGCTGCCCACTCGCACCCTTGGTATATTCCTGACACAGAAGTCGCAAATGAACCTTGCCCACGTCCCACCACAGTTTTAACGTGGCAAAGTCCCCCTTGCAACCCCTCCAGTCCGTCCAAAACTCCCGGATCAATGTCACGAGCCCCTGGTCCTTCAACAAAGCATTGTTGAAGTGCCAATAGGCGGCTCGTGGCGCTGTTGGAGTTAGCGCCACCGTCACAGACACACAGTTGTGGTCTGTGAACGGAGCCAGCCTAATGGCACAAGAACCGACTCGTGACATATAGTGACTAGATATATATAGTCTGTCGATCCGGGAGTGGGACACCAGACCGGCTCTCACCCTGACGTAGGTGAAACCGTCTGATGCCCCTGGGTTCTGCTCTCGCCAGATGTCCTCCAGGGAGAAGCGGGCGATGATCTCCCGCAGCGCTGACGCAGAAGGCGGGTACGGCTCTGGACTATTCCGGTCCAGAGCCTCGAGGGTGCAATTGAAATCACCCCCGAGTACCAAACACTTATCTGCGTCAACCGTCTCCAAAAACTGGGACAGTCTGGCGAGGAACCTCACTCTCTCGGGCCCTCCAGCAGGGGCATATATATTAACTAGGTTAATGATGCTACCCTGCTCTCGGACCCGGAGGTGGATTAGACGGCCTGGGATAACAGCTTTCACAAGCAGCAGCTCTGGCTGAAAAGACTCTGAGAACAGGGTCACCACTCCACATGACGCCGATGTGAAGTGGCTGAAGAAGACCCTGCCTCTCCACTCCAGTTGCCACGAGGCCTCAGCCTCTGGAGTGGTGTGAGTTTCCTGCAGGAAGCTCACAGAGTACCCTCCCTGATATAAATAGGAGAGTACCTGGAACCTGCGGAAACTGTCTAGACAGCCATTGGTATTTAGCGTGCTGATGTGCAAAGCCATTTCTGCGTGTCAGGAATTGTGCGTTCCTCAGACCCTTGAGACTGCTGATAGGACACGCACATTTTATAGAATTTCCGGACGCGGAGATGCTCCGCAGTCCCAGAATTCTTGGCCCTAGTGCTGACCACTAGATATTGCTGGAGAGAGTGGAGAATAAACAACATATTCTTCCACCTCTCCAAGGCCAGCCGCACCTTCCTTTTCTTTTGTCCATGAAGGGTGCTCTCAAGGAATAGATCTATTTCCTTGACAGGGATAACCCACCCAGAATCTGATGTTCCTTCTAGTGGGTCACCCCTGGGCTCCTCTTGGCTGAGAGCTTTTACTCCATCCTCCCCAGCTGGAGTCAGTTTCCTCAGCTTTATTCTCAGGGACCCCCTCTTAGATGATACAGAAGGAGTCCCTTTAGCACCCTTCAAGGTAAATAATGGACCCTTGGATTGCTGCTGCACCCCTGTAGCTTCAGGAGTGCATTCAGGGGTAGCTGGCTGGACAGCAGTGGCTGGCATGGCTTCCTTAATGGAAGCCTTGGAGGCTTTATATGCCTCCTCTGCCAGTTCCACCGCTGCTTGCTCAGCTTGGATGGCACCGATGTTAGGGTCAGTGGACGGCTGAGGAGGGTAGACAGGCTCTCCCATGATGTTAACAGGAAAACCTGTTTTATCACCCTCCCCCATTTCCACTTCCCCTTGTGCCACATCCCCCCTGACAGACAAATCCATGGGGTCCTGAATGGGGGTTATGCCTATATTCTCCCCCTCCAGTAGTGACTCGGCCTGGGGCTCTAACAAAGCCCGAGGTACGTCACTAGAGAGTGACACTGGAGGAGGAGACTGACTGGTGCCCTTGAAGCTCAGCACCTCAAGGACACAGACTACCCATTCAGCAGGGGCTTTGTTGGGACCCCCCTCAAAGCCAGAGGCAGAACCTGATCTTTCTTGTCTACCCCTGCCTCACTTGGGAGACCCTCTTGCCCCTGCTTTTCCTCCAGACCCTTTTCCAAAATAACCCCTATAGGGTCTGGAGAGAGAGATGTGTGGTCTGGCACCGGCTGGCTGAGCTTAATAACCGGGCCAGACAATGTCACCGGATGAGGAGGAGATGTTTTGTTCCTCTTCTTGCTTTTAGAGGGAGGTGCTCCACTATAGAGCACTTCCCACTTATCAGCAACCTCCCTGTTGGTTTTATGCTTCCTCTTCCTGGGGACGTCACTCCTGGAAGAGGAGCTGCCACTAGCTACCTCCCCTGCATAGGGCTTATTATCCCTCTGCTTACACTGTGCCCCCACACTAACTGATGTAGTTATGGTGGGGGCAGATTGGGACTTGGGAGATGCAGCTGTGACACTGGGAGGACCGGTGACATTCTTCCCCTTTTTCCCCGTGTCTGCAGTCTTGCTGGAGACCACAGACACAGATGGCTTTTTTGGGGAAGAAGGGGGTTTGGAGGCCGTGGTGGTGGCTTGAGGAACGGCCTCCTTGCCTGAGCTCTGTGGGGGGGCTATGACCCTTGAGGTCCCCGCTGTTATGGGCTCAGCGGGGATGGGTGCCGTACTGACGGAGGTGCCATTTGCTGGGGCTGGGGCATGATGCTTTACATTAGGGCAATTCCTACGTGTATGCCCCAACCCCTTGCAATGATAGCACTGCACCTCCGTAGTGCTGTAAAAAATCCTGTACAGCACCCCCTCAAATGGAACCCCAAAAGACCCCTCTATGTTTTCTGCGCCCTGAGGCAGGCACATTTGTACCTGCCTCTTGAAAGAGAGCACATGACGAAGTGCTCTCTCTCTGCACCCCAGGGGAATTTTAATAAATGGTGTTTTTACTTCCCCTAGGGTTAGCAGGTGGGGGCGCAGGAGGGAGTCTGGTAGGAAGGGGGGCACATTAGAGAGTGTTACTTTTGTGCCCAACCCTTCCAGGGGTTCTATTGGGACATATAATCCCCCCACTGTGATGCCTCTCTGTATAAGAATGTGTGCAGCAGCCAGAGTACGGGTAAAAAAAACTGCTTTCCCGTACATTTTGCTGGCTGCTACTATAACAGAGGGGCTGATGACATTAGCTGCAGCACGCAGATAGATATCAATGCTGTAGACCCCAGACATCTGACATTTAACCCCATGCTTCCTGGTGATCTGCCCCTCAGCCCCAGCGGTGGTATTACTGGGGCCAGCAGAAACCACCTGTGACCAGGTATTAGCCACAGGGGTAGGTCTGCTGGCAGAACCACCAGGAGCTGGGGCTGCCTTATCTGCCTGGGGCCTATGCTGTGCAGTGCTGCAGCTAGGATTTTCAGGGGCCATTATTCCCCCTTTTGACCCCTGAGGCTTCTTAATGGTCTTATCCCTCATGTTTAGACCCTTTTTTTTTTTAGTTTATTTGTTTTATTTATTTTTATTTTTTGTTTTATGATTTTCTACTGTTTTCTTTTTTTTTAAATATAAAAGTGTGAAAAAGAAACAAAAAGACAAAACTAAGGGAGACAAAACTAAGGGAGAGAGAGAGATAATGCTTGGCAGTGGAAGGGTTAATGGCCTGTTGCAAGGTGTTGCTAATTACAACAACACAGAGAACACAGAGGCTTTTTAACTCCTCTGTGTCTCTGTGTCAGATGTAAAAAAAACCTTTTAAACAAAAACTTCAAATTGTTTTCCCCCCACTGCCTACAAAGATGTTACTTGTCTTCTCTCCCCCCAAAACATAAAACCCAACACCAAACAAACAAAACTTTAACAAAACCTGAAAAACTTAAAAAAAAAAAAAGTCAAAGTAAAAAAAGTTTCAGGAGTGAAGGTAAAGTGCTAAGGGAGGGGGTGTGGCAAAGTATCCAGGAGACAGCTCACTCTCCTGGGATAGAGAGTTGAGCCTGACCCCCAGAAAACTAAAACTTAAATTAAACTAAGAAAAAAAACACAAAAACTCCCAAAAATGAACAACACCGTGCAAAAAGTGCTTATTAACAGAAAGGTGTTAAAATAAAACTTGTATTTGAGGGACTAAAACCCTAAAAAGCCTTTTGTTTGGAGCTCAAGCATGCACACAACCTCTTGGCACAGTACTTGTAAGCAAGACACACACTCAGCTAGCGGTCAAGCAAATTAACTTTGATTGACGGTCAGTCAAATGCACTTAGATTTATGAAAATAAAAGTATGGATTTTTTAAATGTGGACTGTTGGTACCCCAAATAGATTGGATTAGTTGAACTTGGCACAGTACTTGTAAGCAAGACACACACTATGGGTAGCCGTCAAGCAAATGAACTTTTATTGACGGTCAGGCAAATGCACTTAGATTTAAGAAAATAAAAGTTTGGTTTTTTTAAATGTGGACTGTTGGTACCCCAAATAGATTGGATTGGTTGAACTTGGCACAGTACTTGTAAGCAAGACACACACTCTGGCTAGCGGTCAAGCAAATGAACTTTGATTGACGGTCAGGCAAATGCACTTAGATTTAAGAAAATAAAAGTTTTTTTTTTTTAAATGTGGACTGTTGGTACCCCAAATAGATTGGATTGGTTGAACTTGGCACAGTGTATTTTAAAATCATGAGAAAAACTGTTCTGTAAACTAAAGAAAAATCATTTTAGGAGGTTGAGAGATAAAGAAACCGGATGGGGGGATACCGAGCAGAGCACACCATCTAAAGCCCACTGGGAGACAAACTCATCCATTCCCCCAGTGGACAAAGCCAGATGGTACTCTGCCCGGATACGGGAGCGCACCAGCACCCGGAACATGGCCTCAGGTGATAAGGGAACCCCCCCTATCAAAAACTGCTTCCTGGACTTATATATAGCCAATTTGGCTAATGCCAGGAGCAGGTTGATGAGGAGGTCCCTGGCCTTATTGCCCCGGGACACTGGGCGCCCAAAAATAAAAATGTGAGGGGAGAAATGCAGCCAGAACTGCAGGAGGAGGCCCCTCAAGAGTGACAAGAGGGGCTGCAGTCTGGCGCAACTAAAATAAATATGATACACGGACTCTCCCTTGCCACAGAATGGACAAGTGGAGGGAGAGTCCGTGAATTTAGCTAAGTACTCTCCCGTGCTCAGTGCACCATGGAGCACTCTCCAACTCAAGTCCCCGGTGGGTCGTGGAACTAAATCAGAATAAAGTTCCCTCCACCGGGGCCTCTTGCCCTCGTCAGCTGGTAGGACCCGCCTCCAGATGGTATCGGGACGGGTCACGAGGGCAAGGAAGTGCACTGTATGGAGCACGAGAGAATATAAGCTCTTCCTCGGCATGCCGCGAAAGCATGCCGAGGGTATGTCCCTCAACCTCGAGAGGTTGGGGACAGGAGGAGCCTGAGGGGAAACACGGGGCTTGTGTCCAATGCAAACAGCCGGAGAAGGGGTGTTGAAAGGTGCATGTGGCACTCCGGCCTGCAAAGCCCCGCGAAGGAAGGTTCGCGAGTCGGGGGAGATGGCATCTCTAATCTCCTGGAGCAAGCGCCCTGAGACTTTGGGCGTCAAATATCCCAAACGGAGCGCAAGCTCCTGGGGTGACACCCAATCAGAACGCCCGTATTCCAGGAGATCCCCGACTCGGGTCATCCGTGCATGACTAAGGCGGCGGATGATACTGGGGGACTGTAACATTGGAGCCCCCACTGCTGCATTAAATAGCAGGGGCTCCGTGAATATTTCATCCCCCAAAGGCACGCCCTGCCTGGTCACGGAGACCATGCTCCAGGCCTTGAGGGTTTCCTGGTAGTATGCCGGCAACACAGAGAGGTCTCTCCCAAACCCCTCTGGCCTGATCAGAAATAATTGCCAGTCATACCCCAGGTTGCGCAACTGGCGATAAAAGCTGGATGCCAGTGCGCACCACTGCGGAGAGGGATCTGCATATAGGTATCTCTGCAGGTAGTTTGTGTGTGCTCCCAGTGGACAACTGGGAGCACACACAAACTACTCCCTGTCCACCCTCCACCAAAGGCAGACTTGCCACCCCTGCAGAGACCCAATGCCTTCCCATCCAGAGGAAATCTAACAAATTCCTCTGGATATTGGTGACAAACTCGGGGGTCGGACTCAGACAAATCAGCCGGTGCCAGATCTGAGAAGCCACCAGCTGATTCACCACTAGAGTCCGCCCCCTAAGGGAAAGCATTTTTGCTAGACCCCTCCATCGTCCCAGACGAGAGAGGACACTGCCCTCTAACTCCCTCCAGTTGTCTGGGACGGAAGCGTCCGCAGCGGACAGGTAGACCCCCAGATATTTAATGACATCTGCCTCCCACGTGATGTCACGAAACGTGGGAGGCAAAGAGTCTACCTGTAAATTACCCTCTAAAAGGCCTTTGCATTTGGACCAGTTGATCTGAGCGGAGGAGGCAGCTGAATATACCTCCTGGCACTGTTTTGCCAGCTCAAGATCAACTGGATCCTGGGCCACGAGGAGCACATCGTCAGCATAAGCTGAAAGGACAATCCGCATGTCTGGATCTTTTAGCACCAGCCCTGTGAGCCTTTTCCTCAGTAGGCAGAGGAAAGGCTCAATGGCCAGTGCATATAACTGTCCAGACAAGGGACATCCTTGATGCACCCCTCGTCCAAATACCAAAGGTGCTGTTAGGGACCAATTGATTTTAAGTAAACACTCTGCAGAGGCGTACAGCGTTCTTATAAAGCCCACAAACTGTGGGCCAAAGCCGTACACTTGCAGAGTGGCTATGAGGTAACCATGGTCCACCCTGTCAAACGCCTTCTCTTGATCTAAAGAGAGAAAGGCGAGTGACAGACCAGTCCTGCGAGAATAATGCAATAGATCCCGGACCAGAAAGATACTATCAAAGATAGTCCGGCCCGGGATCGCATAGGACTGGTCAGGGTGAACCAATTCTGCCAGCACAGACCCAAGTCTAAGCGAGATGGCTTTAGCTACAATCTTGTAGTCCGTGCTGAGCAGAGAGACCGGTCGCCAGTTCTTAATAAGCCGGAGATCCCCCTTTTTGGGCAGCAGGGCAAGTACTGCCCTGCGACAAGACAGGGGCATCTCCCCGGTCTCCAGGGCTTCCCCAAGGACCAGATGGAAATCAGGTCCCAGAGTCTCCCAGAAAAATTGGAAAAACTCTACAGTCAGTCCGTCCAGTCCTGGAGACTTCTCACAGGACATGGCACGGAGGGCTTCAGAGAGCTCTTGAAAAGATAGTGGTATATCAAGCCTCTCTCTTACACCCTCACTGACTGTGGGGAGCCCCTCCCATAGCACCCTGCAGGCGTCTGGAGAAATGGGATCCGGAGAGTAAAGATCTTTATAAAAGTTCCGGGCTCTATCCCGGATACTCTCCGGATCTGTAAGGGGGGCACCGTCTTCATCTAGAAGACAGATGATGTGCCTACTGTTACCCCCCTTTTTCTCCAGTGAGTAGAAGAGGCGCGAGCCGCGGTCTAGATCTTTGAGAAAACCTAAGCGGCTGCGCACGTATGCCCCCTTGGCCTGGTGTCGTTCCAGGTCACAGAGGACACCCTTCCTCTCTACATACTCGCTCTGCAGGGATTGGTCCCTACAAGTGAACAGCCTCTGCTCCAGATGGAGTACCTCCCCCCGGAGTGACTCCAACTCAGCTTCGCGCTGCCCACTCGCACCCTTGGTATATTCCTGACACACAAGTCGCAAATGAACCTTGCCCACGTCCCACCACAGTTTTAACGTGGCAAAGTCCCCCTTGCAACCCCTCCAGTCCGTCCAAAACTCCCGGATCAATGTCACGAGCCCCTGGTCCTTCAACAAAGCATTGTTGAAGTGCCAATAGGCGGCTCGTGGCGCTGTTGGCGTTAGCGCCACTGTCACAGACACACAGTTGTGGTCTGCAAACGGAGCCAGCCTAATGGCACAAGAACCGACTCGTGACATATAGTGACTAGATATATATAGTCTGTCGATCCGGGAGTGGGACACCAGACCGGCTCTCACCCTGACGTAGGTGAAACCGTCTGATGCCCCTGGGTTCTGCTCTCGCCAGATGTCCTCCAGGGAGAAGCGGGCGATGATCTCCCGCAGGGCTGACGCAGAAGGCGGGTACGTCTCTGGACTATTCCGGTCCAGAGCGTCGAGGGTGCAGTTGAAATCACCCCCGAGTACCAAACACTCATCTGCGTCAACCATCTCCAAAAACTGGGACAGTCTGGCGAGGAACCTCACTCTCTCGAGCCCTCCAGCAGGGGCATATATATATATATGAACTTGGCACAGTACTTGTAAGCATTCACAAGCAGCAGCTCTGGCTGAAAAGACTCTGAGAACAGGGTCACCACTCCACATGACGCCGATGTGAAGTGGCTGAAGAAGACCCTGCCTCTCCACTCCAGTTGCCACGAGGCCTCAGCCTCTGGAGTGGTGTGAGTTTCCTGCAGGAAGCTCACAGAGTACCCTCCCTGATATAAATAGGAGAGTACCTGGAACCTGCGGAAACTGTCTTGACAGCCATTGGTATTTAGCGTGCTGATGTGCAAAGCCATTACTGCGTGTCAGGAATTGTGCGTTCCTCAGACCCTTGAGACTGCTGATAGGACACGCACATTTTATAGAATTTCCGGACGCAGAGATGCTCCGCAGTCCCAGAATTCTTGGCCCTAGTGCTGACCACTAGATATTGCTGGAGAGAGTGGAGAATAAACAACATATTCTTCCACCTCTCCAAGGCCAGCCGCACCTTCCTTTTATTTTGTCCATGAAGGGTGCTCTCAAGGAATAGATCTATTTCCTTGACAGGGATAACCCACCCAGAATCTGATGTTCCTTCTAGTGGGTCACCCCTGGGCTCCTCTTGGCTGAGGGCTTTTACTCCATCCTCCCCGGCTGGAGTCAGTTTCCTCAGCTTTATTCTCAGGGACCCCCTCTTAGATGATACAGAAGGAGTCCCTTTAGCACCCTTCAAGGTAAATAATGGACCCTTGGATTGCTGCTGCACCCCTGTAGCTTCAGGAGTGCATTCAGGGGTAGCTGGCTGGACAGCAGTGGCTGGCATGGCTTCCTTAATGGAAGCCTTGGAGGCTTTATATGCCTCCTCTGCCAGTTCCACCGCTGCTTGCTCAGCTTGGATGGCACCGATGTTAGGGTCAGTGGACGGCTGAGGAGGGTAGACAGGCTCTCCCATGATGTTAACAGGAAAACCTGTTTTATCACCCTCCCCCATTTCCACTTCCCCTTGTGCCACATCCCCCCTGACAGACAAATCCATGGGGTCCTGAATGGGGGTCATGCCTATATTCCCCCCCTCCAGTAGTGACTCGGCCTGGGGCTCTAACAAAGCCCGAGGTACGTCACTAGAGAGTGACACTGGAGGAGGAGACTGACTGGTGCCCTTGAAGCTCAGCACCTCAGGGACACTGACTACCCATTCAGCAGGGGCTTTGTTGGGTCCCCCCTCAAAGGCCAGAGGCAGAACCTGATCTTTCTTGTCTACCCCTGCCTCACTTGGGAGACCCTCTTGCCCCTGCTTTTCCTCCAGACCCTTTTCCACATTAACCCCTATAGGGTCTGGAGAGAGAGATGTGTGGTTTGGCACCGGCTGGCTGAGCTTAATAACCGGGCCAGACAATGTCACCGGATGAGGAGGAGATGTTTTGTTCCTCTTCTTGCTTTTAGAGGGAGGTGCTCCACTATAGAGCACTTCCCACTTATCAGCAACCTCCCTGTTGGTTTTATGCTTCCTCTTCCTGGGGACGTCACTCCTGGAAGAGGAGCTGCCACTAGCTGCCTCCCCTGCAGAGGGCTTATTATCCCTCTGCTTACACTGTGCCCCCACACTAACTGATGTAATTATGGTGGGGGCAGATTGGGACTTGGGAGATGCAGCTGTGACACTGGGAGGACCGGTGACATTCTTCCCCTTTTTCCCCGTGTCTGCAGTCTTGCTGGAGACCACAGACACAGATGGCTTTTTTGGGGAAGAAGGGGGTTTGGAGGCCGTGGTGGTGGCTTGAGGAACGGCCTCCTTGCCTGAGCTCTGTGGGGGGGCTATGACCCTTGAGGTCCCCGCTGTTATGGGCTCAGCGGGGATGGGTGCCGTACTGACGGAGGTGCCATTTGCTGGGGCTGGGGCATGATGCTTTACATTAGGACAATTCCTACGTGTATGCCCCAACCCTTTGCAATGATAGCACTGCACCTCCGTAGTGCTGTAAAAAATCCTGTACAGCACCCCCTCAAATGGAACCCCAAAAGACCCCTCTATGTTTTCTGCGCCCTGAGGCAGGCACATTTGTACCTGCCTCTTGAAAGAGAGCACATGACGAAGTGCTCTCTCTCTGCACCCCAGGGGAATTTTAATAAATGGTGTTTTTACTTCCCCTAGGGTTAGCAGGTGGGGGCGCAGGAGGGAGTCTGGTAGGAAGGGGGGCACATTAGAGAGTGTTACTTTTGTGCCCAACCCTTCCAGGGGTTCTATTGGGACATATAATCCCCCCACTGTGATGCCTCTCTGTACAAGAATGTGAGCAGCAGCCAGCGTACGGGTAAAGAAAACTGCTTTCCCGTACATTTTGCTGGCTGCTACTATAACAGAGGGGCTGATGACGTTAGCTGCAGCACGCAGATAGATATCAATGCTGTAGACCCCAGACATCTGACATTTAACCCCATGCTTCCTAGTGATCTGCCCCTCAGCCCCAGCGGTGGTATTACTGGGGCCAGCAGAAACCACCTGTGACCAGGGATTAGCCACATGGGTAGGTCTGCTGGCAGAACCACCAGGAGCTGGGGCTGCCTTATCTGCCTGGGGCCTATGCTGTGCAGTGCTGCAGCTAGGATTTTCAGGGGCCATTATTCCCCCTTTTGACCCCTGAGGCTTCTTAGTGGTCTTATCCCTCATGTTTAGACCCTTTTTTTTTTTAGTTTATTTGTTTTATTTATTTTTATTTTTTGTTTTATGATTTTTTACTGTTTCCTTTTTTTTAAAATATAAAAGTGTGAAAAAGAAACAAAAAAACAAAACTAAGGGAGACAAAACTAAGGGAGAGAGAGAGGTGATGCTTGGCAGTGGAAGGGTTAATGGCCTGTTGCAAGGTGTCTAATTGCAACAACACAGAGAACACAGAGGCTTTTTAACCCCTCTGTGTCTCTGTGTCAGATGTTAAAAAAAAAGCCTTTTCAACAAAAATTCTAATTGTTTTCCCCCCCACTGCCTAAAAAATGTTACTTGTCTTCTCTCCCCCAAAACATAAAACCCAACACCAAACAAACAAAACTTTAACAAAACCTAATAAACTTTTTTAAAAGAAAAAAAGTAAAAGTAACAAAGCTCCAGGAGTGAAGGTGTAGTGCTAAGGGAGGGGTGTGGCAAAGTATCCAGGAGACAGCTCACTCTCCTGGGATAGAGACTTGAGCCTGACTCCCAGAAAACTAAAACTTAAATTAAACTAAGAAAAAAACCACAAAAACTCCCAAAAAAGAACAACACCGTGCACAAAGTGCTTATTAACAGAAAGGTGTTAAAATAAAACTTGTATTTGAGGGACTAAGACCCTAAAAAGCCTTTTGTTTGGAGCTCAAGCATGCACACAACATGCTCTCTTGCACAGTACTTGTAAGCAGGACACACACTATGGGTAGCCGTCAAGCAAATGAACTTTTATTGACGGTCAGGCAAATGCACTTAGATTTAAGAAAATAAAAGTTTGGTTTTTTTAAATGTGGACTGTTGGTACCCCAAATAGATTGGATTGGTTGAACTTGGCACAGTACTTGTAAGCAAGACACACACTATGGCTAGCGGTCAAGCAAATGAACTTTGATTGACGGTCAGGCAAATGCACTTAGATTTAAGAAAATAAAAGTTTGGTTTTTTTAAATGTGGACTGTTGGTACCCCAAATAGATTGGATTGGTTGAACTTGGCACAGTACTTGTAAGCAAGACACACACTATGGCTAGCGGTCAAGCAAATGAACTTTGATTGACGGTCAGGCAAATGCACTTAGATTTAAGAAAATAAAAGTTTGGGTTTTTTAAATGTGGACTGTTGGTACCCCAAATACATTGGATTGTTGAACTTGGCACAGTACTTGTAAGCAAGACACACACTCTGGCTAGCGGTCAAGCAAATGAACTTTGATTGATGGTCAGGCAAATGCACTTAGATTTAAGAAAATAAAAGTTTGGGTTTTTTAAATGTGGACTGTTGATACCCCAACTAGACTGGATTGGTTGAACTTGGCACAGTGTATTTTAAAATTATGAGAAAACATTTTCTGTAAACTAAATAAAAATCATATTAGGAGGTTGAAAGAAAAAGAAACCGGATGGGGGGATACCGAGCAGAGCACACCATCTACAGCCCACTGGGAGACAAACTCATCCATTCCCCCAGTAGACAAAGCCAGTTGGTACTCTGCCCGGATACGGGAGCGCACCAGCACCCGGAACATGGCCTCAGGTGACAAGGGAACCCCCCCTATCAAACACTGCTTCCTGGACTTATATATAGCCAACTTGGCTAATGCCAGGAGCAGGTTGACGAGGAGGTCCCTGGCCTTATTGCCCCGGGACACTGGGCGCCCAAAAATAAAAATGTGAGGGGAGAAATGCAGCCAGAACTGCAGGAGGAGGCCCCTCAAGAGTGACAAGAGGGGCTGCAGTCTGGCGCAACTAAAATAAACATGATACACGGACTCTCCCTTGCCACAGAATGGACAAGTGGAGGGAGAGTCCGTGAATTTAGCTAAGTATTCTCCCGTGCTCAGTGCACCATGGAGCACTCTCCAACTCAAGTCCCCGGTGGGTCGTGGAACTAAATCAGAATAAAGTTCCCTCCACCGGGGCCTCTTGCCCTCGTCAGCTGGTAGGACCCGCCTCCAGATGGTATCGGGACGGGTCACGAGGGCAAGGAAGTGCACTGTATGGAGCACGAGAGAATATAAGCTCTTCCTCGGCATGCCGCGAAAGCATGCCGAGGGTATGTCCCTCAACCTCGAGAGGTTGGGGACAGGAGGAGCCTGAGGGGAAACACGGGGCTTGTGTCCAATGCAAACAGCCGGAGAAGGGGTGTTGAAAGGTGCATGTGGCACTCCGGCCTGCAAAGCCCCGCGAAGGAAGGTGCGCGAGTCGGGGGAGATGGCATCTCTAATCTCCTGGAGCAAGCGCCCTGAGACTTTGGGCGTCACATATCCCAAACGGAGCGCAAGCTCCTGGGGTGACACCCAATCAGAACGCCCGTATTCCAGGAGATCCCCGACTCGGGTCATCCGTGCATGACTAAGGCGGCGGATGATACTGGGGGACTGTAACATTGGAGCCCCCACTGCTGCATTAAATAGCAGGGGCTCTGTGAATATTTCATCCCCCAAAGGCACGCCCTGCCTGGTCACGGAGACCATGCTCCAGGCCTTGAGGGTTTCCTGGTAGTATGCCGGCAACACAGAGAGGTCTCTCCCAAACCCCTCGGGCCTGATCAGAAATAATTGCCGGTCATACCCCAGGTTGCGCAACTGGCGATAAAAGCTGGATGCCAGTGCGCACCACTGCGGAGAGGGATCTGCATATAGGTATCTCTGCAGGTACTGAAGGCGGAAGGTGGACAACTGGGAGCACACACAAACTACTCCCTGTCCACCCTCCACCAAAGGCAGACTTGCCACCCCTGCAGAGACCCAATGCCTTCCCATCCAGAGGAAATCTAACAAATTCCTCTGGATATTGGTGACAAACTCGGGGGTCGGACTCAGACAAATCAGCCGGTGCCAGATCTGAGAAGCCACCAGCTGATTCACCACTAGAGTCCGCCCCCTAAGGGAAAGCATTTTTGCTAGACCCCTCCACCGTCCCAGACGAGAGAGGACACTGCCCTCTAACTCCCTCCAGTTGTCTGGGACGGAAGCGTCCGCAGCGGACAGGTAGACCCCCAGATATTTAATGACATCTGCCTCCCACGTGATGTCACGAAACGTGGGAGGCAAAGAGTCCACCTGTAAATTACCCTCTAAAAGGCCTGTGCATTTGGACCAGTTGATCTGAGCGGAGGAGGCAGCTGAATATACCTCCTGGCACTGTTTTGCCAGCTCAAGATCAACTGGATCCTGGGCCACGAGGAGCACATCGTCAGCATAAGCTGAAAGGACAATCCGCATGTCTGGATCTTTTAGCACCAGCCCTGTGAGCCTTTTCCTCAGTAGGCAGAGGAAAGGCTCAATGGCCAGTGCATATAACTGTCCAGACAAGGGACATCCTTGACGCACCCCTCGTCCAAATACCAAAGGTGCTGATAGGGACCAATTGATTTTAAGTAAACACTCTGCAGAGGCGTACAGCGTTCTTATAAAGCCCACAAACTGTGGGCCAAAGCCGTACGCTTGCAGAGTGGCTATGAGGTAACCATGGTCCACCCTGTCAAACGCCTTCTCTTGATCTAAAGAGAGAAAGGCGAGTGACAGACCAGTCCTGCGAGAATAATGCAATAGATCCCGGACCAGAAAGATACTATCAAAGATAGTCCGGCCCGGGATCGCATAGGACTGGTCAGGGTGAACCAATTCTGCCAGCACAGACCCAAGTCTAAGCGAGATGGCTTTAGCTACAATCTTGTAGTCCGTGCTGAGCAGAGAGACCGGTCGCCAGTTCTTAATAAGCCGGAGATCCCCCTTTTTGGGCAGCAGGGCAAGTACTGCCCTGCGACAAGACAGGGGCATCTCCCCGGTCTCCAGGGCTTCCCCAAGGACCAGATGGAAATCAGGTCCCAGAGTCTCCCAGAAAAATTGGAAAAACTCTACAGTCAGTCCGTCCAGTCCTGGAGACTTTTCACAGGACATGGCACGGAGGGCTTCAGAGAGCTCTTGAAAAGATAGTGGTATATCAAGCCGCTCTCTTACACCCTCACTGACTGTGGGGAGCCCCTCCCATAGCACCCTGCAGGCGTCTGGAGAAATGGGATCCGGAGAGTAAAGATCTTTATAAAAGTTCCGGGCTCTATCCCGGATACTCTCCGGATCTGTAAGGGGGGCACCGTCTTCATCTAGAAGACAGGTGATGTGCCTACTGTTACCCCCCTTTTTCTCCAGTGAGTAGAAGAGGCGCGAGCCGCGGTCTAGATCTTTGAGAAAACCTAAGCGGCTGCGCACGTATGCCCCCTTGGCCTGGTGTCGTTCCAGGTCACAGAGGACACCCTTCCTCTCTACATACTCGCTCTGCAGGGATTGGTCCCTACAAGTGAACAGCCTCTGCTCCAGATGGAGTACCTCCCCCCGGAGTGACTCCAACTCAGCTTCGCGCTGCCCACTCGCACCCTTGGTATATTCCTGACACAGAAGTCGCAAATGAACCTTGCCCACGTCCCACCACAGTTTTAACGTGGCAAAGTCCCCCTTGCAACCCCTCCAGTCCGTCCAAAACTCCCGGATCAATGTCACGAGCCCCTGGTCCTTCAACAAAGCATTGTTGAAGTGCCAATAGGCGGCTCGTGGCGCTGTTGGCGTTAGCGCCACTGTCACAGACACACAGTTGTGGTCTGTGAACGGAGCCAGCCTAATGGCACAAGAACCGACTCGTGACATATAGTGACTAGATATATATAGTCTGTCGATCCGGGAGTGGGACACCAGACTGGCTCTCACCCTGACGTAGGTGAAACCGTCTGATGCCCCTGGGTTCTGTTCTCGCCAGATGTCCTCCAGGGAGAAGCGGGCGATGATCTCCCGCAGGGCTGATGCAGAAGGCGGGTACGGCTCTGGACTATTCCGGTCCAGAGCGTCGAGGGTGCAGTTGAAATCACCCCCGAGTACCAAACACTCATCTGCGTCAACCGTCTCCAAAAACTGGGACAGTCTGGCGAGGAACCTCACTCTCTCGAGCCCTCCAGCAGGGGCATATGTATTAACTAGGTTAATGATGCTACCCTGCTCTCGGACCCGGAGGTGGATTAGACGGCCTGGGATAACAGCTTTCACAAGCAGCAGCTCTGGCTGAAAAGACTCTGAGAACAGGGTCACCACTCCACATGACGCCGATGTGAAGTGGCTGAAGAAGACCCTGCCTCTCCACTCCAGTTGCCACGAGGCCTCAGCCTCTGGAGTGGTGTGAGTTTCCTGCAGGAAGCTCACAGAGTACCCTCCCTGATATAAATAGGAGAGTACCTGGAACCTGCGGAAACTGTCTTGACAGCCATTGGTATTTAGCGTGCTGATGTGCAAAGCCATTACTGCGTGTCAGGAATTGTGCGTTCCTCAGACCCTTGAGACTGCTGATAGGACACGCACATTTTATAGAATTTCCGGACGCGGAGATGCTCCGCAGTCCCAGAATTCTTGGCCCTAGTGCTGACCACTAGATATTGCTGGAGAGAGTGGAGAATAAACGACATATTCTTCCACCTCTCCAAGGCCAGCCGCACCTTCCTTTTCTTTTGTCCATGAAGGGTGCTCTCAAGGAATAGATCTATTTC
This sequence comes from Discoglossus pictus, assembly GCA_027410445.1. Taxonomy (NCBI): domain Eukaryota; kingdom Metazoa; phylum Chordata; class Amphibia; order Anura; family Alytidae; genus Discoglossus; species Discoglossus pictus. Next base: position 431,187,618 of record CM050163.1, on the reverse strand, counting down.
CTTGACAGGGATAACCCACCCAGAATCTGATGTTCCTTCTAGTGGGTCACCCCTGGGCTCCTCTTGGCTGAGGGCTTTTACTCCATCCTCCCCGGCTGGAGTCAGTTTCCTCAGCTTTATTCTCAGGGACCCCCTCTTAGATGATACAGAAGGAGTCCCTTTAGCACCCTTCAAGGTAAATAATGGACCCTTGGATTGCTGCTGCACCCCTGTAGCTTCAGGAGTGCATTCAGGGGTAGCTGGCTGGACAGCAGTGGCTGGCATGGCTTCCTTAATGGAAGCCTTGGAGGCTTTATATGCCTCCTCTGCCAGTTCCACCGCTGCTTGCTCAGCTTGGATGGCACCGATGTTAGGGTCAGTGGACGGCTGAGGAGGGTAGACAGGCTCTCCCATGATGTTAACAGGAAAACCTGTTTTATCACCCTCCCCCATTTCCACTTCCCCTTGTGCCACATCCCCCCTGACAGACAAATCCATGGGGTCCTGAATGGGGGTCATGCCTATATTCCCCCCCTCCAGTAGTGACTCGGCCTGGGGCTCTAACAAAGCCCGAGGTACGTCACTAGAGAGTGACACTGGAGGAGGAGACTGACTGGTGCCCTTGAAGCTCAGCACCTCAGGGACACTGACTACCCATTCAGCAGGGGCTTTGTTGGGTCCCCCCTCAAAGGCCAGAGGCAGAACCTGATCTTTCTTGTCTACCCCTGCCTCACTTGGGAGACCCTCTTGCCCCTGCTTTTCCTCCAGACCCTTTTCCACATTAACCCCTATAGGGTCTGGAGAGAGAGATGTGTGGTCTGGCACCAGCTGGCTGAGCTTAATAACTGGGCCAGACAATGTCACCGGATGAGGAGGAGATGTTTTGTTCCTCTTCTTGCTTTTAGAGGGAGGTGCTCCACTATAGAGCACTTCCCACTTATCAGCAACCTCGCTGTTGGTTTTATGCTTCCTCTTCCTGGGGACGTCACTCCTGGAAGAGGAGCTGCCACTAGCTGCCTCCCCTGCAGAGGGCTTATTATCCCTCTGCTTACACTGTGCCCCCACACTAACTGATGTAATTATGGTGGGGGCAGATTGGGACTTGGGAGATGCAGCTGTGACACTGGGAGGACCGGTGACATTCTTCCCCTTTTTCCCCGTGTCTGCAGTCTTGCTGGAGACCACAGACACAGATGGCTTTTTTGGGGAAGAAGGGGGTTTGGAGGCCGTGGTGGTGGCTTGAGGAACGGCCTCCTTGCCTGAGCTCTGTGGGGGGGCTATGACCCTTGAGGTCCCCGCTGTTATGGGCTCAGCGGGGATGGGTGCCGTACTGATGGAGGTGCCATTTGCTGGGGCTGGGGCATGATGCTTTACATTAGGACAATTCCTACGTGTATGCCCCAACCCTTTGCAATGATAGCACTGCACCTCCGTAGTGCTGTAAAAAATCCTGTACAGCACCCCCTCAAATGGAACCCCAAAAGACCCCTCTATGTTTTCTGCGCCCTGAGGCAGGCACATTTGTACCTGCCTCTTGAAAGAGAGCACATGACGAAGTGCTCTCTCTCTGCACCCCAGGGGAATTTTTATAAATGGTGTTTTTACTTCCCCTAGGGTTAGCAGGTGGGGGCGCAGGAGGGAGTCTGGTAGGAAGGGGGGCACATTAGAGAGTGTTACTTTTGTGCCCAACCCTTCCAGGGGTTCTATTGGGACATATAATCCCCCCACTGTGATGCCTCTCTGTATAAGAATGTGTGCAGCAGCCAGAGTACGGGTAAAAAAAAAACTGCTTTCCCGTACATTTTGCTGGCTGCTACTATGACAGAGGGGCTGATGACATTAGCTGCAGCACGCAGATAGATATCAATGCTGTAGACCCCAGACATCTGACATTTAACCCCATGCTTCCTGGTGATCTGCCCCTCAGCCCCAGCGGTGGTATTACTGGGGCCAGCAGAAACCACCTGTGACCAGGTATTAGCCACAGGGGTAGGTCTGCTGGCAGAACCACCAGGAGCTGGGGCTGCCTTATCTGCCTGGGGCCTATGCTGTGCAGTGCTGCAGCTAGGATTTTCAGGGGCCATTATTCCCCCTTTTGACCCCTGAGGCTTCTTAATGGTCTTATCCCTCATGTTTAGACCCTTTTTTTTTTTTAGTTTATTTGTTTTATTTATTTTTATTTTTTGTTTTATGATTTTCTACTGTTTTCTTTTTTTTTTTAAATATAAAAGTGTGAGAAAGAAACAAAAAGACAAAACTAAGGGAGACAAAAACTAAGGGAGAGAGATGATGTTTGGCAGTGGAAGGGTTAATGGCCTGTTGCAAGGTGTTACTAAATGCAACAACACAGAGAACACAGTGGCTTTTTAACCCCTCTGTGTCTCTGTGTCAGATGTTAAAAAAGCCTTTTAAACAAAACTTCAAATTGTTTTCCCCCCCACTGCCTACAAAGATGTTACTTGTCTTCTCTCCCCCAAAACATAAAACCCAACACCAAACAAACAAAATTTTAACAAAACCTGAAAAACTTTTAAAAAAAGTCAAAGTAAAAAAGCTCCAGGAGTGAAGGTGTAGTGCTAAGGGAGAGGTGTGGCAAAGTATCCAGGAGAGAGCTCACTCTCCTGGGATAGAGGGCTGAGCCTGGCTCCCAGAAAACTAAAACTTAAATTAAACTAAGAAAAATACCACAAAAACTCCCAAAAATTAACAACACCGTGCACAAAGTGCTTATAAACAGAAAGGTGTTAAAATAAAACTTGTATTTGAGGGACTAAGACCCTAAAAAGCCTTTTGTTTGGAGCTCAAGCATGCACACAACCTCTTGGCACAGTACTTGTAAGCAAGACACACACTCAGCTAGCGGTCAAGCAAATGAACTTTGATTGACGGTCAGTCAAATGCACTTAGATTTATGAAAATAAAAGTATGGAGTTTTTAAATGTGGACTGTTGGTACCCCAAATAGATTGGATTAGTTGAACTTGGCACAGTGTATTTTGACATTATGAAAAACATGATCTGTAAACTAAAGAAAAATCATTTTAGGAGGTTGAGAGATAAAGAAACTGGATGGGGGGATACCGAGCAGAGCACACCATCTAAAGCCCACTGGGAGACAAACTCATCCATTCCCCCAGTGGACAAAGCCAGGTGGTACTCTGCCCGGATACGGGAGCGCACCAGCACCCGGAACATGGCCTCAGGTGACAAGGGAACCCCCCCTATCAAAAACTGCTTCCTGGACTTATATATAGCCAATTTGGCTAATGCCAGGAGCAGGTTGACGAGGAGGTCCCTGGCCTTATTGCCCCGGGACACTGGGCGCCCAAAAATAAAAATGTGAGGGGAGAAATGCAGCCAGAACTGCAGGAGGAGGCCCCTCAAGAGTGACAAGAGGGGCTGCAGTCTGGCGCAACTAAAATAAATATGATACACGGACTCTCCCTTGCCACAGAATGGACAAGTGGAGGGAGAGTCCGTGAATTTAGCTAAGTACTCTCCCGTGCTCAGTGCACCATGGAGCACTCTCCAACTCAAGTCCCCGGTGGGTCGTGGAACTAAATCAGAATAAAGTTCCCTCCACCGGGGCCTCTTGCCCTCGTCAGCTGGTAGGACCCGCCTCCAGATGGTATCGGGACGGGTCACGAGGGCAAGGAAGTGCACTGTATGGAGCACGAGAGAATATAAGCTCTTCCTCGGCATGCCGCGAAAGCATGCCGAGGGTATGTCCCTCAACTTCGAGAGGTTGGCGACAGGAGGAGCCTGAGGGGAAACACGGGGCTTGTGTCCAATGCAAACAGCCGGAGCAGGGGTGTTGAAAGGTGCATGTGGCACTCCGGCCTGCAAAGCCCCGCGAAGGAAGGTGCGCGTGTCGGGGGAGATGGCATCCCTAATCTCCTGGAGCAAGCGCCCTGAGACTTTGGGCGTCACATATCCCAAACGGAGCGCAAGCTCCTGGGGTGACACCCAATCAGAACGCCCGTATTCCAAGAGATCCCCGACTCGGGTCATCCGTGCATGACTAAGGCGGCGGATGATACTGGGGGACTGTAACATTGGAGCCCCCACTGCTAGATTAAATAGCAGGGGCTCCGTAAATATTTCATCCCCCAAAGGCACGCCCTGCCTGGTCACGGAGACCATGCTCCAGGCCTTGAGGGTTTCCTGGTAGTATGCCGGCAACACAGAGAGGTCTCTCCCAAACCCCTCGGGCCCGATCAGAAATAATTGCCGGTCATACCCCAGGTTGCGCAACTGGCGATAAAAGCTGGATGCCAGTGCGCACCACTGCGGAGAGGGATCTGCATATAGGTATCTCTGCAGGTACTGAAGGCGGAAGGTGGACAACTGGGAGCACACACAAACTACTCCCTGTCCACCCTCCACCAAAGGCAGACTTGCCACCCCTGCAGAGACCCAATGCCTTCCCATCCAGAGGAAATCTAACAAATTCCTCTGGATATTGGTGACAAACTCGGGGGTCGGACTCAGACAAATCAGCCGGTGCCAGATCTGAGAAGCCACCAGCTGATTCACCACTAGAGTCCGCCCCCTAAGGGAAAGCATTTTTGCTAGACCCCTCCATCGTCCCAGACGAGAGAGGACACTGCCCTCTAACTCCCTCCAGTTGTCTGGGACGGAAGCGTCCGCAGCGGACAGGTAGACCCCCAGATATTTAATGACATCTGCCTCCCACGTGATGTCACGAAACGTGGGAGGCAAAGAGTCTACCTGTAAATTACCCTCTAAAAGGCCTTTGCATTTAGACCAGTTGATCTGAGCGGAGGAGGCAGCTGAATATACCTCCTGGCACTGTTTTGCCAGCTCAAGATCAACTGGATCCTGGGCCACGAGGAGCACATCGTCAGCATAAGCTGAAAGGACAATCCACATGTCTGGATCTTTTAGCACCAGCCCTGTGAGCCTTTTCCTCAGTAGGCAGAGGAAAGGCTCAATGGCCAGTGCATATAACTGTCCAGACAAGGGACATCCTTGACGCACCCCTCGTCCAAATACCAAAGGTGCTGTTAGGGACCAATTGATTTTAAGTAAACACTCTGCAGAGGCGTACAGCATTCTTATAAAGCCCACAAACTGTGGGCCAAAGCCGTACGCTTGCAGAGTGGCTATGAGGTAACCATGGTCCACCCTGTCAAACGCCTTCTCTTGATCTAAAGAGAGAAAGGCGAGTGACAGACCAGTCCTGCGAGAATAATGCAATAGATCCCGGACCAGAAAGATACTATCAAAGATAGTCCGGCCCGGGATCGCATAGGACTGGTCAGGGTGAACCAATTCTGCCAGCACAGACCCAAGTCTAAGCGAGATGGCTTTAGCTACAATTTTGTAGTCCGTGCTGAGCAGAGAGACCGGTCGCCAGTTCTTAATAAGCCGGAGATCCCCCTTTTTGGGCAGCAGGGCAAGTACTGCCCTGCGACAAGACAGGGGCAACCCCCCCGGTCTCCAGGGCTTCCCCAAGGACCAGATGGAAATCAGGTCCCAGAGTCTCCCAGAAAAATTGGAAAAACTCTACAGTCAGTCCGTCCAGTCCTGGAGACTTCTCACAGGACATGGCACGGAGGGCTTCAGAGAGCTCTTGAAAAGATAGTGGCATATCAAGCCGCTCTCTTACACCCTCACTGACTGTGGGGAGCCCCTCCCATAGCACCCTGCAGGCGTCTGGAGAAATGGGATCCGGAGAGTAAAGATCTTTATAAAAGTTCCGGGCTCTATCCCGGATACTCTCCGGATCTGTAAGGGGGGCACCGTCTTCATCTAGAAGACAGGTGATGTGCCTACTGTTACCCCCCTTTTTCTCCAGTGAGTAGAAGAGGCGCGAGCCGCGGTCTAGATCTTTGAGAAAACCTAAGCGGCTGCGCACGTATGCCCCCTTGGCCTGGTGTCGTTCCAGGTCACAGAGGACACCCTTCCTCTCTACATACTCGCTCTGCAGGGATTGGTCCCTACAAGTGAACAGCCTCTGCTCCAGATGGAGTACCTCCCCCCGGAGTGACTCCAACTCAGCTTCGCGCTGCCCTCTCGCACCCTTGGTATATTCCTGACACAGAAGTCGCAAATGAACCTTGCCCACGTCCCACCACAGATTTAACGTGGCAAAGTCCCCCTTACAACCCCTCCAGTCCGTCCAAAACTCCCGGATCAATGTCACGAGCCCCTGGTCCTTCAACAAAGCATTGTTGAAGTGCCAATAGGCGGCTCGTGGCGCTGTTGGCGTTAGCGCCACCGTCACAGACACACAGTTGTGGTCTGTGAACGGAGCCAGCCTAATGGCACAAGAACCGACTCGTGACATATAGTGACTAGATATATATAGTCTGTCGATCCGGGAGTGGGACACCAGACCAGCTCTCACCCTGACGTAGGTGAAACCGTTTGATGCCCCTGGGTTCTGCTCTCGCCAGATGTCCTCCAGGGAGAAGCGGGCGATGATCTCCCGCAGGGCTGATGCAGAAGGCGGGTACGGCTCTGGACTATTCCGGTCCAGAGCGTCGAGGGTGCAGTTGAAATCACCCCCGAGTACCAAACACTCATCTGATTCAACCGTCTCCAAAAACTGGGACAGTCTGGCGAGGAACCTCACTCTCTCGGGCCCTCCAGCAGGGGAATATATATTAACTAGGTTAATGATGCTACCCTGCTCTCGGACCCGGAGGTGGATTAGACGGCCTGGGATAACAGCTCTCACAAGCAGCAGCTCTGGCTGAAAAGACTCTGAGAACAGGGTCACCACTCCACATGACGCCGATGTGAAGTGGCTGAAGAAGACCCTGCCTCTCCACTCCAGTTGCCATGAGGCCTCAGCCTCTGGAGTGGTGTGAGTTTCCTGCAGGAAGCTCACAGAGTACCCTCCCTGATATAAATAGGAGAGTACCTGGAACCTGCGGAAACTGTCTTGACAGCCATTGGTATTTAGCGTGCTGATGTGCAAAGCCATTACTGCGTGTCAGGAATTGTGCGTTCCTCAGACCCTTGAGACTGCTGATAGGACACGCACATTTTATAGAATTTCCGGACGCGGAGATGCTCCGCAGTCCCAGAATTCTTGGCCCTAGTGCTGACCACTAGATATTGCTGAAGAGAGTGGAGAATAAACGACATATTCTTCCACCTCTCCAAGGCCAGCCGCACCTTCCTTTTCTTTTGTCCATGAAGGGTGCTCTCAAGGAATAGATCTATTTCCTTGACAGGGATAACCCACCCAGAATCTGATGTTCATTCTAGTGGGTCACCCCTGGGCTCCTCTTGGCTGAGGGCTTTTACTCCATCCTCCCCGGCTGGAGTCAGTTTCCTCAGCTTTATTCTCAGGGACCCCCTCTTAGATGATACAGAAGGAGTCCCTTTAGCACCCTTCAAGGTAAATAATGGACCCTTGGATTGCTGCTGCACCCCTGTAGCTTCAGGAGTGCATTCAGGGGTAGCTGGCTGGACAGCAGTGGCTGGCATGGCTTCCTTAATGGAAGCCTTGGAGGCTTTATATGCCTCCTCTGCCAGTTCCACCGCTGCTTGCTCAGCCTGGATGGCACCGATGTTAGGGTCAGTGGACGGCTGAGGAGGGTAGACAGGCTCTCCCATGATGTTAACAGGAAAACCTGTTTTATCACCCTCCCCCATTTCCACTTCCCCTTGTGCCACATCCCCCCTGACAGACAAATCCATGGGGTCCTGAATGGGGGTCATGCCTATATTCCCCCCCCCCCTCCAGTAGTGACTCGGCCTGGGGCTCTAACAAAGCCCGAGGTACGTCACTAGAGAGTGACACTGGAGGAGGAGACTGACTGGTGCCCTTGAAGCTCAGCACCTCAGGGACACTGACTACCCATTCAGCAGGGGCTTTGTTGGGACCCCCCTCAAAGGCCAGAGGCAGAACCTGATCTTTCTTGTCTACCCCTGCCTCACTTGGGAGACCCTCTTGCCCCTGCTTTTCCTCCAGACCCTTTTCCACATTAACACCTATAGGGTCTGGAGAGAGAGATGTGTGGTCTGGCACCGGCTGGCTGAGCTTAATAACTGGGCCAGACAATGTCACCCGATGAGGAGGAGATGTTTTGTTCCTCTTCTTGCTTTTAGAGGGAGGTGCTCCACTATAGAGCACTTCCCACTTATCAGCAACCTCCCTGTTGGTTTTATGCTTCCTCTTCCTGGGGACGTCACTCCTGGAAGAGGAGCTGCCACTAGCTGCCTCCCCTGCAGAGGGCTTATTATCCCTCTGCTTACACTGTGCCCCCACACTAACTGATGTAATTATGGTGGGGGCAGATTGGGACTTGGGAGATGCAGCTGTGACACTGGGAGGACCGGTGACATTCTTCCCCTTTTTCCCCGTGTCTGCAGTCTTGCTAGAGACCACAGACACAGATGGCTTTTTTGGGGAAGAAGGGGGTTTGGAGGCCGTGGTGGTGGCTTGAGGAACGGCCTCCTTGCCTGAGCTCTGTGGGGGGGCTATGACCCTTGAGGTCCCCGCTGTTATGGGCTCAGCGGGGTTGGGTGCTGTACTGATGGAGGTGCCATTTGCTGGGGCTGGGGCATGATGCTTTTTATTAGGACAATTCCTACGTGTATGCCCCAACCCCTTGCAATGATAGCACTGCACCTCCGTAGTGCTGTAAAAAATCCTGTAGAGCACCCCCTCAAATGGAACCCCAAAAGACCCCTCAATGTTTTCTGCGCCCTGAGGCAGGCACATTTGTACCTGCCTCTTGAAAGAGAGCACATGACGAAGTGCTCTCTCTCTGCACCCCAGGGGAATTTTAATAAATGGTGTTTTTACTTCCTCTAGGGTTAGCAGGTGGGGGCGCAGGAGGGAGTCTGGTAGGAAGGGGGGCACATTAGAGAGTGTTACTTTTGTGCCCAACCCTTCCAGGGGTTCTATTGGGACATATAATCCCCCCACTGTGATGCCTCTCTGTACAAGAATGTGAGCAGCAGCCAGCGTACGGGTAAAGAAAACTGCTTTCCCGTACATTTTGCTGGCTGCTACTATAACAGAGGGGCTGATGACGTTAGCTGCAGCACGCAGATAGATATCAATGCTGTAGACCCCAGACATCTGACATTTAACCCCATGCTTCCTAGTGATCTGCCCCTCAGCCCCAGCGGTGGTATTACTGGGGCCAGCAGAAACCACCTGTGACCAGGTATTAGCCACAGGGGTAAGTCTGCTGGCAGAACCACCAGGAGCTGGGGCTGCCTTATCTGCCTGGGGCCTATGCTGTGCAGTGCTGCAGCTAGGATTTTCAGGGGCCATTATTCCCCCTTTTGACCCCTGAGGCTTCTTAGTGGTCTTATCCCTCATGTTTAGACCCTTTTTTTTTTTAGTTTATTTGTTTTATTTATTTTTATTTTTTGTTTTATGATTTTTTACTGTTTCCTTTTTTTTAAAATATAAAAGTGTGAAAAAGAAACAAAAAAACAAAACTAAGGGAGACAAAACTAAGGGAGAGAGAGAGGTGATGCTTGGCAGTGGAAGGGTTAATGGCCTGTTGCAAGGTGTCTAATTGCAACAACACAGAGAACACAGAGGCTTTTTAACCCCTCTGTGTCTCTGTGTCAGATGTTAAAAAAAAAGCCTTTTCAACAAAAATTCTAATTGTTTTCCCCCCCACTGCCTAAAAAATGTTACTTGTCTTCTCTCCCCCAAAACATAAAACCCAACACCAAACAAACAAAACTTTAACAAAACCTAATAAACTTTTTTAAAAGAAAAAAAGTAAAAGTAACAAAGCTCCAGGAGTGAAGGTGTAGTGCTAAGGGAGGGGTGTGGCAAAGTATCCAGGAGACAGCTCACTCTCCTGGGATAGAGACTTGAGCCTGACTCCCAGAAAACTAAAACTTAAATTAAACTAAGAAAAAAACCACAAAAACTCCCAAAAAAGAACAACACCGTGCACAAAGTGCTTATTAACAGAAAGGTGTTAAAATAAAACTTGTATTTGAGGGACTAAGACCCTAAAAAGCCTTTTGTTTGGAGCTCAAGCATGCACACAACATGCTCTCTTGCACAGTACTTGTAAGCAGGACACACACTATGGGTAGCCGTCAAGCAAATGAACTTTTATTGACGGTCAGTCAAATGCACTTAGATTTAAGAAAATAAAAGTTTGTTTTTTTTTAAATGTGGACTGTTGGTACCCCAAATAGATTGGATTGGTTGAACTTGGCACAGTACTTGTAAGCAAGACACACACTCTGGCTAGCGGTCAAGAAAATGAACTTTGATTGACGGTCAGGCAAATGCACTTAGATTTAAGAAAATAAAAGTTTGGTTTTTTTAAATGTGGACTGTTGGTACCCCAAATAGATTGGATTGGTTGAACTTGGCACAGTACTTGTAAGCAAGACACACACTATGGCTAGCGGTCAAGCAAATGAACTTTGATTGACGGTCAGGCAAATGCACTTAGATTTAAGAAAATAAAAGTTTGGTTTTTTTAAATGTGGACTGTTGGTACCCCAAATAGATTGGATTGGTTGAACTTGGCACAGTACTTGTAAGCAAGACACACACTATGGCTAGCGGTCAAGCAAATGAACTTTGATTGACGGTCAGGCAAATGCACTTAGATTTAAGAAAATAAAAGTTTGGGTTTTTTAAATGTGGACTGTTGGTACCCCAAATAGATTGGATTGTTGAACTTGGCACAGTACTTGTAAGCAAGACACACACTCTGGCTAGCGGTCAAGCAAATGAACTTTGATTGATGGTCAGGCAAATGCACTTAGATTTAAGAAAATAAAAGTTTGGGTTTTTTAAATGTGGACTGTTGATACCCCAACTAGACTGGATTGGTTGAACTTGGCACAGTACTTGTAAGCAAGACACACACTATGGGTAGCGGTCAAGCAAATTAACTTTGATTGACGGTCAGTCAAATGCACTTAGATTTAAGAAAATAAAAGTTTGGGTTTTTTAAATGTGGACTGTTGGTACCCCAACTAGACTGGATTGGTTGAACTTGGCACAGTACTTGTAAGCAAGACACACACTATGGGTAGCGGTCAAGCAAATTAACTTTGATTGACGGTCAGTCAAATGCACTTAGATTTAAGAAAATAAAAGTTTGGGTTTTTTAAATGTGGACTGTTGGTACCCCAACTAGATTGGATTGGTTGAACTTGGCACAGTAATTGTAAGCAAGACACACACTATGGGTAGCGGTCAAGCAAATGAACTTTGATTGACGGTCAGGCAAATGCACTTAGATTTAAGAAAATAAAAGTTTGGTTTTTCTTAAAAGTAGACAACTAGTAAACAATATTATATTGTATGCGTTGTGCACACACAGTATAAGTTGTGAGCCTGACACACACACTTGCAAGCAGGGGCTAGCAGGGAGACAGGCAAATGAAATTAGATTACACAGAAAAAAAAACAAAGAAAAAAAAATGATGTTATAGCCCTAAAAAGGGCTTTTTGGGGTGCTGTGTTTACAGCAGAGATCTGATGAGTCCTTCAGCACTGCACTGGACACTGAATAAACTTGCCTAGCTATTGATTTTCCTATTCAATCAGCATCACCTACACTCTACCTCCTCTCTGTAAGACTGCAAGTTAGTTATGATTCCAAAATGGCTGCTGTCCATGAGGTAGAAGGGTGTGGAAGGGAGTGTATGCTGCTGATTGGCTGGAATGTGTCTGCTGACTGTGACATGCAGGGTCAAAGTTTGCTCAATGATAAAGTATTGGGGGCGGGTCGAATCTCGCATATGTTCGCTGATCGCCGCGAACGCGAACATGCTATGTTCGCCGGGAACAATCCGCCGGCGAACTATTCGCGACATCTCTATTACTGACAGCTGTATTTGTACATGTGACTGATTAATAATGTAATTTGACCGATAATTGTATTAACACAGTTGAGAGATATAGTAATGCATTCTTATTTAATATGTTAAATGCCATCACTGCACTACATTATGCATAACTATCTGTGCTTGATAAGTCTACTGATATATATTGGATTGTCGCTGATTGATGTTGTAAATCCTTTTAAAAAGTAAATAAAAATTGATATTGAACAATAAAAAATTGTTTCTGAAACATTAGATGGCACCCAGGTTCCGCCACTGAAACAGCTGACACAATCCATTGTTTCACTTCACTTATATAATTGGGGTAGGCTTATTTATTTTTCTATGTACACTCATTTAGCCCATAAAAAAATGTTCATAATAATTGCTCCAGTTCTGGTGTAAGTGTCATGACAGCAAAGGAGACAAATAGTGTTTAACTTCCAACTCTCTGGAGCCCTTACTGGTTGTGCAATCTTATTTTCTTTCAGCCATATATCATTTATTATAGTTCTTGTACACATGGATTCTCTGGTCATATGGGATTCCCATTACATGATTTGAAGACAGTGTGTCTTTTTTCTAGTATTTTTGTGTATATATCTAGTGGTCCTCATTTGATCTAAAACAATAGGGCTATTACCATACAACACTGGCTTTTAAAATTGATAGTTTTAAATCGCCTAATTTAATTCTCATAGATGCTGTACATGCAAGCTAAACCAGCCGCTGACAGACTGGTGAGAAATTGTCTTTCAATAATGATGTAGGAGGCTCTTTTTTCTGTACTGCAGTCATACTTCCAATTTGTCAAATGTCAGCAATGGATCTGATGATTTGGCCTATGAAAAAAAAGTACATTCTGTGCTCTACAATCAGTTTGTAATGAACATTTCATAATATTAGATGTAGACTTAAAAGAGCAATCTTACTATGCAAAAAATAATTAACAATTTGCTTCAAAAGGGCATAATAGTCTGAATTGGTGTTACTGATTACTAATGTTAAAGGTTCACTGTGGTTACATACTACATTGTAATCAAAATACGTGTGAAATATGTAATAAACTAAACACAATGAGCTGTTATGTAATCCAGGAGAATAAAAAAAAAAAATGAAAAAAAATCATATAATTAGCTGATCCCGCTTGTGTCTTAGTGATTCCATCTTAGACTGCTGCTGTAGCTTGAGGGGGGAGGTTTCCTACTGGGGATTAAGTAGCTGTATTTCAACATAACTGAATAGAGATTGTCTATATGAGACTTCTGCTCTTCCCATTCTTCATAAGTTTCTAATCCAGTGGGTTTTTTTTATTTGGAAGTGGAGAGGTACTTATGTAACATTCAAAGTAATGCACACATGTACCATCCAAAGTAATGCACTCATGTACTCTTATAAGGATTCCCTAGTGGTCCAGTGGTGCTTTCACTGTTGAGACCTAGGTTTGATTCCAGTCAGGAAACCAAGAGGTCACACCACCCTAAAGCCATGAAGGGTTGGGCCTGGTCAGTACTTGGATGAGAGACCACCTAGGAATACCAGGTACTATATGCTATGTCCCACTGGAAAAGGAACTGGCAACCCACTCCAGTACCTCTGCCATTAAAACCAAGTAGATCAGCATGACCATTGACATAAAGATGTGCCTCGTATGTTACGGTCCATGAGGTCACAGAGAGTCAGACACGACTGAACGACACAACATACATACATGCCCTTGAAAATAACGCACCTGTATACCATGCAAAGTAATGCACCTATATACCATCCAAAGTAATGTACCCATGTGCCCTCAAAAAGAATACACCTGTATGCCATGCAAATTAATGTACTTATATACCATCCAAAGTAATGCACAAATGTATCATACAAAGGATTGTACCCATGTGCCATCCAAAATAATGCTCCCATGTACCATCCAAAGCAATGCACCAATGTATGATATCATTTTTATTTAAGAGAACAGTTTTAAACACTACAAAATAAAAAATATTTTTTTCCATAGGTGCTTAATAGGCTAAAAAAATTTAAGAATTTGGGCCCATTCCAAATTTCTATGTATGTGCAGGAAAATGCTCCTTTACAACTATTGTACTTTTTTGTGCAAGCTATGTAGCCATTCCAATCTCTAATATCCATGTTTTGCGCATTATAATCGTTATAAGTAAACCCATGTACTGTCCATTAATTGACAGGTACAGGTCAAAAAAGGGTGTGTCTCCGACCAAACGTGACTGCATTGCAGCTTTTACAGCTAAACTCGGAGATCCAGGAGTTGTTGGGTTACCAAGGTGCATAGGAGAGATTGTTGAATTGTTCAGAGGGAGTAGCTAGGAGTGTTTTGTTTCTTACTGTTATACTTATATTACTGTACATATAAATTACACTTCACACACATGTTTACTTACACATAAAGTAATACAACGACTCATAGCTACATATTTAAAGGTAAGCTATATACTTCATACACCCCATACCCCCACCTTATACCCTCAAATCAAAATCAACACATAATACATATATTTTTAGTACACTTATATATATACTTCATATAGTATATTACTTTATTATTATGGTTTTTTTGTGTGATCTAGAATGGAGAGAGGAAGAGAGGAGAGAGGATGCCCTGTGGAGAGGAGCTGGATCCTGGAGTGGAGAGAGGGAGAGGAATGGAGAGAGGGAGAGGTGTGGAGAGATGGAGAGGAGGGAAGAGCGGAAGATGTGACGAGAGAGGGAGGGGAGTGATGAGAGGAGGAGAGAGAGGGAGAGGGTAGATGAGGCCAGAGTGGCAGCAGTGGAGGAGAGGTGGTGGGAGAATGCCCCAGATGTAGGCACATAGAGATCAAGGACCGAGGGGGAGAAGCCTGATCCAAGTGGTGGGGTGAAGGCTGGGGAGGGGCAGGCCTCAGGGACAGAACAGGCAGATGAACCACCCCAGGCACAGTCAGGAACACAGGACGCTGTTCCCAAACACAGGAATACGTGAGGAATTAATAATCTTCCATCCATACCCATGCCAGTATTTGTCATAGAGGCAGGGATGTAAGGCCTGGCCAGAGGGCCATGATGTGGCAGGAAGTAGCCAGGCCAGTACCCTGGGGTTATATGTCTGGGATGGCAGGTCCGTCAAGCTTTGTTATAATGACTGCCGGTGCAAGGTGAAGAGGAAGATGTCCCAGGAAGCCGCAAGTGCCAGGGCAACAGGTGGTGGCCCCAGAGTTATGGGCCACTTCAATAAGTGAGAGAGGATGCTGAGGAAGTGAATCGCCCCCACAATGATGTAAGGACTTCTGGGTCTGGTGGACACCATGGAGCCAGGAACAATGCCTGGTGAATATCTTAAACATTATTATCCTATGATGTTCTTGGATTTGACTAGGTATATAATATACCTGTATGTCAATTTACTTAGAGATATCAGGTTACAATGAAAATTAATTAAAACATCTTCTTCAAGTGAAAAAACATTGAATTAATTATCCCTGTATGGGTGTGAGCCCACTGACGAGTATGCATATACAGACTCTGTAGGGTTGGATATGCAGTGTAATATCCTAGTGTATTAGGGACCACGTCTCAGCAGCAGGTTGCAAAATCTATAGGAGAAATGGTCACTGACTTGTTACTATGAGACACAGCACAGCAAGTACAGAAGAGTCTGTGTCTTCATGAGCGGCAGAGGGCAGACCCCACTAGGGAATATTGGTTTGATATGAGGCAGTACATAATACTCATCAATGACATCAGCTGACATTCCTAGCCAATTCATAGTCCTCAAAATTGAAATTAATTTAACAATCCAGGAACAACACATATCATGAAAACAGATATATAGTATGACGCCCGCCCGATTTGGTGACTACGCTCACCCCAATTCTCTCTCTCTATGGGTTGCAACTTTTTGTTCAGATCTCGGCACCAGCAGACAATTCAAATGACAGCATGATTTCGGAAGAGACAGGCACCAACATACCCCTTTTCTTAGGATCTCAGAATCACACACCATGTACCTTTGATTAGTACAAGCAGACTCCGAACGCACCTTTATTTGTGTGTCCAAAATCATACTGGCACCTCTTTATTTTTCAAGGCACATTTTCAGATGACACAAAACACCAAAGACGTCCCCCTAGTTCTAGCCCTTCCTCCTGGGCAAATAGCTTGCTATACCCCCCACCCACATGATTTCCAGATGTATAGAAGGGTTTGGCTTGTTCTCATTACAAATTTTCTATCCAGGGTTATCTGTTTAGGTCACTAATAACCCAGGCCTGTGTTTTGCTCTCATTTTACAGAGCCATAAAACTAGCTTCCCCTTTCATGACTAAAGCCAGAGGATTCATGCGTGGCCTCCCAAAGCCATATACATTCTTTAGAATATTTAACCCTTTTTATATCACAGATATGACTGAATTAACCTTATATTATCTAAGCATAGCCTACTATCCTACTTCTAATACAGATATATTATTGTAATGTTAATCAATGACAGTACTATATGCACTTATTACATCCATGATACAACTACATGTATGCATTATACCCATGATATAACTGTTAAGCAAGTCGTTAGCACCTTCGAAACATACATATAATAACCGATGATCCCAAACAGTCCAGTGAGCCCTTCTGTTCATAGCATATAGTAACACACAGAGAACACATGATCATCCAATGTTGTAGTCTGATATATTATTCATATCTTATTTCAGCTCCTAGGACATCCATAATCTCCACTGAGGCAGGGGCTGAGCCTGAGGATGAATATGAAGAGCTACAGTATGACCCCCAGCAGGATTCCTGGTATGAGGAGGAGGTACAACACCAGCAGCAGCAGGAACAGCCACCAGAGGAGGATATGAGGAGGAGGGTTCATGTGGTCAGTGGGGTAACATGCAGGGCCACCATGGTTGAATTTGACCCCTACTCCCACAGAAAACTCCCAGAATGTATAGGGAGATGAGGAAGGCACAATATACAGGTTGAGACCTATCTGGGTAGGCTGTTAGAAAGCAATAAAAAATCAGAGTGTTCTGATCAACATGGATCTCCAACAAAGGACTCTGGTGAGCACAAATACTATCCTCAGTGAAATTATATTTGTCAAAATATTCACATACTCATGCCTGTCTACAGAGGCAAAGATCAAATCCATTAAGATACTTTGTTAATCTGCAAGCAGTGCTACCACATAATGTAAGTAAATTATATACATTGGTTAACATATAGCCATTCTATTGATGGCATCCCGCCAGCAGAATGATCTCATACGCCATGCATTAATCATATTTTAAACGCTATGATTGATGTTACGTTTAATATGTACCAATGTACATATGGCTGAGGAATTACACAGTCCTACAATACTATGTTAATCAAACGCAGCAGTTATACAAATGTGAGCTCAGCATGTCATCCTTCTTTAAATAATATGAGATGATGACCTTTATTTGTCAGTAATAATCATGTCTACATGTTTAGCTGTCATGATATCATAACATACACAGTTATCATATGATAACACCTGTATAGCTTTAGCATCTGATATGAAAATAGCTAAACAATATCAAATATAGATAGTGCTAGTACTCCTGTCCTGATTGTGTTCACAGCTAAGCATTCCTTGTGAGATACCACATAATTGCTGTTTGTGACAACTGATTTCTCATGACAGATGCAGCATTGCTTTCACTGCTTGGAGATGAGCATCCGGTAAGTCAGTATATTGGTATAGTAACAGTATAAAGCACTGTAATGTATATATAGATCTTTCTAGGCATTTCTCCTTTCCATTTATTTTAGAATATGCCCAAATATTGATCATTTCAGAGCTGTTTAAGACCATTTCCAAGGTTTTAATATCACATGTGTGTAATTGATTTGGATTACATAATCCAGGAGTTGTTGCATCTGTTTCATTGAGCAGATGAAGATACCATGTGCTATGCACACTACTGGTTACTTCTATTATATGAAGTGATCAATGGTGAGATTTATATTCATCTAATTATTGTTATTGTGGTGTAATGACCACATGTGAATCTGGTAGATGCTATGCATTATCATCATTATCCAATATTACTTTTAAGCCAACAGATTATTTTATACAACCTCCTAAATCATATATTCACAAATAATCTGCATGAACAGATTAATAAAACATGGATAACAGAATAATCACATTTATATATTAAATATGGATGATGGTAAAATGTGTCTGGACACCTCTATGCCATAATGCCCTTGATAACTGTAATATTATGTTATAAATAATGTTTCCTTAATTAGTAAACAATGTTATTATGGCCAAGTGATGGGCTTTTGTTGGCCTTCATCATCAGCTAAATCCACATCAATGCAATGCTCTTTGTCAGCATTTGGCCCTATATCCCCATGTCCATGTGCCTTATCTGCTCCTTTAACATAATCCTGTGCATGGACTATACTATATAGAAATTTGTTTTTTGAGATTCACCTCCAACGTGGATTACAGGCCCACATTTACCCACAATTATTGCCAACCATTCCTCTCTTTAAGGCATCAGGCTGTCCATTATGACAGTTCTCACACCCTGGTATCTAAGACACAACGGTATTGTGTACATGACATACCTAAAACTAATCTGTTTAAAGAAGCTTATCACCTCCAGCCCTCATATACACATCACATATATTATCCTTCTATTCTTCTCCCATACCCTTTAGATTGTAAGTCTGCAAGTTTTCAATCTTATGTGCTTTAGTGAAAGCACTGTGTACACTTGATTTTAAGCTCAAAGACAGGGCCCTCCATTCTTTTCTTCTTTTTTTCTTCATTTTGTTTATATTGTTTTGACTTGAGCTTACCCCTGTACAGCTCTATGGAATATGTTAATAATAATAATAACAATCACATATATAATTGTGAGCATGCAGGCTGTTGCTAACGGCCCTCGCTAAGGCGCTCCTTGCCAGCAACTGCGGACCTCACAAAATGTACGGTGTTATGAAACCAAAATACAAGACACGTTACAACCCATTACGACCTCGCAAAAAACCCGAAACCAGCGCACATGTAAACATCAAAAACACAATAAATACACACAACAAATACATAAAAAGATTACCTACAGCAAGGGGGGGTGGGGAACACAGGACCTCGAAAACTGAAGTTACACCTCAATTTAACTCCAAATAAAAGAGTTTAGACACCCAAAAATCCCCTAAGCGAGAGAAAAAATGTCCGCCGAAAAAAACGAAAACGAGGCTATAGCACTCTAAAGATGCAAAACACCACCAAACACCTACGTAGTTTCCGAAAAAGATGTACGAGATCCAAAAACAAGGACGCAACCTGATCGACCCCAAAAACATTACAAACACAATAAATAAACACAACAAACAGATAAAAAGCTTACCCACAGCAAGGGGGGGCACCTAGGACCTCTGCAAGTGAAGTTACACCTCGATTTAAGACCAAATTTTGGAGTT
This sequence comes from Discoglossus pictus, assembly GCA_027410445.1. Lineage (NCBI taxonomy): Eukaryota > Metazoa > Chordata > Amphibia > Anura > Alytidae > Discoglossus > Discoglossus pictus. Next base: position 431,168,362 of record CM050163.1, on the reverse strand, counting down.
TAGACACCCGAAAATCACTTAAGAACAGATTGCCAGCTCTTCAACACAATAGGTAAAATATATTACTTTATTAATGTATTATTTATTTGATTACTATACACCAAACAGCATTAGCTCACTTACAATTTCATTGCCGTCATTTTTTGAAGGGCAACATTCTAGTAATAATAATAAAAATGGATGTGACATTGTCACAATCTGCTTCTACAAGGGGGCTTGATATGAACCTAGTTCAAACGTACCCCAGCAGAATTGTGTAGTTCCTGTTCTCTGGGGGACAAAAGATGGCTTCTGAAGAGCGCAAGGCCCAAAGGTAGGTAACTTGCGTGAGGACCGTTAACTGCAATTGGAATGGGTTTTGAGTAAAATTTCGTGGAATCAAAGACCATTACTTGATAATACAGCTCATTTTAGCTTATTCAGTTGTACAACTTGCATAGTAAGTGCCTGCATAAAAAAATTGCACTGGATCCCTATTTATGTAATCTATGTGCAGCCGCAGCTTTTTCACACTGCCAGGACCTTTTTGTGACAACGTTTGATCTTGGACAGATCTATCGTTTATTCCTTCCACAGTAATTTTGTGCACCTAAGTTTGTCGGAAAGAATTCCATGTGTCCTTTTTGTATTTATGGTTTAATAATAACAAAAAGATAAAAATCTCCAATTTAAGCACATTAATCTTACTGTTATTTTACAAAAATGCATTGTTTACTTTTATTTTTATGTAATATATTCTTTATTAACCAGTATAGTCTATATTATATAAACAGATAAATATATACTGTATTAAGTAATATATTCTATTATGCATTTATCTATTGTATTAAATAAAATAAATATACAAAGTATTTTGGGAATTAAAGGAGATTAACTTTATTATAAACGCATTAAAACTTATTTCAAACAGTGGACTATTGTCCTATGTGATAATTTAATTTGTATTTACCTGTTATAGTTTATATTATATCCCCTTGAGAATTATACAACTCGGGTTTATTACTTAACTGCCCCTATATATTGATGAACATACTTCTAATACATACCAAGAGGTAACATATATATTATATAAGTCAACTGGAATTTACACTGTATTTATCATGTAGGCACTCATAAGGAATGCATTTATGATTAGTGTGAGAGATAATATGTACATATTATGTTTTTCACTATAGCACTTTATTTAATTCATGGTCACTTCTTCCTGTGACTCTAGACAGTGATATAAAATTGATTAATTAAATATAAAATCTATGATTGTCCTATCAGTTTGCCTTTTATCTTATTTGGTAGACAAATGTTTTAATTTTGTATTTAGGTTTTAATTTTACAAAACTAGTACCCATAATTAAACTTCCCTCTGTTAGCATAAAATAACAATAAGATTAGAGTGTGCACATTAAAGTCTTCTTCAAGAAGGTTTCTCTTTTCTTTTTTTTTTTTGTATTCAAATTCTCCTGTAGCAAACACACGACTTTCCATAGACATCTCATAGAAAACCTGAGCAATTCTTAATATTGTGTGGTTGTACAAACAGTTATAAATATCTCTTTCATGTTTGCATCAATCCTTTATCATGTAAGAAAAAAAGATAATATTTGTAATGTTTAGAACCTGTCGTTATAAATGCATAATATATAATTTTTTAGTATATAGGGCTTTTGAGACATTTATAGTGTTGTATTCAAATTGTTGTCGCTTTGCCTAATTGTTCCAATGTTTTCTACAACTTAGGATACCATTTCAAAAACAAAAACATTTTGAAGCAATAAAAGTAAAAACTGGCAAATTTCAACTTCTTTCTGTGTGGTCTTTCATCTTAGATCACACCACTAAAAAGGTCAAAGTAATACCTAAATATAAGTGCTATGAGTGTACAAAATGAAATATCATACTGTTATAAAACATGGTATTTATCAGTAATATTAGGTTGTATATTTGTACTTAGTCAAATGGACTTTCTTAGATACTGAGTGCTAGTTCCCCTCTTGTTCTTTTTAATCACATATGACTGTAGACTCCTGGTTCTGCTCCAGTACACTGGATAGCAGACAGTTATGGAAAGAGAAGCTGTGTGATGTAGTTTCACACTATTTCATTACTCAGTACATACTGGTCAAGGACCACTTTGAGTCTGACTAAGAGCATAATTAAGTAGGAAAAAATCATAAATGTATTTGCATTTAATAATAAAATACATTTTGATACCGGTACAGGACCATGGATGGAGGTTGTGTGTATGAGAGGAGCATTTACATTTATGGCTATGGTTGCAGTCTCTGATGCCACTTCCTCCTTCTGGGCATGTGAGGGGAAAGAGTTGGGTTGTCCATTTTAATCTCATCCTATTCTCAAACAATGGCTCTGGATCTTTATTTATTCTTTCCAAATCTATCCCTCTAAAAACACACACTCAGATCCTTGAGCTCTCCGCATGTGTTGTAACGAACATACATGGATTCTTGTACTAATAATCAAAATCTTAAAAAAATCAGGTTTACTCCCCAAAATGTTTCATGCTGGTGACAAACAAGTTTTTGTTCATCTACAGTGGTCCTCTAAATAAACAAGTTTACAAACAATATTTCAGTGAGATTTTTTTTTATAGTTGTATATAGTTTTAAACTGATATTTTTAATATTTTTAAATTGATACAGTTGTTGTAAAAGTACATGGCGGTTCCATTTATGTACTATGCTTACTGTAAAGTAGTACTTGCACACATCATCCTTAAATCTTCCAATTTCAATACATGACCTCATGTTCTTGTATTCCTCTTTTTCTGGAAGATACTTCCACCCTGAACTTTAAATTCTTCAAATACTTCTAGAATTTTACCCCTCTGACTTCTGTATTCTAAGTTATATATATTAAGACCATATAGTTTTTCATTGTAAGTTTAACTTTTTAAACCATGCACGATTTCCATTGCCTTGCTTTGTTTTTTTTTTTCAAATTTATTAATATCCTTGGAGATAGAGTTTATAGACCAAGAGATAAAGAAGAGAGTGGGGTCCTGTAAGTGAGACTGAGAAAAAAAATGCAGCAAAATATAGGTCTAAGAACTGGACAATGCATATATTGGAATTTTTTTCAGCTGGAAACTGAATAATAGGGGATGATGTGGCCATTGAGATTATAAACTAATTAATGCTGCTCCTTTTGTACTAACTACTTCTATGTGTATCGGTGTACCATATCATACTGTCTTGTCACACATGTCATTGACTGGCATTGTATATAATAAGGAGAAAACACTGGGCAGATGGGAGTGAAGGAACTCGGATTCGCTGAATTGAACTATAAATTGCATGTTGTTGTGGTTTAGTCATCTTGTAAATAGAGGATTGCTTCTGTCATTATATTATGCAACATGAGCAGATGTATTAGCAAATAGGGTGCAATATTAGAACTTGGAGTGACATCTGTGTTCCACAACTTCATTCTTAACTATTGTGGAGATTACTTATTTCCCTGTGTGTTGAGAAGATTAACCTATTTCTAATAATCTGTATTTATAAAGCTCAATGAACCATTGACAGGAGCTGAACATCACAGTGACTCAGGATAAAGTGAGGAGGAGCTGGCATCCATCTCTGAAAAGTGGGTGTGAGGTGAGTGTGAAGCTGTGGGAGCTAGAAAGGGAATTCCAGAGAACACATGAATGTTCTGGTAGTAAAATTAGATTAAATAATTAGAGAAAGAGACAATATGTAAGTCAAAGGTAGTCTATAGGGCAGTGGTTCCCAATTTCACCCCATGGATCATTTGACAATACTGCAAGACAACTTGATATGTCATGAGGGTCTTTGCTGGCCACAGAATGGTGTATCTGTTTAGCAACCTTGCTGTGTGCTATATTGGATTATTCCATGCATACTTCTAAACAATAAAATGTATAATTTAGGCATTTTTGAACTACTTGTTTATTTGTTCATATTTTTAAATTTGTTCCATACTTTACGTAATATTAGTAGTTCCACAGACCATATGAATGCAGATTGTCTATGGACCACAGTTTTTCAATCTCTGCTATAGGGAGTATTATGGGGGGTACTGGTGAAAATAGCTTTATTGTGAGGAGTGCAGTGATGATGATGTGAGGATGCTGATATGAGTATGCTGCCAACTTGTTAATGTAAGGTATTTCAGAGCCATGTGACTGGCATAACAAAATGACATGTAATATACAGTATAATGAATGCTAATGATATGTTCATTAATCAAATGGCAGTAGAGAAATCTGGATTGCTATGACAAGGTTGTAAACGGTGTGTTTCCGCAGTTAGCATATTATGTAACAACCAGCAGATATATTAAAAAATAAGGTGAACAAACAGAACTTAGACTGACGTCAGAAGTCCATTCTTAAATATTGTGGAGATTAACTGTGTTGCTGTGATGTGGATCAGGGAGATTGACCTATTTTTTATACATAATCTGATTTCATAAGATTTTTTATCTTTACTGTAAAGCTTGATTTCTAGAACAAAAATCTACAATGAGCAATTGGCAGCATCTGACCATCACCCTGATGGTAACTCAGAATAAAGTGGAACTATAAATTAAAGAGTTATATGAAAATATAGATTTTCTGGATAAATGTGAAGCTCTGTGCGTTCGGCTGTAAAGAGTCTAGAAATTCTAAAGAGTGGGAATAGTATTGTAAATTAGAGTGGGATTAAATTATGAGAGGATGTGATATATAGTCATAGTGGTGGTATGATGAGGTGACAAGACCTCTTCTTAAAGGGGATGCATGTGATAAAATGAATATCGTAAGGTTACCCTCACTTTCATTATAGCCTTCAGTTACAAAGCATCACAGCAGCATTTTTTGTAATCACATCTTCCTTATAAGGGGAGTATTTAGAGACTAGATGTGTCGTGTTAATAGCTTTTTTCATTTTAGAACTATGCCATTGTCCCTTAATATTAAAAATGTCATACAATCCCCTATATTCCATCATGCTAGATTTGAAGATACATACAGTTACATTTTATATACAGAACAGATGCACTCTCACTTGGATGAACTAGAGAAAGAAAAATCAACCTGGTTGAGAGTTGTACTGAAAAGTAGGACCATAAGAGGGACATGGGGATTTTCTCTTAAAAGAAGAAATTACTTTCCAAAAGAAGAATTGTTGGGAGGTATGCACTCCATTGCCGGACATAACTGGCTTGTAATATATAATTTATGATAACAATATTAAAACTCAGCAAATGGTCTGAAAGCGCTAGGATTTGCTGGATTGTATTTTATATTCTGCACTGTTATGTCTCACATACCAGGTCATAACCAGAGGATTTCCGTTTGTTGCGTAACATCTAACAGATGTATTAGAAAATAGGTTGAAACTATTCAGATTAACATCTGAGGCCAAAACGTCATTCTTAAATATTGTAGAGATTACTTATGCGGCTGTGATATGGATTGGGAGATTAACCTATTTCTGATAAATAATCTGATTTCATCTAACCAATATTAACTATAAAACACCCATTGAACAGCATCTGAACATCCTCTTAACGGTAACTAAAGTATGAGTCAGAAGTTATATAGCTAACATAATAGGCTTAGTTTTCTGAAAAGGTGGGTTATCAAGGAGAGAGTAAAGGTCCTTGAACTGGGGACAGAATGAGTCTACAAATTCCATAAAATGTAGGCAACACACTATTAAATGGGAGTCAGATTAATGGACAACTGAAGTTTTATGTTTATAGTATGCTTGCTAATGGACAAAATGTTTTAGAAATTGAAAAAGTACAGCCTATTTTTCTACCTATTGTTGAACTATTTTGTTTTACTGTATGGAAACATGTTTTTCACCTTGCTCACTTTGTGGGAATCTTTGATGCAGAAAATATATATATAAATAGTTGTTTTGAATGGCTAACTTAATGTTGTAAATTTAATAACAGGATTAAGTGGAAGTGAAACTGTGAAAAGAATCACCCACCCCTCATGCTTACAGCTTGTTTTTGGTTTTGTTTAGTTGTACAGTTGTGTTTGAATCTCCATGATCGCCATCTGTCACTGCCCATCTGAACTTCATCAACTTCATGTTCATTGCTTCAATTACCTCATCTAGCCATCTCTGCCTCTGTCGCCCCCTGCTTTGTGTGCCTTCAGTCTTTCCCAGCACCAGAGTTTTCTCAAGGGAATCCTGCTTCCTTATGATACTTGAGCTTCAGTCTCTTGATCATACCTTCCAGTGAACAATTTGTCTAGATTTCTTGAAGTATTGATTTCTGGATTTTCTCACAGTTCAAGGGAGTCTAATCTGTTTTTGCCAACACCACAAAGACATTAATTTTACCTTGCTCAGGCTTCTTTATGGTCCAGCTCTAACATCTATGTACCTAGTACTTGTTGATAATATCTCTACTTTAGATTGTAAGACTTCAAGTTTCAATCATGCAAGGTGCTTTAGGGAAAGCGCTAGGGACACCGGATTCCAAGCTCAAAGACAGGGCCTTCCATTCTTTGCAATGTGTTAATCTTGAACTTGTTATTGACTGTAACTTAACTTATGTATAGCGCTACGGAATATGTTGGATCGTTACAAATAACTGATAATAAAAAAATAATACTTTCTACTAGCTTGTCCAAGCTTGCTATAGCTTTTCTCCCCAGAAGCAAACGTATTTTAATGTCATTACCACAGTTACCATCTGAAGAGATCTTGGATCTCAGGAAAATAAAATCTGTCACTGCCCCCATCTATTTGTCAATAAGTTACATTGCTGTTTGCCATGATATTTGTCTTTTACATTCTCTTCTCTGACCCTCATCAATAGGTAATTTAGTTCCTCATCACTTTCAGCTATTAGAGTAGTATAATCGGCGTATCTGAGGTTGTTGATATTCCTTCCAGCAATATTGAATCCGGCTTTGTATTCATCCAGTCCAGCCTTACGCATGATGTACTCTACGTATAAGTTGATTAAATAAATTGATAATATACAACCTTGTCACACTCCCTTTCCGATCTTGAACCATTCTGTTGTCCCATGTACGGTTTTGACCATGGCTTCTTGGTCCACACACAGATTCTTCAGAAGGATGAGATGATCTGGTACTCCCATCTCTTTAAGAACGTGCCACATTTTTGTTGTGGTCCAAACAGTCAAAGGCTTTAGAATAGTCTATGAAGCAGAAGAAAATGTTTTTTCTGGAACTCTCTTGCTTTGTCTATTGTCTGTTAGACATTGGCAATTATCTCTTGTTCCTTTTCCTCTGCAGAAACCAGCTTACACTTCTGGTTCCCAGGCCATATATTGTTTGATCCGAGCTTGTAGTATCTTAAGCATTACCTTGCTGACATGTGAAATGCCTACAATCTTTTGCACTGCCTTTTTTGGGGGATTGGGATGTAGACTGACTTTTTCAGTCTGTTGGCCACTCTTGAGATTTACAAATATGTAGGCATTTCACATCATCATCTTCTACAATTTTTAATAGATCAATTGGGATTTTATCATCTCCTACAGCCTTGTTATCAGCATGGCATCCTAGGGAACATCCTACTTTGTTCTCCAAGATCTCTGGTCCCCAGTTTATTGGACAAAATAATGAGGTCATCACTGCTGTTAAGATCCTTCCTGTATAGATCTTGAGTTTATTCCTGCCACCTCTTCTTTATAATGATCTTCTTCTGTTAAGTCCCTACCATTTTTGTCTTTTATCACACCACTTTGGCATGAAATGTTCCTTTGAGACCCCCAGTTTTCTTGAAGAGATTGCTTGACTTTCCCCTTCTGTTATCCACTCGCTTTCGCTTGGGCTACTTTCAAAGCCTCTTCAGACAGACATCTTGTCTTTTTAGTTTTCTTTCTTTTGGGGATATTCTTGTAGCTTTTTCCTGGATAATGTTGCAAGCTTTGGTCCAAAGTTCTTCAGACATTCTATTTTCCATATATAGTCCTTTAAATCTATTCTTTACTACTGCTGCATATTCATATGGTATATTATTTATTTTGTATCTGCTTGGACTGATGATTTCCCTTCTTTTCTTCAGTTTTTTTAAGTGTGGCTCAGAGTCTAAGCCACAGTCAGCTCCAGGTGTGGTTTTTGCTGTCTGTATAAAGCTCCTTCATCTTTGGCTACAAAGTATATAGTCAATCTGTTTTCTATATTGTCCATCTGGAGATGAACATGTTGTCTCTGAGCCTGTTGGAAGAGGGTATTTTTTTATTACTAGATAATTATCTTGACAGAATTTGACTAATCTTTGACCTGCTTCTTTTTTTTACTCTAAGGCCAACCTTATCCAGTTTATCCAGGCATCTTTTGGTTCCCTACTTTAGCATTCCAATCTCCTATGATGATAACATCTTTTCTTGGTGTTATATCTATGAAGTGTTGAATATCTTCGAAAGAACTGGGCAACGTCAGCCTCTTCAGCATCCATGGTTGGAGCATAGACTTGGATCACTGTGATATTAAATGGCTTAATTTGAATTGAAATCACTCTGTCATTTATTAGGTTGTAATTGAACACTTTAATTGACTATGAGGACTACTGCATTTCTTGTGTGGAATTATTGACCACAGTAGAAGATCTGGTGGTTGTCTGATGTGAAATGACCCATTCAAGTCTATTTCACTAATTCCCAGGATATCAATGTTTAACCTTGTCATCTCATGTTTGACCACATCCAGTTTGTCTTATTCATAGTTCTAATATACCAGCTTCCTATGCTGAATTGGTCTTTGCAGCAGAAGTCTTTGCTTTTACCTCCAGGCACATCCACAGCTGGTAGCCCTTTCGGCTTTGGTCAAACCATTTAATTAGATCTGGTGCTACTCGTACTTGCCCTTTGCTTTTCCTCAGTAATGTAATAGGCACCTTCTGACATGAGGGGCTCATCTTCCCGGCTCATCTCCTGGGGGCATATCTTTATGTCGCTGATTGTGCTTGTCCATGAAGTTATCTTAGAAAAGTTACTAGAGTGGGTTGCAAGTTCCTTCTTCAGTGGACCGGAATTTGTCTGATCTCTCTGCTATGATCTACCATCATGGGTGACAATACATGTTATAGCTCTTCATCTTCATGGAAGTACACAAGCCCCATCACCACAACAAGGTACAAACCAGACAGGGGCTTATGGTTTACATAGCTGCTAATGAGGGGGATTTACTAACCATCTCAAGTGGTTTAGATGAGGTGAAAAGGGCTGAGATCTAATTTTCTAATTACATATTATTTATGTAAAATCGAGAATGGTAATGATATTATCATTCAGCAGATTGTCATAGAGGAAGTTCGAATTGTTTTCACTAGGTTGTATCCTAACAATATTCACTTCTGTCCACAAGACCCGATTTAAATATTGGGGATATTAACTGTGTTCCTATTATGATGAAGTTAACCTATTTCTGATATGTAATCTGATTTCATAAAGTAATGCTATCTACACTAAATGGCAAGATGATTTCATATTTGTGTTAAAAATACAGCATGATAATAAACATTTTGAGATAGATAAATATAATTTTTTAACTATATATGTAAAACACTATAATTTTCACTGGGATTTTTTAATTTATTACATTTTATGAGCATTTATGCTTCTGTGTAATCTTCCTTATTGCTTTTATCAGATCACTTCCTGAGACGGGAGGAAACATTTAATGTTCATGAAGTTGTGTCTAGACAGTGGGAATATGGGAACTGACAGTATCCTCAGCAGCACTATAGGGAAACTCACTAGTTTACTAGGACACGTTGAACTCAGGAAGTAGAAGGCTGCAGCAGGCAAGAACACTAAATAAATAGGATCTTTCCTGTTAGCTCACTGCCCGCAGTGGTGGCCATCAGCCACAAAGTGGCGTGGCTGTGATTTTAGTGAATTTTTTGTTATTGTAAAGCTCATCATCTATCCCTAACCTCTATCCCTAACCCTAACCTCTAGCCCTAAACCTTAACCCTAAACCCTAATCCGTAACCCCTAATGCCAAATCCTAACCCACTGCATGCGGTCAGCTAACAGGAAAGGTCTAATAAACACCTTCAACAAAGAAAAACACATAACAAGCTGCACAATTGAAAAGCTTTGCTAAATTCATTATATCACTATTAATATCTTTCACATTATCCCACAAAAGACCATATAGAAAAAAATTACCACAATGGTCCTTTAATTTGTAACCCCTAAGGGGACCTCTAAAATGAGAAAAGAAAAAAACTATAAATATATACAGTTTATAATTGCAGCCTTTAACTTGTAACCGTCATAATCTTAATGCACTTACTAATAGCACTGAATGGAACTGCTACTCACAGGGCCCTATTAAGCCTGCAGTTGCCGTCGTATAGCCTGCAAGTTTGCGGGCTTGAAATTTACAGGAGTTACAGAGCGATTAAATTGAACAGGGCAGTAAACCCTTTCCGTGCCCGCAAGCTAACAGTGGGCTGGAATAGATGTGGTCCGCAGTTACAGTCCAATCCGTAGACACAGGCCTCAGAACAAATAAAAAGAGGGCTCCCGGAAAATGATTGACAGGGGGAGATAATAAAGCTGCGTTCCACACGCCAATGCACTGACTGTGTTGCAGATTCTTCTGGAGTTGGAGGTTGGATATAGAGAGAGAGAGTAGGTCATATTGGACAGCGGTGTCTATTCATCAATCAACTACTTTTTACATAAATTTTGATTACACATATATACTAATTACACAAATACACATAGATTAAATAACACATATAGATACACATAGAGCTGAGTCGCCCCATACACACACCCCCACCCTATACCCCCACCCTATACCCCAACAGTAAGCAATTACACATAAAACATACTTTTGTTTTTACATCACAAATATATTCACGCATACTTTTTTTCATTTATCCTTATTTTATTTTCAGGATTGGTATGGAGGTAGGAGAGAAAAGGGGAGAGGAGTAGAGAGGTGGGGATGAGTAGAGGAGGAGAGGTGTGGAGGAGAAAGAGGAGAGAGAGGTATCCATGGGGAGTGTTGGAGAGGAGGAGATGGTGAGTAGAGGAGAGAAGGAGGAGGTGGAGTAGGAGGTGAGTGGAGGAGGAGAGGAGGTGGAGGAGGAGGTGGAAAAGGTGAGTGAAGGAGAGGAAGAAGAGGTGGAGAGTTTTGGAGAGGATTAGGGTGGGAGAGGAGGAGATGGGAAGTAGTGCAGATGGGAGGTGGGTGGCCAGGTGCCCATATTGATAGGCACATTATCTTCAGGGTCAGAGGTTGAGGGGTCTGATCCCAAGTGGGTGGTAGCGGGAATGTGGGACAGGCCCCAGGGACAATTGAGGGAGGATAGGATCCCTCCCCCCGTCCCCCACAGCCGGGAGGACAAGAGGCTGGGGGCAGACATAAGGCCCCAAATTATTCCCTCCAGGAGATGGTGGTACTCCTGCATGCCATACATATGCAGCCCACTATCCTTTCAGGGAGTAGAGAAATTAGGCCCGGGCTTAGGGCCCAGGCATGGAAGGAGGTAGCAGCCGCAGTAACAGCAGTGGGCACAGCAAAAGAAGATTTGAGGTATTTGAAGCACAGATTTGATTACGTCAGGGTCCTGCTGAGGAGGAAGATGTCCAATGAGATAGACGCAGCTTCAGTGGTGGCCCCGAAAGTGACCGTCATTTATAATGAGTGGACAGAGACCTCAAGGACCTACTGAGCCAGGTGCCCACTGCTGGAGCTTCAGGCCTGGTGGCACAGCAGGATCCAGCCTCCACGTCAGGGGAATATCCCATACACCAACATGCCAACACACATTAAACATGTACAGGATGACCAACAAGGACACTGACATGTCAGCTCCATGGAATTTACAAGGGATAGATGGATCAGTCATTCGCCATTAAATCCATGAGGCTGACAAATCACTATCTTCAGTGGGCACAACAACATTAATCAACCAATAGACAGTCCATGTACGGGTGTGCCCACTGCATTGTATGCATTCACAGACCGCTGCCAGAATCAAGAGAGCGTTAGGTGCCAAGAACATCTAGGAAATGATAGCTACTCAGAGTTGCACTCAAAGGGACAGTTGCCTCACTCTAGGTGAGATTCATTGTGTGAAAGAGCAGAAGATTCAATGTTAAATTGATCTATTGCTTTATTGTAATTTCAATAAGAACAATTAAATATATGCAGTCTAAGGTTTGTCTACAGACACAGTGCTGATTAACAGCCTCTGACTCAACGAACGTTTCACATATGGTTTAACTGCTTACAGGAATGAAATCAGCTAGCAGTTAAACACTTAACCAACATAGAATCTTCTGTTCGTTAACACAATGAAGAGCACTCAAATTGAGGTCAGTGGCCCTGTAAGTGATTCATCCAGGTTCAAGCCTAGATGTCAGAGTGTTAGGAAGGAACAGAAATCAATGTTTTCTTCAACATCATTAACACATATCCTTTTCTAGTTTCTCTTTTTCTCTTTTCGCGGAGGTATGGGTCCACAATTAAGCCAGAGGATCTAGGGCAGAGGGAAGAGGGACCACCACAAACCCTGTCCCTTGATGAGGAGGAGAAGGACTTCACCTGGGCAGTGGGGGCCCTAGTGGGATATTCTTACACCCAGCTGGCCTTCGACCCCACTGTCCCCCTCCTCCAGCAACTGCAGCCATCACCGGGGCACATATATTGGAGGGATGACAGGGGCATGCCCCCACCTTCTCCTCCCCCCCTGTAGTATATCAGCCTGGCTCACACCACCAGGTCCACCACACCACCCCAATGGATCCAGGCCACAGCCCCTCCCCACTTGGCCACCACCACCGCCGCCTCCACACCCACCTAAGGGCCCAGAAGCCAGACCTCCATCCCACCACCACCAAGCCAGGCTGCTCAGGAGGAGATGCTGGCCATTTCAAGGCAGATTTTGGACTACAGGGGATCTAGCCAGTATCTCCTACAATCACGCAGAGGTCATGAGCAGCCTCGCCAGGCGCTATAGGTAGGAGAGGAGGCACCATCTCCTACTTTGCTGGACTGCTCAGGATGGGGGAGGTCCAGCAGGTGACAACAGATGAAGTTTGCCATGCTCTGGTCCACAGCCCCGCCTCTCCACCCTGGGGGAGTCCCCTGTGCACCCTCCTCTCTTTCCCCCATGCATCTACCACCTCCACCAGCACCGCCACTACTTGTGCCGCTGCCTCATGTGGTGGTGCCTCCCCCTGCCCCCCTCCAGCACCTGAGAGACGGCAGGCGGAGGAGGATGTAGAAGCTGCGCATATTTTTGTGCCTTCTCAACAGCACACCTCAGTAAATGGTTCAAACGTTAACCTAATCTAGCCTGGCTATAGGGTCTTGGATCTTGGCCTATGTGATGGTGATATTTTGTACGCAGATGGCTACCTCCCTTCCATGATCCACTTCTCTGTGGAAACGTAGGGGTTCTGTTTAACATTTCACCAATTGATGGACACTGAGGAATGCTGTTGAGAAAATATGCTGCAGTCTCTATATTTTTTATACTAATACTAATGTTTAATGTTGTCTTTTTTTTTTTTTTTTTGGTTAGGCACAATTAAGTTCCATGAAGATATCTTCTGTATCCGTAAGCATTGTGAAGGAAATGTATATTGTGAGATTTTCCCAGTGCCTCTCAGGTGGACATTGCTTACATGCCCCCCACCCCCCTTTAACATGTAGATCCCACACCATTAAAGCTATAAAATATTGAGATATGTAAGACAAGATTGTTGTTAGCTTGAATGTAGTCTAATAGCGCTAGGGCGGTGGATTTTCGCAGTTTCACAATGGCATGTTAATGACAGCCAGCATCCCAAACATAGTTGTGAGCATTGTGGTTTGTTGCTAACGCTTGCTGGTTCGCACAGTGAGCCCTCTGCCACTGTGGCCTTCGCAAAGCGAGGGCTGCAGTTGCTGGCAAGGAGCACCAAAGGCGCTCAATGTGCTGGAGGAGATGAGCGCCATAGGCGCTCATCCCTATCACCCCGCACGACTTAGGCAATGAGCGCCAAAGGCGCTCACTGCGCTGGTGGAGATGAGAGCCGTAGGCGCTCATCCCTACGACCTGCGGGACTACAGATCAACAGAAAGCTCAATTATACAATTCACAGTGCAATACCCGTATCAGTTTGAAAAAATTGCGTAGAAAAATTACGGCCCATAACAATTTGCTAAGGTAAGCGGGACTTAGAAAAAAAAATACGATCGCAGCACTTCAAAAAATACGAAGCTAACAGTCGAAATCGCACATCCAAAAACACCAAAAACACACACAAAAAAACCCATAAGAAACACATCACACACAGCACTGGGGGGAAAGCCAGGACGTCTGGGAGTCAGGTTGCTAACCACGGAAAACACTGACAGGCAAAAACTACTTTTACCCAGGAACGTACGAGGTACAAAATATACTATAAGGAAGGACGGAAAATGCTTTGCTAAGGAACGTGGGACATACAAACAAAAAAATATGAGCCGTGGCACTTATGAAAAAAAAACGAGGTCGAAAAAATACGAAGTTAACGGCCAAACCGCGCACATCCAAAAACACGCACACAAAAAAATATATATAAAAAAAACTCACACAGAGCACAGGAGAACAGCCAGGACGTCTGGGAGTCACGTTGCACGAGAATTTAAACCGAATTTCCCGAGTTACCGCACTTGAAAATCGCATTAGCAACGAAAAAAATGGCAGCCAAAAAAACGAAAACGAGGCTTCACGACTCCTAACCACGGAAAACACCGCCAGGCACGTATGACTTTTACCCAGGAACGTACAAGGTACATAATACACTATTAGGAAGGACGTAAAATGCTCGAGAGCCGCGTAACACATACACAATCGCCACCATTTTACAACACTAACTTGCAACTAATAACATTACCATTCAAAAATGCTGCTTTACCAAACAAAACAAATGGTTTGCCCTCACGCACTCAGCCTATTTATACTGCACACTTGCCACATTCCTGACACTTTCTCCTCAGGGCAGCAACAGTGCAAATTTACATTCTATGCTGCAGGAAAATCAAAAGAGATTGTTAGCTCTTCTGGATATTGATTGCTGGATATATTAATTAGAAATATGTAAAGTATATAAATGTATTAATTAATTAATTATCATACAAAATATATATATATAAAAAAACAACCAAATATAAAATGTTCCCCTGGTACTATATCATGCGTCTGTGTCATTTGGCCACAATTTATTTTCCCAATGTAGATTTGATGAGTGAGGTGTATATAAGATTATCTTTGTATTTTTAGGGTCCACATGAGAGCCTCTGTGAGTGAGAGAGGATAATATGGCAGGCAGTTTCATATTTTTGAGTTGTAATTTAATCAGGTAGTGTGTCTAATTGTTGCAGCATGGCTTTTAATATTGGCATATGCAGGACTATTCCAACATATGATAAAATAAAATAAAAATGGAATGCCTATTCTTTATTTGTGGATTGTTGTGCAATTAATTGTAATGCCTTTCCATGCTTTCTCCATATTTTAAAGTGCACTGGTGTGTTTATATTGTCTTTTACAGTTTTAAGAACTTGTCTGTAAATCCTTTGTGGGTCCTATTTGGAGCCCGTAATATTTTTGGTTACATTTACCGTTTATGGGTTTGAACGCCAGTGTGTCTTCGGGGAATTATAGCAATTTAATAGCGATTTAAGACTGTAACATTTACAGGCTTGAAAGATCAAAGGCTTAGCTGAGTCGGAGTTAAGATTTTTGCAAACGCTGTGTTTTTCGACCTGTACCCCACAGATCCTTTGCGGGTAGCTAAAAGAGACCAATTTAATAGCCATAACTTTTGCTGGCTCCTTTATGGGCTTCAGGGACTACAAATAGGCAAATTTAATAGGGCCCAGAGATTATTATCCATCGCCCTTAGTTTTCAAGTTCCCAGTAGATCAATATGGCAGTTCCCAGTCTTTTGAATCTGACATTGTATCTTTAGATGTTTTCAAACTACATAGCTGCTAATGTACTTCACAAACATATTACAGGTTTTCACAGCATAATAATAAGTATTTAAAGGCAGCATTAATCGGTTTTAATAAAGAAGAAAGCTATTTTTTAAATACTTTAAAAATAGTATAATTAGGACAGAGTAACATATGAAGGCATGTGAATGGCTTTATTAGGGCAGGTCTTGACCTTTCTAGATGAATGTAAGAAATATGACTTTCTTTTTAAATATTGTAAGATTAATTGACATTTGGGCAATGAGACTAACCTATTAAAAAAATATATATATATGATTTCCTGACTCATATTTTATCCTCACTGTAAAATGTTCTTTCCAGAATAAAATATACAATGAATAACTGACAGTAGCAAAATATCCTCCTTTTGTATATGATTTCTTTAAGACTTAATGGCAGTAATTGTAGATAAAATGGAAATATCACCTCAAAGTGAACAGTAAATGCATGTATGTTTTTTTTCAGGGAGCACACAGTAATTTTTGTTTATAATGATGCATGTTATCTTTAAAAGCTTTTCACAGTAGGATGTATTTTGTCCAAGAGTTTACAACAGTAACAAACAATAAAACATCTGTGACTTTGTATATACTGTGGCCATTTAATGTTAGTTCTTTTCTAGATGAATGGGAGGGGGGAGAGAAGCGCAATGCCAACCAATAGTGTAGTACAGTAACATTTATTTCATAAAATGAAATAAACAGATATAAAATTTGCACTCAAATTTGTTATCCTCATAATATGAGGTATGTATATGGCTTTAATGAGGCTATAGCCGTGGTCATCACACATCTCCTTGTTTGTAGTCCTGGGATTTTCCACTATAAAGTGTATCCAATGTTCCACCGTGAAAATCTATTATTTCTCACTAGGAGCACACTAATACGGGGGATGTATAGAGATGAACACCCAGACTGCTGAATGACCCAGGTAAATACACACCACTCATAGGATGTTAAACAAACAGTAGTCCCCTTATAGACAGTAACGAAGACACACTTAACTGACCATGGATGGCCTAAAGCACTCAAATTAGATATGAAAAATATTTAAGGTATAAAATTCTCTCAAATATAGTTTCATCAAGCTCCCATATTTATAGTGGCAGTCCAAGCTCAAAAACACAATAAAAACAAAAGAAAAATAAATATTACAATATGTGCCAGACACGTTTTGTCTTATAAAATAAGGGTTTCTCAATGGTAGTGTATCAGAATTTCAATATGCTAGCAAAAAAACACCTTCTCAATGAGTACCGGCTTCTAAAGACTTATCTCCAGTCTCTTACAAGCAGCCCCGGAGTCGAGTCTCCCGTCTGTGCGCGCATATTCCGTCGTCTATGTTGTTTAGCAACCTTCTAGCCAATCAAAATTTGTTTGGGCGTTTACTGGCAGTGTATCAACGTTGAGCGTGCATCAGGGACTCCGGATTTGCACTGATAGGACCAGAGGTAATACTGTCACCTAGTATTATGGTATCGCTCTATTGTACAATCAAAATAAATAAATAAACAGTGCAAGAAGTACATACACCAATAAAAAAAATAAAATAAATACATAGATAGATAGATCAAACAATTAATAAACAAAGGAAATTAACAGACAGTCATAGTGCCCATCCTAGTATATCTTTTACAGCTCCTACATGGTAGCTGCATGCAGTTTCAATATATCTTTTATAGATTAAATATTAACGTTTCGTTAAAATTCCTAAAAGGAAGAGCGTGTTCTATTTCACAAAATTGACATGATATGTATTTTATTTAATTTGCCATTTTCTGCTCCAGGCTTGATTCAGAGTAAAAATTACAAAGTTTCCTGTGGAATTAAAGCCGGAACTGAAAGGGATCAAAGAAATAGAAAATGAGGGAAAATGGTTAGTGGTCCCATCAATGCATTCTACACTGTAATTGGAGTTCTACAATCTCTCAATGCCATTTTCTAATGTTGGTGAATTTGTGATTGTTTATGTCTAAAAGTATTTGTAGTAACTCAGAAAATTAGTTAATTTCACCCATAAAATGTTTTAGCTACTAAAGTTCAGTCTCTGTAATGTATCAATTGATAACATCCTAAATGAACTCTCCTCTAAATGTGGCTCTAACACCCCCTCCTCTCAACAAACCGACAACACCCAAGCTTTGCCTTTCCCCAATCAAACAGCTACCATAGACTCCTATGACCCTGTAATGTTCTGTATGGAACAATACACACAATTATGATAAATAACACTAGTAAACTCAATTTCTGTCACATGGAAAAATAAAGTTTTTTCTACAATCATTTTTCATGCTCAATTCAAATACGCTATCAGAATTTTGCTATCACCCTCAATTTTTTTGTGATGCTGTTTTTTATTGATAAATATATAGAAAGATATGACCTTTTTTTTTACAATTATTAAAGGTATATGGAAGTTTACTGGTTTGTAACTTTTTCTAATCTAACACATACTGCTTATATCAGAAACACACATTACATGAGTCACTCTATACACATACAGATTTTTTTTATTTAA
The DNA here is from genome assembly GCA_027410445.1 of Discoglossus pictus. Lineage (NCBI taxonomy): Eukaryota > Metazoa > Chordata > Amphibia > Anura > Alytidae > Discoglossus > Discoglossus pictus. Next base: position 431,149,890 of record CM050163.1, on the reverse strand, counting down.
AAAAATGTTTTCCACACCTACATAGGCACTTGGTACCTACCAAAAGAAACATTCTATGCAGGTAAAAACTTTTAACCCTATACTAACCCTCAAGCCAACAGCAGAACAATGCAGAAATCCACAGCAGCAGTGTCTGAGTCCCTCCTTGCTTCCCTGTGGTGGGGAAAATGGAGAATGTGTTGCAAATTTCTTCAATGTTATGCCTAAAATGGCTGGCAAAGTCTTCAGTCGGGAGACAGGAAGAGGGGGGAGGTGGTGATTGGACAGTGTTGAAATTTGAGAACAAACGTTTCAGGTTTGAGGACAGAGATTATATTAATGATGTGAAATAGTATTGTTTGGCAAGGATGAGGGTAGAGAAATAGGGGCTCAAAATAAACTTGTAGTGGAGGAAGTCTACGAGATTTCCTTCACAGACGTTCAGCACTATGGAGCACCTATGGATGTATAGTGTTTGTGTAGTATACCATGGTTGTGGATGAGAGCGAGGGCATCTGTGTGTGGTTGGGGGGGCAAGAGTGCTGAGGATGGAAGCATGGCCGGATTACCCATTAGGCAAACTAGGCATCCATTAGGCAAACTAGGAGCTTATTTTTTAGCGTAAACCTTTTAAAAATTACTTTTGTGGCTTAAAAACAAAATGCTGCAGTTCACAGACTGGCTACTGGAACTGGAGAATTGAGTTTTCACTGTTCACTTATCCCATGCGTTTCCTGCTCAGTGTAGAGGAAGGAACTGCAGCAGTTGAACAGAGGAGCATAACCTTGTTATATTTATATGTGCATTTATATATTGTTATGGTAATTATAGGTGACCATTGCTGAATGTGTACATTTAATTAATTATAGTTGATCCTAGTTATCACATATTATATTTATCAAACTGTGTGTCACGCTTTGCGCTGTTGCGCACAACTTAGGCGATGAGCGACGAAGGTGCTCATCACCTGCGAACCTCGCTTAGCCTCGCAGCACTTAGGCAATGAACGCCAAAGGCGCTCATTGCCTGCGAGCCTCACGTAGCAAGGCGAGCAGTTGAAGCATTGAAAGACGCGGGACTTAGCCTCCAAGTAGTTAGGAAACGCAGGATTGCCTTAGGCTGCAAGCAGTTGAGGAACGCAGGACTTCTAAAAAAAAATTGCGAGGCGCAGAACTTAGAAAAAAATACGATGACGGAAAAATACAAAGTTAACGGCCAAACCGCGCAAATCGAAAAATACAAAAATAAACTTAACACACAGCACGAGGGTACAGCCAGGACGTCTGGGTGTGAGGTTGCACGCAAATTTAAGCTGAATTTGGCGAGTTTCGGCACTCGAAAATCTGCTAACCAAGAAAAAAAATGTTGACCAAAAAAAAATGAAAATGAGGCTACACGACCCTGAACCGCGAAAAACAACGCCAGCCACATAACACTTACCCAGGAAAGTACGTGGTACAAAATACACTATTAGAAAGGACGGAAAATGCTTGTGGACCGTGTAATACATAGACAATCGCTGCCATTACTAACACTAACTTGCAACAAATAACATTACAAATCTAAAATGCTGCTTCACCCGACTGAACCAATGGTTTGGCCTCGCGCACGCAGCCTATTTATACTGCACAATTGGCACATTGCTTCTCATCAGGGCAGCAACCGTCCAAATGTACATTGTATGCTGCAGGAAAATCAAAAGAGATTGTTAGCTCTTTAGGATATTGATTGCTGGATGTATTAATTAGAAATAGGTAAAGTATAATCATTTATTAAGTAATTCATTCATTCATTAATTATTAGTAAAAAATATATATATATATAAAAAAAATATGCTAAATAGCATATTTTACACTGCCGTTACTTTATGAATACATTAATGCTTTGCACTTCCTAATACATTTGTTCATTCAGAATTAATTATTAACGTACATTAATTTAATAGGTATTAATTAGTAAAGGAAAATAAAAATTTATACTTTACACTGCACCAAAATTTGTTTTAATTTTTACACTGCAGTTATATATATCGCACCACGGGTTCTCAGAGGAGAAAAGGTACACAACAGGAGAGGCTTGCAATGAGCGCCAAAGGTCCTCAGTGTAGCAAAATCTTTACATTGTGTTGCAACCAGCATTGCCATGGCTTCAAATTTTATTTCCCCTATCATTTTTAACGGGCATGTCGCTAGTGTATATATATTTATGTATTTGCTTTATAATTATTGGTGACCCTAGCTGAAGATGCATACATTTGTTTGCCTATAGGTGAAGCTGGTTAAATATATATGTGTTTATATTATAATTATGGTTGACCCTAGGTGAATATATGTTGACCCTGGGTGAACATGATTTAGGGAGCCCTGACTTAATATATATTTAGAAAATAAAAATAGGGAATCCTGGAGGAATTATGATTATAGATAAATATAAATATGTATGATGGTGAACATGGCTGAATATGTATACATTAATATAATAATTGGCAATGAGGTGGAATATTTATATTACAATGGTCTCTGGCTAAAGTCCCATATATGTCCATAGGAGACCTTGGCTGAATATGAGTACTGTATATACTCGAGTATAAGCCGAGTTTTTCAGCCCTTTTTTTAAGGCAAAAAAGGGCCCCCTCGGCTTATACTCGAGTCAGTCTCCCCCCCCCCCCCCCCCCCCGTGTCTCTCTCACCCCCACCGTGTGTCTCTAACCCCCATGTGTCTCTCTACCCCCCCGTGTCTCTTTCCCTCCCCCTCCTTAACCTAAACCCCCCTCAACCCCCCTCCTCCACCTAAACACCCCTAAATACCTCCCCCCTCTCCCCTCACTTACCTGCTTGTGCTCCGGCCTCCGCTCCTTGACCCGGCGACGGCGCGCATGTGAGTGACGTCGCATGCGCGCAGGCGCCGGGTCAAGGATCGAAGGCCGGAGCACAAGTAGGTAAGTGAGGGGAGAGGGGGGAAGTATTAAGGCTGGTTTAGGTGGAGGAAGGGGGTTGAGGGGGGTTTAGGTGGAGGAGGGGGGTTGAGGGGGGTTTAAGTTGAGGAGGGGGGTTGAGGAGGGTGGTTGGGGTTGAGGGGGATAGAGGGGGGAGGTTGAGGAGGTGGGTTGGGGTTGAGGGGGGTTGAGGTTGAGGAGGGGGGTTGAGGGGGTTGAGGTTGAGGAGGGAAGTTGAGGATGGGGGGTTGAGGGTGAGGATGGGGGGTTGAGGAGGGGGTTGAGGATGGGGGGGTTGAGGAGGAAGATTGAGGATGGGGGGGTTGAGGAGGGAGGTTGAGGATGAGGAGGGAGGATGAGGAGGGAGGTTGAGGATGAGGAGGGAGGTTGAGGATGAGGAGGAGGGGTTGAGGATGGGGGTTGAGGAGAGAGGATGAGGATGGGGGGTTGAGGAGGGGAGTTGAGGATGGGGGGATGAGGAGGGAGGTTGAGGAGGGGAGTTGAGGATTGGAGGATGAGGAGGGAGGTTGAGGAGGGGGTTGAGGATGAGGAGTGAGGTTGAGGAGGGAGTTGAGGATGAGGAGGGAGGTTGAGGATGAGGAGGGAGGTTGAGGAGGGAGGTTGAGGAGGGAGGTTGAGGATGAGGAGGGAGGTTGAGGAGTGGGGTTGAGGAGGGTGATAAGGGAGGGGGGAAGAGACACAGGGAAGGGAGAGGTTGGAAGAGACACAGGGAAGGGAGAGGGGAGAAGAGACACAGAGAGAGAGGGGGCCACAGAGGGCACAAGAGGGACACAGCACATTTCCCACCCTCAGCTTATTCTCAAGTTACTCATTTTACCCAGTATTTTGTGGTAAAATGGGTGCCTTGGCTTATACTCGGGTTGGCTTATACTCGAGTATATACGATATATATATATATATATATATACTGTCTTACTGTGATGATTACATGTGACCCTCTCTGAATATTTATACATTAATATGATTATTGGAGACTCTGGCTGAATATTTGTACTTGTATAGTATTAGAGGGGGTCTAAATATGTAAATATGTACACATTTATTTGATTGCACATGTCCATGGTTGAATATGTATATACTTTCAATTTCAATGTAGGCGAGTAAAAGTGATCCTGACTGAATATGATTACATTTATACATAGCGAACCCAGTGGGAGCTGGTGAAATGTTTAACTGAGAGGATGGTAGACTTTAGAACAAGACTTTAGCTAACTAAGAGCATACGTAATCAGGAAAAAAGTCATACAGTTAGTTGTTAATTAGATAAAATACATTTTGATGACTGTGCTGGGCCCTGGCAAAATCCATATATATATATATATATATATATTTATATATATATATATATATATATATATAGATACATATGTATCATGCCAATTTGTGGTTTTTTTTTGTTGTCCAGTGACCACTTAACTCTGATTTTATTTGCGATACAATCATGATATGTGTTTGTGTAACAAATATATGCTTGCTGTCCTCCCATAGAAAAATATAAATAATATGGCCCATGATCAAATGCATGTGATAAACAAGTAATAGCTCTGTGTGTGTGAGTATTTATGTTGTAAAAATGGCTGTTATAGGGAAATGTCTGTGGTTTGCTCACACAGCAAGGGCCTCATTCAATTGCAATTTGGCCAATTGAATAGGGCTCTAAATAAGCACATAGCATATATTTTTTAAATAAGTTTTTAGTCAGTGAAAACCTTGCTTTTGGATAGATGTTTACTAGCTAAAAACTTATTTAAAAAAAATATGTTATGTGCTTATTTAGAGCCCTATTCAATTGACCAAATTGAAATTGAATGAGGGCCCAAGAGAGCTATATACAACCACAGAAAGGGCAAATAATAGGTGCACGCACTCGCAGGAGCGCCTCCACTTTACTGCCCAGGGGCTCCAAAAAGATAAATCCAGCACTGGGTGGAAGTGAGAGACAGGTTGTACTGTGAGGTGGCAGTATCATGGCAGGTGAGGTCTGTGAGGGGGCTTAGAAGGGGTTGTAGTACAGCAGAATGGTGTTGCAAGTTTCTGTGGGTAATGGTGGCAGGGGTTGAAGTAGGGCAGTAAGTGGAATATGTGGTGTGGTTGCAGGCTAGGAGATGGTGTCAGATAGAGGGAGTGGGCAGATGACAGGGTTGGAGGTTGCACAGAGATTTGTAAAAATAGGGTCAAGAGGGTATCCATCACTGTGAATTGTGGAACTTGTGGACGAGGGGAGTGAAAGAAGCTTAGCAGCAGCTTGGGAGGTGGGAGTGCCAATGCTGAACTCACCATGCAAGATTGAATGAATTGGAGAAGAGAAAAAGAAAGAGCCAGGTGGCAAAATGATCTAGAAATTGTAAGGGTAGTCCAGATGGGCAATAGATCACAGCAACACATAGTTAGAGATAGGTGAGAAGAAGCGGATAGCGTGAACTTGAAAAGGTGAGAATTGGAGGGAGGGATTTAAGGGATGCAGTTAAATGTACAGCAAGAAGACACTAACAGGCCTAAATCTCCACGTTGTCTATTCGGGGGTCTATGACTGAAGTGATGGCCACCATATGACAGTGGAGCAGAGGAGGCAGTATCAGATGGACTGAGCCAAGTTTCAGTGATAGCCATGAGATTGAGGGAATTGGAAGTAAATTTGGTTGTGAATGTAAGTGAATTTATTGCAAACAGACATAGCAGTCCAGAGGTCGCATGAGAAGGGCAGAGTGGAAGGTTTGTGACAGGTGAGGGTATTAAGTTCTTGGTGTTCCAAGTGTTAGCTGCCTTGGGGGTTGAGCGTAGCTGATAAAAGGTGGGAATTAATGAGGAGAAGGATTGAGAGGAGATGTGAGTGGGACATAAACATTTCGGCTTATGAACTTTATAAGATAGAGGAGATAATGACTACAGAATTCTTGGGAACCCTGGCTGAAAACAATGTTAGATCAGTTGTTTTCAAGGAGTAATATACTGTGTAATATGACATATTTCAGTTGAACAGACATCTGTATAAAATGTACTGATATCTCCTGTTCTTAGCTTAATGTTTTGACTCTTCCAGATAGAATAAGCACACAACTTAAATATACATGTAAACGTAAGAATTAATAATATATTCATGGGTCACATTAGTGGGTAATATGCAGCACTAGAAGGCTTCCCATGCAGATCCATCCAGTTCTGTGGATCTTATGTCTGAATTTCCCTGCACAAACTCCATGTTCTACCAGCATTTTACACTCATTTTCATCCCAAAACATTTCCCCTTATTGTTTTCACCTGTTTCCATTTAATCCATTGCTTGCTATCATACATGAAAAATGTCATGCTTCCTATGCACCCAACCAAATAGTCAATTGCATTGTGCTACAATTGAAGTGAAATTCAGCCCTTGCAGGCTGTTGATTTGCACAACTTTACATTGCAAAAGAATTTTGCAACATTGCCATAATTGTTGGTTAGATTGTGTGTTTGTGTGTGTGGTTTGTGTCTAGCTTTATAGATATCATTATAGAAATGAGTTCTTTGCACAGCAGGCACCAGTCATTGCGTTGCTCTTAATGTGATTCTAACACTGAATGACTTTCTAATGCAAATACTCGATTTCATGTCAGATCATTGTCACAAAGTAGGAAAGAAGCGCAGCATTATGTGATCACTTAAATAGTATTTTTGTTTGCTCTTTGTTATCAAATGCATGTGTGTACACTGGTTATGTTTGCTTTCTGCGTGTGGGGATATGACAGAATTGTATATTTCTCCCGTCTGGTAACTTCAACTGCTACCACTTCCTCTCTGTACTTGGTCATACACTCTTCTGGTATACAGGATTAGTATTGTTTCCTGTCAATTCTCGAGTGTCAGTGATTGAAGAAAGCAATACTGGGTTTCATTGGAAAATCATATTTTCAGGACTGCTACTAGTTGATGTATTTTTAATATAATTGTCACTTTTTATTATAGCAAAATTACATGACAACTATGTTCTAGAAACCCAGCAAAAGACAACATAACCAGAAAATGTATTTACATCTGTTAACATAAAAACTGTATTAAAAGGATCTCTGTAACCTAGACATCAAGTGTTTTATGTTAAAGATTATAAAAAACTGACTATATATTATATCTGTTTCTAAACCGGACTATTCTTTTAATACTCATAATCATTTGAGCTGAATTAATGTGCAAATCAGTGACTCCAGAAGACTAATTAACTGCATTTATGTGCTCATTAGTCTGCTTGTTTGTCTATGTTGTGGCCAAAACAATGCCCCAATGTTATCATGGAGTTGTTTCCTTTTCCCCAGCCTCATCACATTGGCCTACATTTAATTGCAAGCCCGTAACTACCTTCATACAGGCCGCATGTCTGTGGGATAAAAATTTGTTACAATTCCGGCTGTATTCAACTGACTCAAGCCCGCAATTACAGGGCTAAAGCCTAAAAACGGAAACCATGAACCTGTACGTAGCAATTAAGGGCATGATCATGATCAATTAAGCAAGTTTGTAAGTTACAATTTAGACAGAGCCAATAGTGAATGAGTCCATCATCATGACGTCAGTAAAACATGGAGTTTAAACTACAATCAATTAGTGTTAAGTCGGATATGAGATAAGACTCGCAAGCCAGCAAAGTAGAAATCAATAAATATGAATGAAGAAACTGCGCTAGTCCATGTGGGTGGCCTGATATGTATATAACTCCTTGATTCCCGGGATTGATAGAACATGGAAATAAAACGTAAAAAAAAAAAAAAATTATTGCAGTTTTGGGAGCTTGAGACTTTAATGCAATTAATTTTAATGTCTTTCATCACATTCCCAGTATTTTAAAGTATAGTAGTGTTTTTAAATTTGCTTTTACAGTGCTACGACCAGGTGTCTAACCCACTTGCAAGTCTTATCTAGTACTCTTAGAAATATTTGATACATTTGCCATTCACGGGTATTAAGGCAATTGCGGGCTTGTTGAATTGTTGCAATTGAATATGGATTAGAACTGGTAACATTTACGGACTTGAAACATCAAAGAAGTAGGTCGAATGGAGTTACGTTTTTAAAAACCGCAGTGATTTTGAGCTTGTAAATGGATTGCAGGTAGCCAGAAGAGGCCAATTAAATAGCAAAAAAAAAAAACGGGGCTACATTACGGGCTGCAGTAATTACAATTTGATCAATTGAATGAAGACCATAGAGCAGCAAATCAGCAAATCAAGACATACATTAGCATACATGAGCAGCACAAAAAATGATGGCTATCTAAGGAATGATTTACTGTAGAGAAAAGCAGCTAGTACAATCTATAGGAAGGTTTTCATGCTCTTTGAGATTAAACTAACTTGCTTTTGGAATCACTGTGTGCCTTTAAGTTAATGTCTTCACAGTTCAAAATATCTTAGTAAGAATAAAGTTAGGATTCAGATAGCAAGGAAGATGATCTGTTTCAAGGGCATAGGGAACATATACTAACAGTCTGTGAAAGGATGTGGAACTTCACAAACTTTAGTAGCTGTTCTCTGTGTAAATATAATGATACCAATAGAAGAAGGCATGTAAGAAAGTATTAGGTCCTATAGAGTATAGAGTAACAACTTTATTTGTTTTGTCCCTCAAAGGGGGACTTTTCCAAAGGAATGAATGTGGGAAAGTTTAATGTTAATTTTAATCACAGATCTTCAATAATTTAACACATATCAGGAACTGGTGAGATCTCTGTCCATCTGTTTACAAGGTCTGCTATACAGTAAATGTGAAAGGTTAGTTGTTAATAGTTAGGATTAATCATTAATTAAATAATATCTTGCATGCACTAGCCAATTCAAGAATTCCCATGTTATGCACAAGGCCTATGAAGAACCTTTGAAGTCCAATATTTAGATGATGCTCTTTTTGGGTTAATTGATGATGAACAAATTGTTCATAAAATGTAAAAATAAATAAATATAATAACAGTTGTATTCAATTATGCTGTGGGCAGCCATATTTTGCTATGTTTTTTGATTTGTTACAGACTGGGTACATTGAATGCAGATATAATATCCCTTTAGATCAATTCGAACAGTTCCCACAAAGTTATTCAGTTAATAACATGATTGAATTGGTCTCCAAAAGAATGCAACTTGCAAAATGATTGCATGAGTCTACAGAGGAGTGCTACTTACAATAGGACCACTAGTTTACATATGCAGGCAAATTGCTGACCATAATAAACTGATTTCATGTAATGGTTACTAAACACAATAAATTATTTAATATAATAATTACTAAACACAATAAATAATTATATTTGTAAATTATTTTTTCTTCATAAAAATCCTGACCCTATTAGGAAGAGCTGCTTCAGTGGTGCTATAGTTAATAATAAACTGTCTTCAAGTATGAGAATAAGCAGACTAGATTCTTATTTACCAACAAAATGTATGTTTATACGTATCATTTGGTCAAAGCTATTATTTATAGCTGCTTTATCTAGGTTGCTTTATTTCTTTGTGCAGTAAATGTATTTTTGATGAAATAATTCAGAATTTCTCAGAATTCTGCATAATTTAAATACAGCCAGTTTCATATTAGATTAAATGAAAAGATTCAAACACTGTCCCAAATCATATGAGAAAGCGAGAATCTTTAATTATGCATCTGTAATGTGATACTGTGCTCAGTTCCTTCAGGTGTGCCACATAAGTGAATGCACTGAGAAAACCAATTTTCCACCGTAGTTAGATTGTGCTACACTGACCAACTATTAAAAAAATATATTGATTTGATTGTTTTTGCTCTTTATAATGTATTCATATCTGCTGTACTCAGTGTCCACTTAGCGTATACCAAAATTAAACTCCTAATGCTAGAAAATATTCCCAGCATCATATTCCTATTGAAATTATTAAGGTATATAGGGAATTAGAATGGGTAAAACTGGTGGAATGCTGCCATCTTGTGGCAAGCTGGGGAAATGTCAATTAACCTGTCTGCAATTTGAGAGCTTTTTCATGCAAAGTTTTAACAAAGTGATGGGAACTTATTTCACATGTAGAAGGACTGCATATACATCCCGCAAGTTCTTAAAAGCGTTTAATAATACATTTAAAAAAACGCTGTCTAATAGAAGAGCATGCAACATTTCAGTCTGTCTAAAAGCATAGTTAGACAGGGAGAAATATTTTTTAATTACTACGGTAGCCTTTGAAAATATCCATGATACCTTGGAGAAGGTTGTGTGTGTGATGGGTGTTTATATTTGCACAAGAGCAGCATTTGCAGTTATTCTTGCAAGCTGCCTGCTTCTGAACATTTACTATGGAAGTGGGTTCTTTAAATCAAATCTAAACACTCCAGTGGTAACAAACTGCCCTTTCTCCTTTGTTCCTCCTTTCACCACTGATAGATAAAGGAATAAAGGAATAAATAAAACCAGCCAATTAAATAGGAAAATAAAGTTGATTGATTGAACACAGCCAAGCTTGATTACAGGCATCCCTGTCCAAAAAAAACTTATTTTGACCTTTGCCATCAGAGTCAGGTTACAAACCAAAGATTCGTAAAATACATTATGCCATAATCAGAGGAAATACCTGAAGAGATCAGAATAAGGATGGTTGGCATCTACCAGTCTGGAAAGGTTTGAAAAGGAATTTCTTGGGCTATAGGACTGCACCAAATCACAATGACAGCCATAATTTCCAGATGAAGAACCCATGGAACAGTAATGAGTCTTCCCAAGAGTGGCTGGCCTGCCAATCATCAAGGAAGTCAGAAAGGGTATTGATAAAACACCCAAGCAATTGTGGGCTCTTACCTCTGTGAAGGTCAATGTTCATCATTTCACAATCAGAAAGAGACTGAGAGGGAAAAATAGGCTTCATGATAGAATAGCAAGGCAAACACTACTGCTAATCAAGAAGAACATAAATGCTCATTTCTCATTTGCCACATAGCATCTGGAGGATTGCCAAGCCTTTGTTTTGGAGAATATTTGAATATTCTATTGGCAAATTATTCATCATGGGCCCCAATATTTATGGTGTAAAGCAAATACTGTATTTTTCCGTGTATGAGACGCGGCTATGTATAAGACGACTCCTTTTTTTTTTAGCCCGAAATTAACACCAAACAGAACAACTTTGATATTTTATTAAATATTCAAAACCAGAACAGCTTTACCATTATTATAACGTGCTGTAACTGCAGCAAACATGTGCACAAACGGAGGAGTGCATTTTTATAGTGCTCAAAGAACTGTAATTGCAAAGCCACTGAAGCAGCAAAACTGCAAGTGGCCACTAGGTGGCACTGTGGTGCTTTGCAGGCTCCACTCCATGGGGGGAACTTACTGGTAACTGGATTCATAATGTACAAGGTCCCTCCTGGCTCTGGATGGGGGCTGGGGGCTCCAGGCTCAGGCTGGGGAGGGCAGGGGGCTCTGGATGTGTGTGGTGAGTATTTAACTGTTTGCAGTTTTGCTGCTGGCTCTTTTTTTTTGGGTGTATTCTGTTCTATTCTATTTCAAACTTCAAAATTTTGGTAAAAAATAACGTCTTATACATGGAAAAATATGGTACCTTGTGTAAAGCAGGTTAGATATTAGTGTAATTCTGTCAAGATAATTTTCTAGTCATAGCAAACACCCTCTTCCAACAGTCTCAGAGACGACTCTACACATGGGCAATATAGAAATCATATTGACTATATAATTTGTAGTCAAAGATGGTGGAGATATGTACAGTCAGCAAAAACAAGGCCTGGAGCTAACTGCGGCTCAGATCATGAGCTTTCTATTGAAAAAGTTCAGAATTAAACTGAAGAACAGTGTGAAAATCATCAGACCAAGCAGATATGGAATAAATAATATCCCTTGGAAATATGCTGTGTAAGAAGAGACAAGGCAACAAGGAGACATTCTACAATGAGCAATTTAAAGAGATAGAAGAAGATAACAGAAATGGAAAGTCAAGAGATCGCTTCAGGAAAATTGGGGATCTTAAAGGAACCTCTCATGCCAAACTGGGTATGATAAAAGACAAAAATGGTAGGGACTTAACAGAAGAAGATCAGATAAAGAAGAGGTGGCAGGAATACACTGAATATCTATACAGGAAGGATCTTAACAGCAGTGTTAACCTCAATAGCTTGTCCAATGAGCTGGGGCCAGACAAGTTTGAGAGTGATGTGAGAGGCCCTCGGATGCCTTGCTGACAACAAAGCTGCAGGAGTTGATGGAATCCCAATTGAACTATTCAAGATGATGTTATGGAAGTGTTGCTTGGCTTATGCCAACAAATTTGGAAAACTCAACAGTGGCCAATAGACTGGAAAAGGTCAGTCTACATCCCAATCCCCAAAAATGCAGTGCCAAAGAGTGCTCCAATAATCGAACAATTGCACTCATTTAACATGCCATCAAAGTAATGTTTAAGATCCTACAAGCTCAACTCCAACAACATAAGGACCAGGAACTACCAGATGTGCAGGACAGGTTCCGCAGAGGAAGAGGTACAAGAAATCAAATTATCAATGGCAGATGAATAATAGTGAAAGCAAGAGAGTTCTACAAAAACATTTACTTCTGCTTCATAGACTATTCTAAAGCTTTTGACTGTTTGTATCACAGCAAAATGTGGCAAGTTCTTAAAGACATGAGAGTACAAGGTCATCTCATCCTCCTCCTGAGGAATTTGTATGGGGACTGAGAAGCCACAGTCAGAAACCGAACATGGGACTACAGAATGGCTTAGGATCGGAAAGGTGTGCGACAATATACGATCTTATTTATTCAACTTATACGCAGAGTACATCATGCATAAGGCCGTGCTGGATAAATCCAAAGCTGGAATCAGTATTGCTGGAACAAATATCAACAACCTCAGATATGCAGATTATACTACACTAATGGTTGAAAGTCAGGAGGAACTAGAGGACCTATTGATGAGGGTGAGAGTGAAAAAGCTGGCCTGCTGCTCAACGTTAAAAAGATTATCATTTGTGCATTACTATTTGTATTTCTTTAGAATGGAGTATGAACAATATGCTCCTACTGCACGCACTGAGACATACAGTTGTGCTCAAAAGTTTGCATACCCTGGAAGAATAATAAAAATAAAAATGTTGATTGAAGGATAAAGATCATATGAAGCCATTTATTATCACATAGTTGTTTGGCTCCTTATTAAATCAAATGCCCTGGTCAAAAGTTTACATACCCTTGAATGTTTGGCCTTTTTACAGACACAAACAGGTTAAAATGGCAGTTAAAGATAAATTTTCCACACCTGTGGCTTTTAAAATTGCAATTAGTGTCTGTGTATAAATAGTCAATGAGTTTGTTAGCTCTCACGTGGATGCACCGAGCAGGCTAGATACTGAGCCATTGGGAATAGAAAAGAACTGTCAAAATACCTGCTTAACAAGGTAATAGAACTTCATAAAGATGGAAAACGATATAAAAAGATATCCAAAACCTTGAAAATGCCAGTTAGTATTGTCCAATCACTTATTAAGAAGTGGAAAATCTCTTCATACCAAGCCAAGGTCAGGTAGAACAAGAAAGATTTCAGGCACAACTGCCAGAAGAATTGTTCAGAATACAAAGAAAAACCCACAGATAACCTCAGGAGAAATACAGACTGCTCTGGAAAAAGATGGTGTGGTTGTTTCAAGGTGCATAATACAACAATACTTGAACAAAAATGAGCTGCATGGTAGAGTTGCCAGAAAGAAGCCTTTACTGCACCAATGCCACAAAAATGCCTGGATACATTATGCCCTACAACACCTTGACACGCCTCACAGCTTCTGGCACACTGTAATTTGGAGTGACACGACAAAAATAGAGCTTTATGGTCACAACCATAAGCCCTATGTTTGGGGAGGGGTCAACAAGGCCTATAGTGAAAAGAATACCATCCCCACTGTGAAGCATGGTGGTAGCTCACTGATATTTTGGAGGGATGTGAGATCTAAAGGCACAGGGAATCTTGTGAAAATCGATGGCAAGATGAATGCAGCATGTTATCAGAAAATACTGGCAGACAATTTGCATTCTTCTGCGCGAAGGCTGCACATTGGACGCCCTTGAACTTTTCAGCATGTCAATGACCCTAAGCACAAGGCCAAGTTGACTCTCTGGTGGTTACAGCAAAAAAATGTAAAGGTTGTGGAGTGGCCATCACAGTCTCCTGAGCTTAATATCATCGAGCCACTCTCTGGAGATCTTAAAAGTGCGGTTCATGCAAGACGAACAAAGACTTTGCATGACCTGGAGGCATTTTGCCAAGATGAATGGGCAGCTATACCACCCGCAAGAATTAAGGGCTTCATAGACAACTGTTAGGAAAGACTACATGCTGTCATTGATGATAATACACAGTATTAAGAACTACGGGTATGCAAACTTTTGAACAGGGTCATTTCATTATTTTTTTTGTTGCCATGTTTTGTTTTATGATTGTGCCATTCTGTTATAACCTACAGTTAAATATGATATACTGTATATATTGCCAATTCGCCAAGGGTATGGAAACTTTTGAGCACACCTGTATCACAGATTCTCTATATAATATAATGTAAAACTAAGACTAATTAGCAGTATTTTATTTATTGTATTCTGTCAGCCATTCCTATCTAATTTACTGTAATTGATACATGTATACTGTATTCTGTATGTGCTCATTGTTCTCAATGTCTGATGGCTTTACACTAAAAACAATGTAGTTAGACGATTGGGAGCAATTAGCAATTATGACTAAACATTGCACTGCTGGTGAGTAGATATTACAAACACTAGTTCAATAAAAATGGCACTTGTTTGTGAAGTATGTAACAAAGTAAGAAAATTAGCAGCTGTTTAAGGCATTGACATAAACATGTTTTAGAAAAGATCAGAATTTTGAAGACTAAGTATATGAATTTTCAACACTTTCTGATAGCTCAGTCACAATGTGTGTGTTTATTTTATCTATTAGTGGAGCAAAAGGGTGGAGAGAAGGGAGAGGTCAGAAGTATTTGTTAGAAAAATTGTTACATCTGAAATCAACACTACCCCCTTACAGGCCCAGAAGCTGGTAGCTTGCATCAACAGATGCATGCACTACCCCAGAAATGTGAAAGACCCTCTCACATACACAGCCTTCACCAAAGTATCATGAAACCTCCAAATTATATCAAAAATATTCTTCCAATTAAAGAAACCAGCTTTATGACTTTTTTCTATCCTCTTAGTCAGATTCAAAGTTTTCAGATATTTTCATTTTATTTTACAACGATCTTTAAATGTAAATGTACTGGAAGAAAATTACATTTTTAATAAAATTTAATTACTGTGAAGTCTTTAAGCAATACATTTTACCTTTAATTGTCTCTGACACAACTCTAGGGAAAATAACACTTTTGTCCTGTGTGTACGTTAGATATATGCATCAGGTATAAGAAGAGCGCAGTAATTGGTGCTTCCTCTGTATATGTATTGGCAGAATCTGGAATTTTGTGAAATGAATTGAGTAATGCTGACTTAGAAACTCTTTATTGCTTAGTCTAATTGTCAGGTTGTACATTATTCTTGGCCAACTATCTGGAAAGTGTTTTAATTGAGCATATTGTTTACAGTACTTAGATAAATGATACCTTTGGGATTCCTGCTTGAGCAATGTACTAATGAACAATAGTATTGTCACACTGATCTGGAGGAAGGTTTATTCTATTGTGCTAAGTAGTATTCCTTAAGTAGTAATTAATGTATTAGTCCCTTAGATCAGACAAAAGATGCTTGTCTCATGATTAGTTCTTGGCACTTTGTCCAACTCCAGGTTCATTACTTTGTTTTTACATATGGAAGATACAATAGAGTATTGAATTCGAGGACAGACTTCTTGTTGTAGTTTAGTGTTGCAGAATATTAACCAGAAGATCTTGGTCGCATTTGTCTCGCTGCCTTGTTCCTTCCTGTTTTAATTAGTTCATAAAAGACTTAACCCCTCCAGGGCTGGATCAATCAGACACATACTGCAGAGAACTGTCAATGAAATGATTTAACTGACTTTCTTAAATTCCTGCTCCATTTTCCTATATCATAGATCACACACAGCATGTTAAAATATGCAGTATAACATATTAAACCACAGAAATATACATATATTTGCGTGCTTAACATTAAGTTAGTTTGAAGCAAAATCGTGGCAAACACTGTTGTTAAAACTTTCTAATCTGCCTAAGGGAGCCTTCATGTCCACCACCACTATAATTACTTTTTGGCAGAGAGGACAATATGAGTGTCATCGAGTGTCAAACCCTTTTTTTTCTTTGCAGACACAATCTCTGTTTGGAATGTGATGCAAGCTGCTGAAGAACACAGAAGATAAATATAACTGTCATAGTATAGAACTACACCAGTGGTTTGGTTGGCTCTTGATTTTTTAAGCCAATAAAATCACACAGCTCATAATTTATTGACAGAAATTGAACAAGATTTTTGCTTTTGTGAATGTCAGCTGCCTCTCTAATCAAACATGGATCAGTAACTGGCAAAGGAAGCAAGTTCTTGGTTTTTATAAAAATAGGTTTGGAACTTGAACTTTGAAGTAAGACCTACAACCCATAAAACAGGTGTACATTCCCAATGCCTTGAACATAGCATATTGCCTCATTCAACTGCAATGTGGCCAATTGTTTAGGGCTCTATATACGCACAGAGCATATTTTTTTACAGAAGTTTTTAGTTAGTGAAGACCTTGCTTTTTAATAAAAGTTCACTAACTAAAAACTTTTTGTAAAAAATATGCTCTGTGCTTATATTCAATTGGCCAAATCACAATTGAATGAGGCCATAGCATCTAGAAACCAACTTGTTCTCCAAACTTGAAACAGGCTTGCGACCTTTCAGGGAGTTAACCAGGCTTTTTTGTAGCATTGGCGCAGTAAAGGCTTCTTTCCGGCAACTCGACCATGCAGCTAATTTTTGTTCAAGTATCGTGGTATTGTGCTCTTTGAAACAACCACACCGTCTTTTTCCAGAGCAGCCTGTATCTCTTCTGAGGTAACCTGTGGGTTTTTCTTTGTATTCTGAACAATTCTTCTGGCAGTTGTGGCTGAAATCTTTCTTAATCTACCTTACCTTGATTTGGTAACAAGAGATTTTCCACTTCTTAATAAGTACTGACTGGCATTTCCAAGGCTTTGGATAACTTTTTATATCCTTTTCCATCTATATGAAGTTCCATTATCTTGTTACGCAGGTCTTTTGACAGTTCTTTTCTGCTCCCCGTGGCTCAGTATCTAGCCTGCTCAGTGCATCCACGTGAGTGTTAACAAACTCAGTGACTGTTTATACACAGACACTAATTGCAATTTAAAAAGCCATTTTAACCTGTGTGTGTCACTTTGTGTTTTTGTAGCAAGGCCAAACATTCAAGGGTTTGATCAGGGCCATTTGGGTGATTTCTGTTATTATTATGATTCAAAAAGGAGCCAAACAAATATGTACTAATAAATGGCTTCATATGATCACTATCCTAAAATAAAATACATGTTTATGCAGAATAAATGCCAAAAGTTCACAATTTCTGCCAGAATATGCAACCCCCTCCCTCCCCTGTGTCCCTTGTCCCCTCTGTCTCTTTCCCTTTTTCCCCTGTGTCTCTTCCCCCCCACCTTCCTCCCATGTGTCTCTTTCCCACTTTGACTCTTCCCCCTTCTCCCTCCCCTGTGTCTCTTTCCCTCTCTGTCTCTTTCCCCTCTGTCTCTTTCGCATGTGTCTCTTTCCTCCCTCCTCCCTCCCCTGTTTCTCTTTCCCCCTCTGTCTCATCCCCCCTTTCCCCTGTGTCTCTTTCCTCCCTCTTCCCTCCCCTGTGTCTCTTTCCCCCTGTATCTTTCCCCTTATCCCCTGTGTCTTACCCGCCCCTCCTCCCTCCCCTGTGTCCCTTTCCCTGCTGTCTCTTTCCCCCTATCCCCTGTGTCTCTTTCCTCCCTCCTCCCTCCCCTGTTTCTCTTTCCCCCTCTGTCTCATCCCCCCTTTCCCCTGTGTCTCTTTCCTCCCTCCTCCCTCCCCTGTGTCTCTTTCCCCCTGTATCTTTCCCCTTATCCCCTGTGTCTTACCCGCCCCTCCTCCCTCCCCTGTGTCCCTTTCCCTGCTGTCTCTTTCCCCCTATCCCCTGTGTCTCTTTCCCCCCTCCTCCCTCCTCTGTGTCCCTTTCCCCCTCTGTCTCTTTCCGTCCTCCTCCCTCCCTGGCTGGTGCGCATACGCAACTGGCACCGCGCTTTGCGCATTAGCAGCTGGAACCACGCAGTGCGCATGTGTAGTTGGAACTGCGGCTTGTACAGAAATCTGTACAAATAGTTTCTAAAGCATTACACATGCTTTAGAAACTAAGTTAGTGATCCCAAATTTCGACAATAAGCAAAAAAGGGCAGTAACTACACAAAATGAAAAGAATTTACATAATCTGAGTGAAATTTCTTAGTATTTAGCTTATTTATCAGTCAAGGTATACAGCTGTGTTTAAAACACATCAACTCAAAAGTTACTGCTTATTATAATAGGTATCAGACTCAAATATCCACTGATACAAGCTGTGTAGGGAAACAGGTTTGGCTACATAGTAATCTCTGGACACCTGGATCCAAAATCGAAATAAAAGGGGAACGTGGTTACATGCCGCCGGCTCAAGAGTGAGCATGCATGTTACGTCACACTGCAGCGACAGCAACTGAAATGGCCTGATGCGCTCGTTTCACATAGGCTTCAATGGAAACCAGCTCCCGGCCTGAGGGTAAGAAGTTTAAATAACGTAAATTATAATCTGATTGGTGCCTAGGTATTAACTATTTGTTTCCTTTTGTTTATAGGGACATCATACGAGATAGAACAGCCAATTGTAAAAATAGAAAGGGAAACCTGATCCTAGCAAAAGGGAAACTTGGACCGTGTAATTCGATGTAAAGAACATTTTTAGAAAAAGCCATTTCATGATATCAGCAATATATTGGAGTTACTTCTAATACTGGTACAATAAATAATAGTATTTTAAATGATATATTTTCTTTGATTGTATGGATATTAAGTAAACCTAGCCTTATGTATTTCATAATTAAGGAAATTAAAATAATAAAATAATTATATCAAAAGAAAGAGGGGACAACTACACCACCTGCATCCTTCTAGAAGGGTAGAGGGGTTTCCCTCTATAAATGGTGCTTAACACCTAGTTTACAATAAACAAAGGTAAATATTTTTAGAAGATCATGGGAAGTTTTAATTAGTATATTATTTTAAAATTCAAAAGGCGCCGCTAAATACGTGTATTAAAACAATAATATGAGGTTAAACCGCTATCACATTTTTTACTGTGAGCACAATTAGAAGTATGAGAATATACAACTATTGAAAAGTAGTTCAAATACCACTATTTTGGGCACAAAATTGTGCCTCTGTTTTTGTTCTTATTAGAGTACAATAAATTAAATTGCATAATCATAAAAGTGAATGTCTAAAGTAAATATTACATATCCTAATACCCAGATATCTGTAACAATTTTCAGTGTATTGGGCTGAGTGATGTGCTTATAAATATCAATATAATAATCTACTGGATAGATGCTTTAAATATATTCGTGTTATTAGTGTAGTGCTCGTTCTCAAGTGAAAAGGCTGCTGTAGGTAACCAGCAGAAAAGACAAACAACGAAAAAGTAGCACAAATTAAACCAGTGGACTGTGCCTTAGAATAAAAGGCTACTTTGAGTGTTAGTGGATAAGGTACAATTTGATAAGGTGCAATTTAATACTATATAAGTGGTAAGTACTTGTCTCTCTGCACTGTTATGTGCAATATAGTGAGAGGTTGTATGTCATTCCCAGACTGGTTTCACATCACTCTGCATCTATATAGATAAGTATATACTTTATACATCCTTAGACCAGCATTTCCTATGTTGAATGCCTTTGTTGGAGCCTAGTATTGTATGTGTATATAAGTTTCCTGCGCAGCTGACTCAAGCTGTCAATTTGCACAGGTGTCCAGTAGATTATTATATTGATATTTATAAGCACATCACTCAATCAAATACACTGAAATTTGTTACAGATATCTGGGTATTAGGATATTTAATATTTACTTTAGACATTCACTTTTATGATTATGCAATTTCATTTATTGTACTCTAATAAGAACAAAAATAGAGGCACAATTTCGTGCTCAAAATAGTGGTATTTGAACTACTTTTCAGTAGTTGTATATTCTCATACTTCGAATTGTGCTCACAGTAAAAAATATGATAGTGGTTCATCCTGATATTATTGTTTTAATACACGTATTTAGCGGCGCCTTTTGAATTTTAAAATAATATACTTATTAAAACTTCCCATGATCTTCTAAAAATATTTACCTTTGTTTATAATAATAGAATTAACCACATGATTCAAATATTGTACTTATTATACCAACATGCAAAGTGCCATTGTAGAAAAGATATGCCTTGATAAATATATTGATGAATATGGGAATATCAAACAAATTTAAATGCTAGATGTAGGGAGAGATAGCAATACCAACTATATGTAAGTAAAACTTATACTGCAATGTGACCCAAAAAAAATTATACAATTATTATTATTATTATTATCAGTTATTTGTTACATGCCAACATATTCCATAGAGCAGTATATAAGTTGTGAACAAGACAAAACAATATTAACACATTACAAAGATGGAGGGTCTTTGAGCTTAGAATCTGGTGTCCATAGAGCTTTCCCCAAAGCACTGTGCAAGATTGAAAACTCTCAGACTCTGTAGTGTGACACAGGCCTCTCAGCCAATAGAAAGCGGTCTAGCTGCACATGATTGACAGAGGGAGATTATAAATTTGCGTTCCACCCGTCCATGCGTTGGCTGTGTTGTATTTTCTGACGAAGTAGCACACAGGTGAGTTGATTACACATATTTACAGATTACACATAATTGCAATACACATAGTTTAAACAACACACATAGATATATATAGAGCTAGGTCACTCCATACACACCCTCCATTCCATCTCCATACCCCATCCCGCAACAGTTATTAATTACACACAATAAACACATTTTTTTTCCATCATATATTTCCAGTAACACTATTTTCATTTATTGTTCTATTATTTTGGGGATTGATATGGAGGGAGGAAAGAGAAGGGGAGAGGAGTGGAGATGTGGGGAGGAG
Organism: Discoglossus pictus; assembly: GCA_027410445.1. NCBI lineage: Eukaryota > Metazoa > Chordata > Amphibia > Anura > Alytidae > Discoglossus > Discoglossus pictus. The sequence goes on along the minus strand of CM050163.1, from coordinate 431,128,791 downwards.
GAGAAGAGGAGAGTTGAGGAGGAGAGAGAGAGAGGTGTCCCTGGGAAGTAGTGGTGGAGAGGAGGAGGAGGTGAGGAGTGGTGGAGGAGAGGAGTGGTGGAGGAGAGGAGGAGGTTGAGGAGTTGGAGGAGGAGGAGGTGGAGGAGGAGGTGGTGGAGGAGGAAGTTGAGGAGTTGGAGGAGACAGTGGCGGAGGAAGAGCAAGAGGTGGAGGGTTGTGTAGAAGAGATGGTGGGTGGTGGCAAGGTGGAGAGGGAGAGAGGTGAAAGGGCCTGATCACAGGGGGGGAGTGATAGTTTAGGGGAGGGACAGGCCTCAGCTACAGGTCAGGGAGGTAAGGATCCACATCTACAGTCGGGAGGGCAAGAGGCTAAGGGCAAGCACAGGGCCCACAATTAAACTCACCAGGAGAATGTGGTCCTCCTTGGTGCTATTCATGGCCGCGCCCGTGAGCCTTGCAGGGGGGTGGGAAGTTAGGCCAGGGTCTAGCGCTCAGGCATGGAAGGAGGTGGCGGATGCGGGTTACAGCAGTGGCCACAGCGCCAAGCCATGTGACGTCTGTCAAGCACCGTTTTGACGACATCAGGGCCAAGGTGTGGGGGATGATGGCCAAGGAGGACAAGAATTTGACTGCAATCTAAAATGAGTGGGAGAGGGTCGCCAAGGATTTTCTGTGACAGGTGCCCGCCGCTGGAGCTTCAGGCCTAGTGGCCCAGCAGGACCCAGCCTCCATGTCAGGTGAATATCACATACACCAACATGCCACCACATATACAGTTGCAAGCAAAAGTATGTGAACCGTTTGGAATGATATGGATTTCTGCACAAATTGGTCAAAAAATGTGATCTGATCTTCATCTAAGTCACAACAATAGACAATCACAGTCTGCTTAAACAAATAACACACAAAGTATTAAATGTTGCCATGTTTTTATTCAACACACCATGTAAACATTCACAGTGCAGGTGGAAAAAGTATGTGAACCCTTGGATTTAATAGCTGGTTGAAACTCCTTTGGCAGCAAACACTACAACCAAACGTTTCCTGTAGTTGCAGATCAGATGTGCACAACTGTCAGGAGTAATTCTTGACCATTTCTCTTTACAGAACTGTTTCAGTTCAGCAATATTCTTGGGATGTCTGGTGTGAATCGCTTTCTTGAGGTCATGCCACAACATCTCAATTGGGTTGAGGTCAGGACTCTGACTGGGCCTCTTCAGAAGGCGTATTTTCTTCTGTTTAACCCATTCTGTTGTTGATTTACTTCTATGCTTTGGGTCGTTGTCCTGTTGTAACACCCATCTTCTGTAGAGCTTCAGCTGGTGGACAGATGGCCTTAAGTTCTCCTGCAAAATGTCTTCATAAACTTGGGAATTCATTTTTCCTTCGATGATAGCAATCCGTCCAGGCCCTGACGCAGCAAAGCAGCCCCAAACCATGATGCCCCCACAACCGTACTTCACAGTTGGGATGAGGTTTTGATGTTGGTGTGCTGTGCCTCTTTTTCTCCACACATAGTGTTGTGTGTTTCTTCCAGACAACTCAACTTTAGTTTCATCTGTCCACAGAATATTTTGCCAGTACTGCTGTGGAACATCCAGGTGCTCTTGTGCAAACTGTAAACGTGCAGCAATGTTTTGCTTGGATAGCAGTGGCTTCCTCTGTGGTATCCTCCCATGAAATCCATTCTTGTTTAGTGTTTTACATATCGTAGATTCGCTAACAGGGATGTTAGCATATGCCAGAGACTTTTGTAAGTCTTTAACTGACACTCTAGGATTCTTCTTCACCTCATTGAGCAGTCTGCGCTGTGCTCTTGCAGTCATCTTTACAGGATGGCCACTCCTAGGGAGAGTAGCAGCAGTGCTGAACTTTCTCCATTTATAGACAATTTGTCTTACCGTGGACTGATGAACAGCAAGGCTTTTGGAGATACTTTATAACCCTTTCCAGCTTTATGCAAGTCAACAATTCTTAATCGTAGGTCTTCTGAGAGCTCTTTTGTGTGAGGCATCATTTACATCAGGCAATGCTTCTTGTGAAAAGCAAATCCAGAACTGGTGTGTGTTTTTTATAGGACTGGGCAGCTGTAACCAACACCTCCAATCTCATCTCATTGATTGGACTCCAGTTGGCTGACACCTCACTCCAATTAGCTCTTGGAGATGTCATTAGTCTAGGGGTTCACATACTTTTTCCACCTGCACTGTGAATGTTTACATGGTGTGTTCAATAACAACATGGTAACATTTAATTCTTTGTGTGTTATTAGTTTAAGCAGAGTGTGATTGACTATTGTTGTGACTTAGATGAAGATCAGATCACATTTTATGACCAATTTTGCAGAAATCCATATCATTCCAAAGGGTTCACATACTTTTGCTTGCAACTGTACATCACACACACTGACATGTTAACTCCATGAATTAACAAGGGATAGATGGATGCGTCATTAAATCCATGAAGCTGACAAATCACTGTCATTCCTGGGCACAACAACAGTAATCAACCAATAGAGAGTCCATGTATTGGTGTGCCCACTGCAGCGCACTACAGACCGCAGCCAGAATCAAGATGAAGACCAAGAGCCAAAGAATAGATCACATCTAGCAAATTATGGCTAATCTGAGTTGCAATTAGAAGTATCATCGAGGTTCAAGCCTAGATGTCAGATAGTTAGGAATGCACACAAAACAATATATTATTTATCATACTAATGACATATACCTTTCTTTTCCTTCTTTCACCATCAAGGAGGTCTAGGTCCAGTGGTGAGCCAGAGGTGGGAGCATCGGCTCCATCGAAGCAGGAAGTGGAGGAGCAAGCCCACGCTCAGCAGGAACCGGCGCAGGGGGTGTAGGATGAGAGACAAAAGCCCTGGTTTGGAGGATGAGGATGTAATATGGCTGGTGGGGACACCATCTAGACCTCCGGTGACACAGCCGGGATTCAACACCACTATCCCCCTCCTACAGAGACTGAGGTTCTTGCCAGAGCCATCCAACTAGAGTGTAAACACCAGCCAGCCACCACCTCCTCCCCTCCACAGCAGTGTGCTGGACTGGCCGCCACCACCACCGGGCCCAACCCCACCACCACCCATTCTGTAACATCCTCCAGCCGGCCCCAGACCCTCCCACTCACACACCACCACATTCTCACCAGGCCACGACCCAGGCTGTGCAGGCGGAGATGCAGGCACTCATGCGGCAGCATTTGGAGTGTCCTCAGTGTATCCAGGCCAGCATCTCCACCAAACATGTAGAGGTAATGCGCAGCTTGGCAAGGCGCAATAGGGAGGAGAGGAGGCATCACCTAAGGATGGGGAAGGGGGCGGACCAGAGCGTATTTCAGGTAGTCACTGCAGTAGTCATGTGACGCGCTCTGGCCCTCAGCCCCGCCTCCTCCACCCCGGAGGCATCCCTTGGCCCCTCCTCCCACATGCCTCCACCACCACTACAGGTGCCGCTGCCTCTCAGGGGGTTGCCTCCCCCTGCCCCCCACCACCACCACCAGGGAGACGACGGCCGGCCACGGGGGATTTGGGCCCTGTGCCTAGGCAGAGGAGAACCTAGGGGCTGCACATATGTTTGTGCCTTCCCAACAGCACTCCTCAGTGACAATCTATTGTTCACAATGTTAGCCTAATCTAGCCTGGCTACAGAGTCTTGGATCTTGGATTATGTGATGGTGATATTTTGTATGCAGATGGCTACCTCCCATCACATGGTCCATGATCCTCTTCCCTGTGGACAAGTAGGGTTATGTTGAACATGTCACCAATTGATGGTGACTGAGGAATGCTATTGAGAAGAGATGCTGCAGTCCCTATCTTGTTTTAAGGCCTCATTTTGTAGGTGTTATTTTGTTTGTTTGTTTTTTTGTTTTGTTTAGGTACAAATCAGGTCCATGAATGCATCTTCTGCTTCTGCAAGCACTGTGAAGGAAATGTATGAGCTGTAAGGTTTTCCCAGTGCCTCTCAGGTAGACATTCCTTCAATGACAGCCCCCCTTAACATGTAGCTCCCACAATCTTAAAGCTATCATATAGCTAGATTTCTAAGACATGATTGTTGTTAGCTTAAATGAAGACTAATACCGCTATGGCGGTGGACTTGCAAAGTTTCCCAACGGCATGTTAATGACAGCTAGCATTAAGATATGCACTAGTGAAACATGTGATCCTGACCTCAATATCAGTGTGAGAGCAGATCCTTGGGCCTGATGTAAGTGACATTGAATCTGACTGCTGACCTTTGTGTCCTCTCTGTATTGATGGGTATTTTCCCATATTGCTGATTATGCAGAGACCTAGCTAATGGTAATGCTTGCAGATGGGAATTAGGTGAGTTGGCATATTGTTACAGTTACAGTATTTAGCACTGTACTGTACATGCATGTTGATTTTTTTTTATTCTCCTCTGCCTTATGTTAGTTGACCACTTTTTTCAGATTTTATTTTTGTCACCACACTGTATGTGTGAAACTGGATTGGATTACACAGTCCAGAAGTTGAATCATCTGTTTCATTGAGTAGATCTAGACAAGCTGTAAGTGCTATGCGCATTACTGGTTTCTTCAATGAAATGGAGTGATTTGTGATGATCCTTTTTTTTCATCAGATTCCGGTTGCAGCTGTGTAGTGACCACATGTGACCCTGGTAGGTGCTATGCATCATGCGTATTCTAAACTATGACATTACCCCCTATAGGTATCTCCTTTTTCCCACAAGCCTCTTGCTCTCCCGGGATTCGCCCACACCACACCCATGATATTAATGCACAGTCTTGTCCATTTCTGATTGGGCTCTGTGTATGAAATAATACTCTCCGCTAGGTCCATCCTGGAAAGTCCCACGCCATTGCTGGTGGCCATGTGCCAAGATGTATAGCCATTCTCATTTGGTGACTTCCCATTAAGTTTTGCTATTTATCAATTTACATTAGTGTGGTGTATATTCCCCTGGTCCCCTTGTGGATTGCTAAGTGGTGGTGGTGAATGGGCTTGTGCACCCGAAAGAAGGTGTGAGCTATACCATGTAGGGCCACTGTAGGTGGGCAGGTGATAGCAGAGAGGTTAGATAAATCACAGTCCACTAGAGAAGGAACTGGCAACCCACTCCAGTATCTTTGGCATGCAAACCTTGTGGAACAGCAAGACCTAGTTAAAAGTGCTGCAGTCCATAGGGTCACAGAGAGTCTTGTACGACTGTAGGACTGAACCACAAATAATAAAATGTTCCACTGGAACTTGATACATGTGATGTGGCAATGTAATATGGCCACTATTTGTTTTCCCAATGTAGATGTGATGAGCGAGATATATATGCAATCAAATATATATTCCAGGGTCCACATTATACCTTCTGTGAGTGAGGAAGGGTTAATATGGCACCAGTTTCATGTTTTTAAATTGCTATTTAACCAGGCAGTGTGTCTTTAATTGCTTTCTGCATGTTGCAGCAGGCTTTTCATATTGACATATGCATGACCATTCCAAAATATGATGAAATAAAATATTTTTTTAAATGCCTATTTTTTATTTGGAGAATATTGTGCAAGTAATTGTATCGCCTTTCCATGTTTTCCCCATATTTTGAAGTCCAATGGTTTGTTTATATTGTCTTTTACAGTGTTGAGAGCTTGTCTTTAAACCCTTTGTGGGTCCTCTTTGGAGGCTGCCATATTTTTGCCTACATTTGCGGGTTACGGGTTTGAACGCCAGTGCATCGTTTGGAACTCGTAGCAATTTAATAGCGATTTTCAAATGTAACAGTTACGGACTTGACAGATTAAAGGTTTTGCGGCAACGGAGTTCTGAGATTCGACATCCCGTAGGGTTTTTCCACCTTTAAGAGGCCAATTTAATAGCCGTAAGTCTTGTGGGCTCCATTCCGGGCTACAGTTTTACACGTTGGGGGAATTTAATGGGGCTTTTAGGTGATTTAAAATTTAAATTTTATTATGAAGAGACTAATAAAAATAGTAACTTAAATGACAAAACAGAGATTAAAACAGCTAAAACCAAAAGGCTGTCTGATCGCTCAGTAGGACATCACTGAAAATTATTAATACAGAAGGAACATCCCACCAGATAATCTCTAACACAACACCCAGTTGTGAGTTATATAATGATATTAGAAATGCAGATTATAACTATATCCCAAATTTGGACAGTAAGCAAACAGGGGCAGTAAATACACAGAATGGACAGATTTCACATAATCTGAGTGAAAAGTCTTAGCGCCCTATTAAATTGGAAAGCCTGCAACGGGCTTAAAATTTTGCGGAGTTACAGAGCGATTAAATTAGACAAGCCTGCAACATGCATGGTGACATCCAAATCCTTAAACCATGCTTCCGCACATTCCATTTGCCGCCATGAACATGATAAATTAGTCAAACCTGTGGTTACAGGTTTAGACGGAGCCAATAGTAAAAGAGATCGTCATCATTACGTTACTAAAAAATGGAGGTTAGATTTCAATCACTTAAAGGTTTAAAGTACAAGTTGCGATCGGGCCCGCATTCCAGAAATAATGCAATATGAAATCATCAATAAATATAATATTAATACCCAGAAGGATTACTCCAGGAGAAATAATCTACGACTGAGAGTTATTCCAGAAACAATAACGCAACATTTTTCCAGATATTAATAGGAGTATCGCTTCCAGGAGAAAAAATAAGTTGTTTACATAGAATCCTGTTACCAACAAAACTTTCTGGAGTTGTCCCCAGAGATATCTTGGTTAGTATTCCCTTCTTATAAAGAAGCTATATTAAAAGCAGCTAGGGAAAATAAATTACTGGAAGCACCATTTGATAACATTTCTATGTACACAGATTTATCTGGCTCCACATTATATAAAAGAAAATAATTTAAAATCATTACCACCGCTTTGAGGAAGGAAAACATCCTATATATATGGGGGTTTACAGTGAAATTGTTTGTTTTTAAGGATAATGTAAGAACTATAATTAATACCAAGGAAGAAGATGAAAGAGTTTTGAATGAATGGGAAATAAAAATTTACCCTAAAGATGATAGAAGTATAGCCCCACAGGTAGATAAAACTTAAACAGGAAAAAACGGTAAATATACTTGGAAAACAGTATTTATAACAATACTATAGTGTAGAGAGAATCTTAAGCTTTATCAGCTCAAATCTGGTTGTGTATTGTATTTTTTGTACCCTTTTATTTGTACATTGCAATGGTGAGTCTATGAATTTCCCCTAAAAATGTCTCTTAAGATATTATCACAAAATGTTAGAAGTCTGAATACCCCTTTTAAAAGATACTCAGTAATGTCATTTTGTCAAAAAGAGAAAGCAGATGTGGTCTGCCTTACAGGATTCCCATTGGGCGCAAGGAAAAGAGCCATGCCTCTCAGACAAACTGTATAACATTAGTATAACAGCAATTATAGAACCCAGTCCAAAGGAGTTATAATATTATTTAACAAGAATCTGTCAATTTTGGAAGAATACAGAAAAAATGATCTGATGGGTAGGTACATTATATGGGGAGGAACTATTGATATTTCAATTTATACTATTGTAAACATGTATGCCCCTATCGAAAAGCAAACTAAATTCCTTAATAAATTGCTTAGGCATATTAGGAATATCAAGAAGGGGCATTTAATACTATGTGGTGACCTAAATATGTGTTTGGACCCTGAATTAGATAAGAAAAATTGGCAGATAAGAAATCAATAGATTCTGAATCAAAGATGAAATCTGGAAAATTTTATAGGAGTTTAATAGATCATGATCTGTATGATGGGTGGAGATCTCTATACCCGAATGAAAGAAAATATACTTTTTACTCATATAGACACTACATGTATACAAGAATAGATTACTTTCTGATAGATAAAATCACTCTAGAAAAAACAAAAAAAATAGAAATGTCCCTTACATCCTGATCTGATCATGCATGTGTAAAATTATATTTAGCACAATCTGAAAAAACTAGAAGTATAAAAAGATTTAAAATTGATTCCAAGTTATTCAAAACTAAGCAAGATAAAGACAAACTAAAGTATGAAATAGATTTCTATTTTAAAATAAATCAAAATTCGATAACTTCTAACATTAACATATGGAACGCCCACAAGGCTGTAGTACGTGAAATTCTTACTTCATGGTCAATAGCCAGATATAAAAAAAGAGGACTTTCCTTGAGGGAACTAAACATACAATTAAATAATTTAGATAAGGCTAACAAACTATCCCCTACCAATGACAGAATTGTGAAATTACATCAATACAAGCTCAAATCAAGAAGATCCTACAAATTCAAGTAGATAAAAAATCGTGCTTTTCCAGCAGAAATAGTATACCTTATGAAATAAAATGAGCAAAATATTAGCGAATTAATTAAAATTGAAAACCTCAAGCAAAAAAATAATTAAAATAGTAGAGCATAATGGGCAAATATGTATTAAACCCATGGACATTGGAAACTCCTTCGCTAATTATTACAGATCTTTGTATAACCTAGTAGAGAATGGGGAAACCCATAAACCCTCTAAAGAAATGATAAGGAATTTTTTTAAGTCATATAAATCTCCCCAAAATATCTGAATCTGAACTCCAGAAATTAGATGCTGATATCACCGAAAACTAAATTCAATCCAGTATATCTGGCCTACAAATAAAAAAACTCCAGGTCTGTACGGGTTTCCTAATATATATTACAAGATCTTTTCTCAATCCTTGATTAGCCATTTGAAGGAAATCAAGTCTTTAGGTGAAGCTCCAAGAGAAATGTTGGAAGCTAATATCATCTCGATTCATAAAACCAGTAAAGATGAACCTAAAGTGGAAAATTATAGATCTATCTCCCTTCTCAATTCGGACAATCTCTATCAAAATACTGATCAGACAGGATTTATCAAGGGTAGATATGGTCCTGAAATACTAGAAAATTAATAGATTTGTTTTAATTTGCTAATGCAAATAAAGTCCCAGTTATAGCCCTGTCATTGGATACTGAGAAGGCTTTTGACAGGGTTAGCTGGGACTATTTGGAACTGGTCTTAGAAAGGTTCGTTTTGGCCAGGTTTGTCTTGCATACAGTAATGGCCTTATACAAAAAATATTCAGCCTATACTTCGGGCTCTGCTTATAAATCAAGCAATGTCCCCATATCCAATGGGACAAAACAAGGCTGCCCATTGTCTCCCTTGTTATTTGCCCTTATAATTGACCCCCTGGCTGTAGCTATTAGGAATGAGAGTTTGGTCAAGGGTATAGAAATTGGTCCTTTTAAGAACAAAATTACATTGTTCGCTGATGATATCATCGTAACTCTGTCCGACCCAAAAAACTCACTAAATAAATTGTTAAAAATGTTGGAATACTTTAGAAGAATTTCCTATTATAAAATAAAAACAACAAAAGCATAGATATTGTATTTGAATTTGCCATTAGATCTTAGACTTGAATTAAAGGAATTATATAAATTTAATTGGGATAAAATGGATTTTCACAACTTGGTATAGAGTTTATTCCAAACTTGAAACTACTTCCAGAACTCAATCTTAATAAACTGTATATACACGTGAAAGAAGTTATTTCAAATTGGAAAAAAGTGAGTTTTTCATGGTCGAGCCGAATTGCCGCGATTAAAATGGTGATATTACCCAAACTAATATACATACTTAGATGTATTCCGCTTTATATCAAATATAAAACAATCAAGAAATGTCAGAAACTGATTAATCAATTTATCTACAAGGGAAAAAACGCTTGCGTTAACATAAAATTATCCTCAAGGAGCTTTGCGAGAGGTGGAATGGCGTTTCCAAATCTGTCAGATTTCATTGAAGTAATAAATCTAACTAATTTTCTCAATTTCTCACAATAAAAACTCCCCTAAAATATATTCAAATTGAAAGGTTATTATTGGAACAAATTAATTTGAACTTCCTGTGTTGGCAGAGATATAAAGAGTAAAGCAATAAAAAAAAACTGCCTTTGGTAGTTAAAACTTGTCTACGATTTTGGACTCAGACTAACAAAACATGGAAATTGATTCCATTTCCATCTCTTATTATGCCAATTGATTATATTCCCGCTGTTTTGGTTACAGAGATAAAAAGTAGCAGTGATATTTAGAAAATTACGTTTTTGGGCGATCTTTTTAAACTTAAACTTAAATTGATTGGGAATTGATTTTGTCATGGCCAAGTGCTTACACTTTCTATGTTAAAAGTGATGGTAATATCATACATCAGTTCACATACTAGTGCACATAACACCTAAAATATGTGCCATCCATATGAAATAATTATCCCTATTTACTGTCCAAGACATTGTTATGTGAACATTTTAGCCCATTAAAGTAACAAAGGCATGGTTTCCAAGTATTGACATTTATTAATATTTTTAAAATAATGACAGGTATTATTATTATTTTAATTAATTAATACAATTACACTAACTATAATTTCACAGAATTAATATTGGTAGACATTTTGTACCCAGGATTGCCCTTGATGGAGGCCAACTTGCTGATGCTCCATGTGCCTCTTCACAGACTCCTTGTGTGCTTGGTGTCCTTCCTCAACAGCTTGAACACATTAGTGAAATCCCCCTTGTCCTGATTTGTCCCTTTTTCCCAAATACCTGTGCCTCTAACAGTGTGTTCCTTATATGCTTCCTGGGACTCAGCAGTGTCTGGTCTGCGCTATCTAGTGATATACCCATGCAACCATCAATGTCACCCCCTTCTATGTTTAAGGCCTGAGGCTGCCCATGCTGACATTTATCCCACCCCAGTTTCTAATACCCAAGGTTCTAGTATAGATGACATACGTTCCTATGGATGTGAGGTAGATGATCTCTATCAGTAGTATGCTGAGATGGTGATCAATAGGGCTGCTGAGTATTATTTAGGCTGTATCTATCCCTTTTATAGACAGTGCATTAGAGCATCTGTTGTGGGTTTGACTTAATTTACTAGCTAAACCCAAAGGTCTAATAGAATATTGTTTGTGTAACTTTGATTATCTTACACTCATAATGTTCGAGCTGTCCGAAAACCAATGGATAAGCTAGCCCTAAGTTGCGTCTTTGGCTTGTCAGTAGTGATTGTGGGTGGGGAACTCGCAATCAGCATGCAAGTAGCTAATCGAATATGTGGCAGCTTTACTGACAACTTTAAGTATGTGTAACATTACGTTCTGTGCAATCGAATATGGCCAATAGTTAGGCATCAAACTGTCATTAAGAACATTTTTTATTATACACATACATTTTGATGCCTCTGTTGGTTGGGTGAGAGGGAAGTTTATACTAATACAGAACAAAACTTGAATGTATTAATGCAAGCTATATTCTTCAGGGACAGATGCCAAATCCCCACAGCTTCAATCATTTAGCAAGTCTCCCACCACTTTCTCTACTTCCTCACCCTTCCCTACACTGTTCAGTATATTAGGGCAAGTCATACAAAACAGAAAACTTGCTTAATAGAATTTAATGTTCAAAAGACAAGATAGCAAAATGATGTTCATGATTTATGTTAACTGATAATGTTTTTTTGTATTCCAGTTTCCCAAAATATGTGCAAGCTTCAATTCCATATTTAAAGCACAGAGAGATGTGTTTATTCATCTTATGATCTTTCAACATAGAGTGGGCTAAGCTATTTCAATTATTTTACTTATTTATGTCTCACCTAAGCATTAATTTAAGTGAAGGTGGTTTTTCAAAATGTTCCAAAGTGTTCTCCAAACAGGTGTTGTTTTTAGGGCCTACTCGCTTTCTTGTTTATTTACAAGAAAGGCATCAAATAATTGATTTATACAACTTTTGACAAGTTCTTCACTTTTTGTAACTAAAAGTCTTGAAGCTGGCTGAACACTGATGTTCTAAATACATTTTGGATGGCTGCTCTGTCTAGATAGTGTATATTATTGTGAACCGGCTCTCCCACCCCACATTATATATATAATGTGTACATATGTAGGTATATATATATATATATATATATATATATATATATATATGTATATATACATATATACTGTATATATAATATCTCTATATTATAATATACTAGCGACTTGCCCGTCAAAAAATGACAGCAATAGAATTGTAAGGCAGGTAATGCTGTTTGCCCCAGACATACATTTTTTGGATGGTCCAAGATCATTCGTCGCTCATTGCAAGCCTCGTGCTGAGCGCCTTCGGTGCTCATTGCGAGGTTGTTAGTTGTTATATTTTTTTTGCTGATAGGCGCTTTTGCTGTTATTGTTTGTTCGGCGCTAATCTGCTTTTTGCACGTATTGCAATGCTTTGTGTGCTATAAGCAGCGTTGGCACTCGTTGTGAGTGGCGCGGTGAATGGCTTTTGTGTTTATTGTGATTTTTTTTTGTGTATATGTATTTTTGTATGCTAATAAAATAATAAATTAATAAACTAATATACTTTACCTATTTGGAAGTAATATATGCAGGAAGCATTGTGCTAAAGAGCCGACAATCTGTTTTTATGTTCCTGCAGCATACAATGTCGGTTTGCACTGTTGTGGAACTGAGATGTAAATGGCAGCAATGTGTTATTGTAAATAGGTTGCATGCGCGAGGGAAAGTCGTTAGGGTAGCTGTGTCCTTCCGCATTGTGTAAGTTAGTGTTGTAAAATAGCGGCAAATGTGTATGTGGTACGCGGCTGTGGATGATTTAGTGTCCTTGCTAAAAGTGTATCTTGCACCTCGTAAGTTTTTTTCAAAAGTCGTATGTGCTTGGTGGTGTTTTGCGGCTTTAGCGTCCTGTAGCCTCGTTTTTGTTTTTTTCGGCTGCCATTTTTTCTTTTGCTTAGGGGATTTTCATGTGTCTAAACTCAGGAATTTGGAGTTAAATTGAGGTGTAACTTCCGTTTCAGAGGTCTTGGGTGCCCCCCCCCCCCCCCTTGCTGTGGGTAAGCTTTTTATGTCTTTTTTTGTGTGTATTTATTGTGTTTTTAATGTTTTCAGGTGCGTGCGGTTCGGCCGTTAAGGTCGTATTTTTGCGAGGTCCCGCGGGTCGTATTTTTTTCGACTAAGTCCATAACTATTTTGTTCTAAGTCCCGCGGTTCGTATTCTTGTGTGTAAGTCCGTATGTAGTGATTAAAGTGCCACTTTTGTGGTTGGGTGTAACCGCGTGTGAGGCGTCGTAGAGCCTCCACCTCCACAAATGTGGCCCCTCGCTTTGCGAGGGTCTGCATTTGCAGGCTGCAATGAGCCTTCGGTCTTATTGCAGCTGACGTGGGAGCCTCCACCTCCGCAAATGCAGCTCCCCACTTGCAAAGCGTGACGACGATTCGTAGTTGGACAATTATAATATGTGATTGATATATATATATATATATATATATATATATATATATATATATAGAGAGAGAGAGAGAGAGAGAGAGAGAGAGAGAGAGACGGTGTGTTAGTGACTCAATAAGATGCCGGAAGGTTGCCAAGGGTATCTGGAGCCATGCAGACTGCAGTGCATCCGACTGCTGAAGAGTGCACGGTGGAGGCTCCATATGGTGAATATGGCAATCAAGGCCAGGGACGTACTTTGAAGTCTTTGTCATGCTCCTCCAACCACTACCTGACAATTCTGGCCATATAACATGTTGCATTGATCTGCTGGAAGATCCCATCCACTCAAGGAAGACAGTCAGCATGCATGGGTGTACTTGATCTGCAATAATGGGTAAATAACCCAGAGAGTGCCTTCCAGAGGTATGAGTGAACCCAGACAAATCCAAGAAAACATTCCCCAGACTATACCACCACCAGCTTTTGTTGTTTCAACAATGGTTGCAGAGTTTTCGTTCTGGGAGGTTTCCCACCTGACATGTCCGTCCAGTTGATGGAGCAGAAAACGTGACTCATTAGAGAAGGCAACCCTTTGCCAATCAGAAGATGTCCAATTTTGGTATATTTGTGCAAATTTAACCCTCATCATCATGAGTGCAGTGACCAGCCGTTTGCTTTGGAGCCCCATACGTAGCAGGTTTCACTGTGCTGTCATTTTAGACACATGTCTGGTTCGTTTGGAAGGCAAGTCAGTTGGCCCTCATACACCTTTCAGACAATGTTCACCTTAGACATTAATGGCACGTAGTGCTCCACAGTTTACACACCGTTTATTTACACTGGTGCTCTGTTTCAGAAATACTGCCACCCTTGACCCAAAAGCTAACCAATATCAGTGATGGCTGATATGCTTGCAGAATGCCTACATGTCCCCTTATATAACCACCAAGCGGGCTCACAACAAGTACCATATTGGCTACTCGCTGCTGACATTAAAAGTAGGCAGTGGTAATATTAATGTCACTCAACTTTGTGTATATATATATATATATATATATATATATATATATATATTTATATATATATATATACACACACATACACAGTATGTAATGTGTACACAGTATATATATATCCTCAATGCAAGGGCCCTGGTTAACACACTTTTCTCTCTGTCCCTTATCCTTCCTCCCTTCTCCCTACCCCTCTCGCACATTTTTCCTGTGTTTAAAGTCCTGTTTGTCTTTAAACACAATAACAGCCCCGCCATCATGTTCAGGGGGGCCCACTGGACTGTTGGGGATTGTTGAAATTGGGGGGCCCTGGATTAAAATTGACTGGTATTGCCCTGTTGGCATGAGGCATCAGTATGGCGTGGGGTATGATTTGTAATGTTAAGTATGAGAATCCCCATAGCATATCTAGTATCACAATGCTGCATTTCCCCCAGCGAGTTTAATGGAGTACATTGCGGGTGTCTCTGGGGAAAGATGGGTTTAGTTATGGGGTTACCTGATTGTGAGCAGATTAAAGGTACAGGAAGGTAGGGGGAGGATGCACAATAAAGGCAATTTGCCCCCCTCCCCCTGCAAGAGGAAGACTAACATGACACAGATATGTCAATTATCTCTTCTAGGTAGCTGGAGGTCAAAAGGGCTAACAATTTAAAGAAAGTTGACAGAGCAAGGGGGGAAATGTGATTAGCAGATGCCCCCTACAGTACAGGAGGACAAGAAAGTAAATACCTCATATGGGGCAGAGGTCATAAGAGACTATTTTATCTTTGATAGAGGTGGAAAAAATAGAGCTTGGGGATTGATTAAGAGAATGTTTTTTTTGTGACCCTGAGATAGATATGAGCTGTCCTTGACAATAAATGACTTTAGTCTGGATATACATAATTTTAAGTGTATTATTCATTCTGGGGAAGAGATAACCCTATGCATTGGGGTTATTGGTGCTGCATCTGATTGACTAGAGTTAGAGTCGGTGACTCAGCAGTCCTGCTATCTTTGTCCCGGTGGTTCCTTGCTCCTGTGTGGTGATACTGGTCTGGGTGTATCCCTGCTTTCAGGGGTATCTACAATAACCCAAAGCTGCTGACACACCCATTTTTTGTAATACCCTGTTTAGCACTACAGAATATGTGCGCACATTACAAATAAAGATTATTATTAATAATAATAATAATAATATCTATATTGGAACAAAAACTATTTGCAGTATTACACCTCCACATGACATATATCAATTACCAGGGAAAAATACACCAAAGTACGCAAGAGGTTAATGCAAATCTGGAAACACACAGGGACTATCAAAGAAATAGACATCCCTCAAATAATACTCAACAACACTATTGATCATCATGCCAGCACACTGCTGATTATCTACCCAAATCCATGGGAAGGTATGTCATCTAAACCTCTTAGAAAATGGAGTGGGAGAAATGGGCAGCCTCGGTCCTTAAGGAGAGGATGGTGGATACATGGGTATATCACTAGACAGAGCAGGCCAGGCACTGTATGTTCCCAGGGAGCATGTACGGAACACAGGGATAAATCATGACAAGTGAGATTGCACTAATGCGGTCAAGCTGTTGAGGAAGGCCAACAAACCCACAAGGAGGTAGTGGAGAGGCACATGGAGCAACAGCAAACTTACCTACATCAAGATCAATCTTGGGTACACCCATCCTGTAAAGTCCCACGCCATTACTGTTGGGCATGTGGCAAGATGTATAACAATAATATTTGATTTAATATTTAATATGTGAAATTATAGCACGTGTTATTGTATTAATTAATTATTAATACCTGTCATTTGGTTAACAAACCTTCAGGGAAATGGTGAACAGTGCTAGAATGTATACTTTTCCTATGTATTAGCTCACAAACACCAATAATAACTATCAATAACTGAGTTTACAGTACAGTTTTTCATGCTATTACTGTAAAAATAAACAAAATTACCTTAACATCATCTTCAAGCAGTGCTAACCAAAGTTAATGTGTCATCACCTGCCATGTTCATTAGTAAAGATGCATAATTTCACAAGGAATGCTTCACTGTGATCACAATCAGTTGGTCAGGAGTACTGTCAATATTTCCAAATGAATTAGTTGAGCCACACTGATATCACATTTCATTGGAATACAGGTGTCATCCGAACAAAAATTATTACAATCATCACATGACTTGCAAACAACAATATATATTGATGTAAGACAAAAGTAATTATCCATAATGTCTGTAAATTAAATGACAAATGATTCTGCTCTCATAATGTTAGGGGGATGACATGCAACAATAACAAATGCATAACTACTGGGTGTTGGGATTTATCAACATTTTGCTGTGGCGAATGTCAGTGCAAAGCAGGAAAGTTGATCGCAATGATCGCCGAAGGTGCTTAGAGCAGCAAAAAGCCCAACACATTGTGTCGTTAACAGCATTGCTAGTCTTCCAATTTTATTCCCGTCGTTTTTTGACGAACAAATTCCTAGGAATATGATGTAAGTAGACTATAAACCCAGTGCCAATCAGTGCCATCACCTTCAGGGCTCATTGCAAGCCATTCCACCAGCCTACTGTACATTGCAGGTTTCGTTAACCTGCAATTTTTGTGCTTGGGAATGACAGGTGTCTCTTTCCACCATCTTCCCCCTGTCCTTTCCTTGTGTCTTTCTCCTCTGTGTGTCAGCTATATGTTTGCGTGTTACGCTCTGACTGACGTTGTTTTTATTTTTAAAGTCCCGCGTGCCTGGCGTTGTCGGTGTATGTTACTGTTCGTCGTCGTGTATTTTCTGAATTTTTACATTTTTCGGGCGCCATTTTTTTTCTCGCTTAACCGATTTTGGATTGACGAAAAATGCCAAATATGGCTTAAGTTCGCTTATGACCTCCTCCCAGGCTTCCTCGCTCTCCTCCTGTGCTGTGTGTGGGTTTGATATTATTTTTGTAAAATTATTTTCCTAGTTTATTGTGTTTTTAGAGTTAAGCTCTTGGCTTGCAGTTGCGACCCTCGCAAGTCCCTTATGCTTCAACTGCTCGCCTCTCTTTGCGAGGCTCGCAGTGCAATTAGAGCCTTCAGTGCTCATTGCAGCCTAAGTAAGTTGTGCGTGCATCAACGGCTTGCCTCGATTCGCAAGGGACGCAAAAGCGTTACCAACATTCCAGCATTCCACACTGAACATCAATTGGTGAAATGTTAAACGTAACCATATGTGTCCAAAGAGAAGGGGATCATGGTCACATGGTTTGAAAAAATTGTCCATCACATAGGCTGTGAACCTCTACTCTATAGCTAGGCAGGAGTATGTTAATACTGTTGCTGAATAAATATTCAGTGAGGAATATTGGTTACAAGATGAAAATATTGGATGCAGCCCCTATTTCCTCCTCTTTCTAAGCATGCTGAGGGTTGTTAGTGGGAGTAGTATGTACTCCTGTCATGGCTTAATATCAGCTGGAGTTGAAGGGAGTGGCATGTCCTCGATTGGTGGCTGCTTATCAGCTGGAGTTAGAGGGGGTGGTAAGACCTACAGACATGGCTGTGTATCAGCTGAAGTTGGAGGGAGTGGGATGTCCTCCAGTCGTGGCTGTGTATCAGGTGGCGGCTGGTGTATCAAAGATCTAAGAACCACAAGAGTGCAATGGGACATTTCAGTTTGAACTTCCTTAAGCGCTCTCGGGGCCTCCCTGTCAGACCTCACATCCGTTTTAGCAAAACCAAAAGCAGACAATTGTAGCAACCTCACTAGCGTTCCGACTAGGCCTCACTTCCCTCCCTCCATTAATTATACTGTAGTGGGCGGATTGCAAGGAGGAGGGCTATTATCTCCTCTGGGATATAATTAGGGCCACTGAGCCTTTGCCGCAGCCTCTTGCCCTCCCTACTGTACCTGGGGATCATGAACTTCTTCATCTCTCCCTGGGGCCTGTCCCTCCCCACCACTACCTCCCTCCCTGGAATCAGGTCCCTGACCCTCTGCCCCTACTCTTTGTGTGCCTGCATCTATGGGCACCGCCCACCCCCCTCGAGCTGCTACCCCTCCCACCTCTCCCTCTTTCTTCACTGTTACCTCAATATTCACATATTCCACAAAACTGCTTGATTCTCATGGCTTTTGCAGCGGCTAATATTCGGTCCCATTACAATATTTTATGCTGATTATTTATTTGTCAAGTTGACACATAAATTCCTATGTATCTATACTAATGTGGTGAGGATTTTATCAAAACTCCAACTTTATATGTTCCTTTCGGCTTGCGGTATATGTATCCAATCCCAACAAATTAAACAAGGCAAGTATAATAACAATCATATAGCAATGTTTATTACACTTAGCTTCAGCTTTTCAATCACACAAGGTTAAGGGACCCAACCGAATCTATGGGCTCAGCCGGATTGCAAATGATAGAAAAAACAGAGACTGGCGTGAATCTTGTCCAAGGTAGAAATCAACCCCTGCAAGTCAAGGTCCCCATATTTTTAGCAAAGCATAACCATGAAGTTATATTGATAATTATTGTATAATGTGTCTTAAATAAAGAAGGCTCTGGTGTCATTACAGAGTGTAACAGTTGAACAAGGCATTGTTCTTGCTTTAAACTCACAGTGTCGATCCAAAACAACAAATATAATAGAGCTATGTGAAGACTGAGCTGAATGGTGTAAAAACACCTAAGCTGTCAAGTTACATGTAGCTATCACATTGAAATTCTTTCAAAGCCTATCCCAATTGCAGTGGAAGGGCAGCTGTCCAAGACCCCAGCTGTGTCTATGTTTGTGGTAGGTCAATCTATGGGAGGAGGATAAGTTTACATATCTAAAAATTGTGCTCTTCACAAATGCTTTCAAGCTGTGTTTAAACTCGTTGAGATCTTCCAAATAGTCCCTACAGATGTATGGCCCCATTAGCTCATGCACACAGTCATGGCCAGATTACTTATAAGGCGTCATAGGCAGACGCCTAGAGGTACTCTTAAGTGAAGGGAGCCTCATTTTGAGTTAAACATATTTCTTTAAATATTGCTGCCCATCGTGACAGACCTCAGGCAGTTGCAGTTTCTCCATGCTTCACAGCATGCTCTTTACTTATGCTGCACTGCTCTGGAGTTCATACTAACTGCAAACATAGAGCAGCTCCTGGCACTGATCTACAGAAGCCTGATTAGGTCATAAAGCCGAGCAAAGAGATAATAACCAACATCATGCACTATTTATGTTTTCAGATGCAATATTTTAATATTTGTTACTATCTTTGTTACATAGTTACATAGTTTCATAGTAATTGAGGTTGAAAATAGACTTTTAGTCTATCAAGGTCAACCTTTTTAGATCACCTCTGATCTGGAATATGCAGATTATATATTCATTTTTAATTGATCCAGAGGCAAACAGAAAAAAAAATGCACCTAGCCAATTGTCTCAAAATGAAAAAACAAATTCTGTCCTAACCCCAGATACTGGTGATCGGATTCCTCCCTGGATCAATACTCCATCTCTAACTAGAATAATCCTGAATGCCCTTTTTATTTAAGAACATATCCAATTCTTTTTTAAAGTTATCTAGCAAATCTGCTGTCACCACCTGCTTTGGTAGAGAATTCCACAGATTAACCACCCTTACTGCAAAGAACCTTTTTCTTTCTTTAAGGGAGAATCTTTTTACTTCTAACCTCAAAGAATGTACCCTTGTCAGTAGAAAACCTCTTGGTACAAAGAGTTCACTTGACAAAATGTTATATTGACCCTGGATATATTTATATATCACATATTATAATTGTCTAACTACGAGACGTCGTCACGCTTTGCGTGGTGCGTACAACGTTAACGCCTAGCATTTCAGCCGCGAGCCGTTAACACGTAGCACTTAGCCCCAGCCCCGTTAACGTGTAGCACTTAGCCCCGTTAATGAGTAGCACAGCCCCAGCCCCGTTAATGTGTAGCACTTAGCCTCGTTAACGAGTAGCACTTAGCCCCATTAACGCATAGCACAGCCCCAGCCCGTTAATGTGTAGCACTTAGCCCCATTAACACGTAGCACTTAACCCCAGACCGTTAACGTGTAGCACTTAGCCCCGTTAACGAGTAGCAGTTAGCCCCATTAACGCATAGCACAGCCCCAGCCCGTTAATGTGTAGCACTTAGCCCCGTTAACGCGTAGCACTTAGCCCCATTAACGCATAGCACAGCCACAGCCCCATTAACGCGTAGCACTTAGCTCCAGCCCCGTTAACGTGTAGCACAGTCCCAGCCCAGTTAACGCGTAGCACTTAGCCCCGTTAATGCGTAGCACTTGGCCCCTTTAACGTGTAGCACTTGGGCGATGAGCGCCAAAGGTGCTCATCGCCTGAAAGCCTCACATAGCGAGGCGAGCCGTTAAACCACTTTAACGCACTACAACTATCAGCACAAATACGAAGAGACAATGAAACACGCAGGACTTTGCCTAAATACACTTCGTAAACGCTGGATTGCCTTGGTGTGCAAGCGGTTGACAAACCCGGGACTTGATAAATGATACGAGACGCTAAAAATTACGAGATTACCGGCTGAACAACGAAAACAAAAAATCTATAAACGCACACTAAATACACCCAAAAAAATTCGAAAAACATTACAGACAGCACGGGGCAACAGCCAGGAGGTCTGGGAGTGAGGTTGAACGCGAATTTAACTCGATTTAGACTACTTTCGGCACTCAAAAATCGCCTAAGCAAAGAAAAAAATGGCCTCCGAAAAAAATTACAACGTGGCTATACGACCGCGGACCGCGCAAAACACTGCTAAACGCATAGCACTGTACACATCTAACTACCACATACAAAATACACTATTACAAAAGCCGGGAAATGCTCACGAGCCGCGTAACACATTAATAACATTACGAATATACAATGCCACTTTACACAATAAACCAACGTCTTTACCTCACGCACACAGCCTATTTATACTGCACACTTGGAACATTCATTACACTTTATAAGCAGGGCAACAACACTCAAAATGTATATTCTATGCAGACGCAAAACAAACAGATTGTTAGTTCTTCAGCATATTGCTTGCTGCATATACGAATTAGAAATAATTAAAGTAGATTAATTTATTGAATAAATCATTAATTATTACTTAACTACATATATATAGAAATATATATCTCTCTTTATCATGACTCATGACAGTGCTCAGAGGACAAAAAGTACACGACAGGAGAGGCACGCAATGAGTGCCGAAGGCGCACATTGCAAGGCATGCGATGAGCGCCAAAGGTGCTCAGCGCAAGCCTCACAATGAGCGCCGAAAGTACTCACACTATAAAATTGTTTACATTGTGTATCAAACAGCATTCCCAGCCTACCAATTTTGTTGACCGTCATTTTTTGACGGGCAAGTCGCTAGTATATATATATAAGGTAATCATATCCCCTCTTAGACACCTTTTTTTCTATAGAAAATAAGTTTCATTTGGTTAGTCTTTCTTCATAACTTAGCCCCTCCATTCCACTTATTAGTTTTGTTGCCCTCCTCTGTACCTTTTCCAACTCTAAAATGTCCTTTTTATAAAGTGGTGCCTAAAATTGTACTCCATATTCCAAATGACGGCGTACTAGGGATTTGTAAAGTGGCAGAATTGTATTTGCTTCCCTTGCTTCTATAATCTTCTTAATACATGCTGATGTTTTATTTGCCTTTGTAGCTGCTGCTTGGCATTGAACACTGTTACCTAGGTGATTGTCCACAAGTAGTGATGTCCCGAACAGTTCGCCGGAGAGCTATTTGCGGCGATTTTCGCATGTTTGCGTTCACCACGAACGGCGAACATATTCGCTTTTCGGTCCGCCCCCTATTCTTTATCATTTAGGAAACTTTGACCCTGCACATCACAGTCAGCAAACACATTCCAGCCAATCAGCAGCATACACTCCCTTCCAGAGCCTTCCATCTGTATGACAGCCTCCATTTTAGAATCATTCTGTAGCTGCATTTCTGTAGAGAGGAGATATATTCTACCTGCTCTTTATTTAATAGGGAAATAGATAGCCAGCCTGTGTATTTAGCTTTAACCACACACCTGAAGGACTCCTTTGATATCTGCTGCAAACACAGCAACCCAAAAAGCCCTTTTTAGGGCTAGAACATCATTTATTTTATTTTATTATTTTTTTCTGCTGATTTAATAGGGAAATAGATAGCCAGGCTGTGTATTTAGATTTAACTACACACCTGAAGTACTCCTTTGATATCTGCTGCAAGGACAGCAACCCAAAAAGCCCTTTTTATGGCTAGAACATCATTTATTTTATTTTATTATTTTTTTCTGCTGATTTAATAGGGAAATAGATAGCCAGGCTGTGTATTTAGATTTAACTACACACCTGAAGTACTCCTTTGATATCTGCTGCAAGGACAGCAACCCAAAAAGCCCTTTTTATATTATCTTATTACTTTTTTCTGTGTAATTTTATTGCATATGCCAGCCTGCTAGCGTGTGTGTGAGGCCTATTGCATCTAGTCTGCCAACTTTTGCCAGTGCACAGTGACACTCATATCTAGTGCCACCGTAGTGTGCAGTGAAATAAAACAACCCTTTTTTTACTTTAATCGATTGAATATCAGTAGCCTGCCTACAGGCGTGTGTGAGGCCTATTGCATCTACTCTGCCAACTTTTGCCAGTGCCCAGTGACACTCATATCTAGTGCCACCGTAGTGTGCAGTGAAATAAAACAACCCTTTTTTTACTGTAATCGATTGAATATCAGTAGCCTGCCTAAAGGCGTGTGTGTGAGGCCTATTGCATCTAGTCTGCCAACTTTTGCCAGTGCACAGTGACACTCATATCTAGTGCCCCCGTAGTGTGCAGTGAAATAAAACAACCCTTTTTTTACTTTAATCGATTGAATATCAGTAGCCTGCCTACAGGCGTGTGTGAGGCCTATTGCATCTACTCTGCCAACTTTTGCCAGTGCCCAGTGACACTCATATCTAGTGCCACCGTAGTGTGCAGTGAAATAAAACAACCCTTTTTTTACTGTAATCGATTAAATATCAGTAGCCTGCCTAAAGGCGTGTGTGTGAGGCCTATTGCATCTAGTCTGCTAACTTTTGTCAGTGCACAGTGCCACTCATATCTGGTGTCACAGTAGCTTGCAGTGAAATAAAACAACCATTTTTTTACTGTAATCGATTGAATATCAGTAGCCTGCCTAAAGGCGTGTGTGTGAGGCCTATTGCATCTAGTCTGCCAACTTTTGCCAGTGCCCAGTGACACTCATATCTAGTGCCACCGTAGTGCGCAGTGAAATAAAACAACCCTTTTTTTACTGTAATCGATTGAATATCAGTAGCCTGCCTACAGGCATGTGTGTAAGGCCTATTGCATCTAGTCTGCCAACTTTTGCCAGTGCACAGTGACACTCATATCTGGTGTCACAGTAGCTTGCAGTGAAATAATACAACCCTTTTTTTTCTGTAATCGATTGAATATCAGTAGCCAGCCTAAAGGCGTGTGTGTGAGGCCTATTGCATCTAGTCTGCCAACTTTTGCCAGTGCCCAGTGACACTCATATCTAGTGCCACCGTAGTGTGCAGTGAAATAAAACAACCCTTTTTTTACTGTAATCGATTGAATATCAGTAGCCTGCCTAAAGGCATGTGTGTGAGGCCTATTGCATCTAGTCTAGCAACTTTTGCCAGTGCCCAGTGACACTCATATCTAGTGCCACCGTAAAGTGCAGTGAAATAAAACAACCCTTTTTTTACTGTAACCATATAAATATCAGTAGCCTGCCTAAAGGCGTGTGTGTGAGGCCTATTGCATCTAGTCTGCCAACTTTTGCCAGTGCCCAGTGACACTCATATCTAGTGCCACCGTAGTGCGCAGTGAAATAAAACAACCCTTTTTTTACTGTAATCGATTGAATATCAGTAGCCTGCCTAAAGGCATGTGTGTGAGGCCTATTGCATCTAGTCTAGCAACTTTTGCCAGTGCCCAGTGACACTCATATCTAGTGCCACCGTAAAGTGCAGTGAAATAAAACAACCCTTTTTTTACTGTAATCGATTGAATATCAGTAGCCTGCCTACAGGCATGTGTGTAAGGCCTATTGCATCTAGTCTGCCAACTTTTGCCAGTGCACAGTGACACTCATATCTGGTGTCACAGTAGCTTGCAGTGAAATAATACAACCCTTTTTTTTCTGTAATCGATTGAATATCAGTAGCCAGCCTAAAGGCGTGTGTGTGAGGCCTATTGCATCTAGTCTGCCAACTTTTGCCAGTGCCCAGTGACACTCATATCTAGTGCCACCGTAGTGTGCAGTGAAATAAAACAACCCTTTTTTTACTGTAATCGATTGAATATCAGTAGCCTGCCTAAAGGCATGTGTGTGAGGCCTATTGCATCTAGTCTAGCAACTTTTGCCAGTGCCCAGTGACACTCATATCTAGTGCCACCGTAAAGTGCAGTGAAATAAAACAACCCTTTTTTTACTGTAACCATATAAATATCAGTTGCCTGCCTAAAGGCGTGTGTGTGAGGCCTATTGCATCTAGTCTGCTAACTTTTGCCAGTGCCCAGTGACACTCATATCTAGTGCCACCGTAGTGTGCAGTGAAATAAAACAACCCTTTTTTTACTGTAATCGTTTGAATATCAGTAGCCTGCCTAAAGGCATGTGTGTGAGGCCTATTGCATCTAGTCTAGCAACTTTTGCCAGTGCCCAGTGACACTCATATCTAGTGCCACCGTAAAGTGCAGTGAAATAAAACAACCCTTTTTTTACTGTAACCATATAAATATCAGTTGCCTGCCTAAAGGCATGTGTGTGAGGCCTATTGCATCTAGTCTGCTAACTTTTGCCAGTGCCCAGTGACACTCATATCTGGTGTCACAGTAGCTTGCACGCATAGTACCACTAATCGTAAAAAAAATGACAGGCGGAGGCAGGCCACCCCGCAGGGGCCGTCGTGGTTGTGGTGCTGTGATTCCCTTTGGCCCAGTTTTCAGAGGCAACGTACCCTGAACTTGAACAGTTCTGAGGACATGGTTGACTGGCTAACACAGGACACCCAATCTTCTACAGCTTCCGCTCGGAACCTAGACGCACCATCCTCCTCCAGCTTAACTTCGGGCACCTCTCCAGTTACCACTCGCCCGCCTGCCGCCACCACCAACACTAGCACCACAGCCGCTTCACTTGATCCGTCAGCAGAGTAATTTACAGATCCGTTGGAAGAAATGAGTGATGCACAAACATTATTGCCAGAGGATGTAGATAACAGGGATATGTCCCAGTCAGGCAGCATTACACACATGGACGTACGGTCTGATGATGATGTTGTACCCGGTGCTGCTTCCTTTGTTGAGTTGTCAGATACAAGTGAAGCGGTTGATGATGACGATGCGTCCGTGGATGTCACGTGGGTGCCCGCTATAAGAGAAGAAGAATCTGCTCTAAGTCAGTGCACAGTTTGTCTGCATTAATCAGTGTACAGGTGAGAGTGGGCGTGGCTTGGCCCGTGTAGTTATATCTGGGTGAAATTGTGTGAGTTTCTGTTTGAATCTGCTCTAAGTCAGTGCACAGTTTGTCTGCATTAAGCAGTGTACAGGTGAGAGTGGGCGTGGCTTGGCCTGTGTAGTTATATCTGGGTGAAATTGTGTGAGTTTCTGTTTGAATCTGCTCTAAGTCGGTGCACAGTTTGTCTGCATTAATCAGTGTACAGGTGAGAGTGGGCGTGGCTTGGCCTGTGTAGTTATATCTGTGTGAAATTGTGTGAGTTTCTGTTTGAATCTGCTCTAAGTCAGTGCACAGTTTGTCTGCATTAATCAGTGTTCAGGTGAGAGTGGGTGTGGCTTGGCCTGTGTAGTTATATCTGGGTGCATTTGTGTGAGTTTCTGTCTGAATCTGCTCTAAGTCAGTGCACAGTTTGTCTGCATTAATTAGTGTACAGGTGAGAGTGGGTGTGGCTTGGTCTGTGTAGTTATATCTGGGTGCATTTGTTTGAGGTCTGGTTTGAATCCGCTCAGTAAGTCAGTGCACAGTTTTCTGTCTGTTGCATAAATCAGTGTACAGGTGAGAGTGGGTGTGGCTTGGCCTGTGTAGTTATATCTGGGTGCATTTGTGTGAGGTTTGGTTTGAATCCGCTGTAAGTCAGTGCTCAGTTTCTGTCTGCATTAATCAGTGTACAGGTGAGAGTGGGTGTGGCTTGGCCTGTGTAAGTTATATCTGTGTGTATTTTGTTGTTTTCTGTTGAATCGGTTCTGTGGGGCAGGACCGTGTTTTCTATCCTGTGCTCTTTTATCATTGTACAGGCAAGTAGGCGGGGTCTATTTTAACAAGGGAAGGGAGAGCTTGGGAGCTTGCAATCATTTCTAGTGTAAGTGTAGTTGGTGTGTAGGAGATTAAATAAAAGGAGGAAATCCAAATAAGGGGTATTATAAGAAAAAACAGAAAACAAATGTACATATTGTTTCTGTTTTGTTTGGTTTAAGGTGTGGAAAATACATTTTTATACAAATACATTGATTTGTTTTCTCACTGTATTTTTGTAACTGATAATCATGAGTCAGTCCAGTGGAAACCTCACTCAGTGTACATCCTGCCAAATGTATGCCCTACTGGAACAGATGATCCAGGGTCCATACCTCTGTGACAGGTGTGAGCATGTTGCCTCTTTGGAAGCTCAAATTGAAGATCTGGAGAGGAGAATTGCAGCACTTAGTGATATTGCTCCACTGGAAAGGGAGTTGGTGCTCACGGAGCACAGTTTAGCTGGGCCTAGTATGGAGGGAGGAGCTGGGGCTAGTGAGGATGGCCAGGGAGGTAGCTGGGTTACAGTTAGAAGGGGAATCAGGGGGTACAGGAGGAGGCAGGCCAGTTCTGAGTTGGCAAACACCAACAGATTTGCGAGATTGAGTGAAACTGTTGGGGATGTCCATTCAGGAATGGCAATGCCAGATAGAGCTGTTCCCTCTAACAGCCGGGAGACCAGTTCTACTGGAGGAGAGGGAGGGCAGAATAGGCAGAGCAACAGACATGTTTTGGTGGTAGGGGACTCTATTATTAGGAAGGTAGACAGGGTAATTAGTCACCCAGATCCCAGCAATCGAACAGTTTGCTGTCTCCCGGGTGCTCGGGTTCGGCATGTTGTGGATCAGGTGGATAAATTATTGGGAGGGGCTGGTAATGAACCGGCGGTCTTGGTACACATTGGTACCAATGACAAAGTTAGTGGAAGATGGAGCGTCCTAAAAAATGATTTTAGAGAATTAGGGAATAAGCTTAAAGCAAGGACCTCCAAGGTAGTATTTTCTGAGATACTACCAGTGCCACGTGCTAGCCCAGGGAGGCAGAAGGAGCTTAGGGAGGTTAATGCGTGGCTAAAAAAGTGGTGCAGTGCAGAGGGTTTTGGGTTTTTAGAGCACTGGGCTGACTTCTCACTTGGGTACAATCTCTATAGCAGGGATGGATTGCACCTTAATGATGAGGGCGCTTTTGTGCTAGGGGATAGGATGGTAGAACGGCTGGGGGAGTTTTTAAACTTGTAGGTGGGGGGTTGGGACTATATAGAAGTATTGGGGTAAATAGGGTAGAGAGGGAAATGGATGAATAACGAGTATTTGTATGACCGGGGTGCTAGGACAGCCTCTGCAGAGCTGGGGATTTTTTTTGCCACGTTACTGGACGCTCATGCGCAATGTCTGGAGGCTTATGCGTCCTTTTGAGGAGGTGACAAACCTGGTCAGTCGCACCCAGGGCACCATCAGCGACATCATACCATTTGTTTTCTTCCTGGAGCGTGCCCTGCGAAGAGTGCTGGATCAGGCCGTAGATGAGCGTGAAGAGGAAGAGTTGTGGTCACCATCACCGCGAGAAAGAGCCTTATCAACATCGCTTGCTGGACCTGCGGCAATGCTGGAAGAGGATTGTGAGGAAGAGGAGTCAGAGGAGGAATGTGGCTTTGAGGAGGAGGAGGAAGACCAACCACAACAGGCATCCCAGGGTGCTCGTTGTCACCTATCTGGTACAAGTGGTGTTGTACGTGGCTGGTGGGAAGAACATACCTTCAGTGAGATTACTGAGGACGAGGAACGGGACATGACTAGCTCGGCATCCATCCTTGTGCAAATGGGGTCTTTCATGCTGTCGTGCCTGTTGAGGGACCCTCGTATAAAAAGGATGAAGGAGAACGACCTGTACTGGGTGTCCACGCTACTAGACCCCCGGTATAAGCAGAAAGTGCCTGAAATGTTGCCGAATTACCACAAGTCGGAAAGGATGCAGCACTACCAAAATAAATTAAAAAGTATGCTTTACACAGCGTTTAAGGGTGATGTCACAGCACAAAGGCAATCTATCAGCGGAAGAGGTGAACATAATCCTCCTCCTCCCACGACCACGCCGGCAAGGAGAGGGCTCTTTACAGACGTGTTGTTGATGGAGGACATGCAGAGCTTTTTAAGTCCTATGCATCGCCACAGCCCTTCGGGGTCCACCCTCAGAGAACGACTCGACCGTCAGGTAACAGACTACCTCGCCATAACTACAGATATCGACACTATGAGGAGCGATGAACCCCTTGACTACTGGGGGTGCACGCTTGCCCTGTGGCCTGAGCTATCCCAATTTGCCATAGAACTTCTGTCCTGCCCCGCTTCAAGTGTCCTGTCAGAAAGGACCTTCAGTGCAGCAGGAGGTTTTGTCACTGATAAGAGAAGTCGCCTAGGTCAAAAAAGTCTAGATTACCTCACCTTTATTAAGATGAATGAGGGATGGATCCCGAAGGGACTGACAGTGGGCGATACATTCGATTAAAAAAGGCCTGATAGATGAGCTGCCTTGAGCTAATAATGGTCCACACGCTGCTGTATTTTATCCCTGAATGCCGGATGACTTGCGTGACTTATCCGCCACCAACTAGGGTTCAAGACGCAATGTTTTAGGGCACTTTCTGCCTGACAAACTAACCTCAACTTTTCTGGTCGCTGCAACAATACCTAATTTTTGTATTTAAATTATTTTATTTTAGAAGGCGTACAGCATGTAATGAAAAATAAAGCATTTTTGAACAGACAATAGTAAAGAGTATATCTGCAGGAAACACCTAGTCCTATTAGCTATCATCCCTCCAGCAGTATTAGCTTATTATTTACAATATCTAACCTGGGCAATCACCCTTGGGTTACCCTAGGGCAGGCTTCAGTAAGCGACCTCTCCTTTCCTGGGATGATTTTGCCGCCGGTTGCTTCTGAAGGGTCTCCAGGGCTCCCCCACTCCGGTCCTTCCCCCAGTGTCGCTTCAACCAGTAACAAATGTTTTATATTTGTAAAGCAACCCAATGATCCCCCTTGATAGAGGTTTATCTTTACAAATTTTGGAGAACCAATTTAAGACCAGTGTCGCCTGTTTCTGGGTCAGGGAGTGTGTGAAAGGCCGCAGCCTGCAGTAATTGTAATGTTCTGACAGCGGTAGCTCATGCTTGTCCCTCAGTTCCTCATAGGTGAGCATCTGGCCCTTTACTAACCAGTCTCCCAGTCTATCTAGTTTCCTTGACCTCCACCAGTGTTGTGATGTTGTGCTCATGTGTTTCGAGGCCTGAGGGTGGTCAAGAATTGGGGTCATTTGGGTGGATCCAGGGAACAAACCCGTGTGTTTCTTGGCCTATTTCCAGTATGATAGTGAGTGTCTGATTAGGGGGTTTGGCGAGTTTTTAAGGCTCTGATGGCCAAGCCACCTTGTCCCAGGTTAAGGGCCTTAAAGTGTGGTTCTCTAAATACACACAGGCCGGTTGATGACATATAGAATGTGCTATTGGGAGGAAAGATAGGTAACGTAACAGGTATTACACTGATAGGAATGAGTATTACAACTTAATACAACTCTCCTATCTGGTGGCACCTTAGATTGCACGTGCAGTGCCCCAAATTCGAAGTAGGAGGTCCAACCAAGCATCTTTTTCCATCTCCCTGTTCCAAAAATCCATGCCATATACACGTCCCCTGATAGGTAACGTAACAGGTATTACACTGATAGGAATGAGTATTACAACTTAATACAACTCTCCTATCTGGTGGCACCTTAGATTGCACGTGCAGTGCCCCAAATTCGAAGTAGGAGGTCCGACCAAGCATCTTTTTCCATCTCCCTGTTCCAAAAATCCATGCCATATACACGTCCCCTGATAGGTAACGTAACAGGTATTAAACTGATAGGAATGAGTATTAAAACTTAATACAACTCTCCTATCTGGTGGCACCTTAGATTGCACGTGCAGTGCCCCAAATTCGAAGCAGGAGGTCCAACCAAGCATCTTTTTCCATCTCCCTGTTCCAAAAATCCATGCCATATACACGTCCCCTGATAGGTAACGTAACAGGTATTAAACTGATAGGAATGAGTATTACAACTTAATACAACTCTCCTATCTGGTGGCACCTTAGATTGCACGTGCAGTGCCCCAAATTCAGAGTAGGAGGTCCAACCAAGCATCTTTTTCCATCTCCCTGTTCCAAAAATCCATGCCATATACACGTCGCCTAATAGTGGACGTAACAGGGATTAAACCGATAGGAATAGTACTACTTAACAGTACACACCTTATAATAACGCAGACAGAGGCAACGCGTATAATCTTCCATGCTGTGCAGAGGAAGCCCCCAGACTCTGACCTGTGTATAATATTCCATGCTGGGCAGTGGAAGCCCCCAGACTCTGACCTGTGTATAATATTCCATGCTGGGCAGTGGAAGCCCCCAGACTCTGACCTGTGTATAATATTCCATGCTAAGCAGTGGAAGCCCCCAGACTCTGACCTGTGTATAATATTCCATGCTGGGCAGTGGAAGCCCCAAACTCTGACCTGTGTATAATATTCCATGCTGGGCAGTGGAAGCCCCCAGACTCTGACCTGTGAATAATCTTCCATGATGGGCAGTGGAAGCCCCCAGACTCTGGGAGTCTGAAGAAGAGGAGTCAGAGGAGGAAGGTGGCTTTGAGGAGGTGGAAGACCAAACACAGGAGGCGTCCCAGGGGGCTTGTTGTCCCCTTTCGGGGACCCTTGGTGGCTGGGTGGAGGAAGAGACATTCAATGACATCAGTGAGGACAAGGAACGGGACATGGCTAGCTTGGTATCCAACCTTGTGCAAATGGGGAGTTTGCGGTTGTGCAAAGGGACTGTTTGTGGTTGTTTGCGGTGCATTAAACGGGGAGATTGGTCTGTTACTGTGAAGCGGGTGTAACCCTTACACTACCTGATCGATACAACATCATACCTGATGTTTTAAAGCATGTTATTCCAAACAATTTAGGAATGTTAGGTGATTTATGCCCTTTATGGCTTAAAAGCAGACTCTGAATCAACTATGTAATTTTCCGTGGGAGTTTTGCCATGGATCCCCCTCCGGCATGCCACAGTCCAGGTGTTAGTCCCCTTGAAACAACTTTCCCATCACTATTGTTGCCAGAAAGAGTCCCTGTGGCTTTTTAAATTTGCCTGCCCATTGAAGTCTATGGCGGTTCGCCGATGTTCGCCCGTTCGCGAACATTTGATGGAATTTGCGTCCGCGGTTCGCGAACCTAAAATTTGATGTTCGCGACATCACTATCCACAAGTACTCTCAAATCTCTTTCAATACCAGATACCCCTAGATTTCCTCCATTAAGATTATAAATTGCATGGCTATTTTTCCTTCCCAAATGTATAACTTTACATTTATTCGTATTAATTCTCATCATTTTCTGATTTAATTACCTTGCACAACTTGGTGTCCTCAGTAGAAAAAAAATTATTAATATGTTAAAAAGGAGAGGACCTAATACTGAACCCTGAGGAACCCTACTTACCACATTAGTCCAATCGGAGGATGTTTCATCTACAACAACCCTTTGCGTCCTGTCTTTTAGCCAGCTCTCAATCCATGAGCAGATATTTACAGCAATTTCTGTATGAATTAGTTTGCACAGTAGTCTTCCATGTGGCACTGTATCAAAAGCCTCTGCAGAATCCAAAAAGACTACATCCACTGATTTGCGTTGATCCAGGTTCCTACTAACCTCCTCATAGAAACTAAATAGATTTGTTTAACATGACCTATCCCTCATAAATCTGTGTTGACTCCTACTTATAATCCTGTTCAAATAGACATATTCTTGTATATTATCCCTTATTAACCCTTGTAAAAGCTTTCCCACTAGAGAAGTGAGGCTTTCAGGTCTATAATTCCCTGGATCATCTCTGCTTTTCGCCAGTCATCTGGTAGCGACCCTGTGTTGAGTGAATCTTGAAAGATTAGATATAATGGTTTGTCTATTATAGAACCCAGTTCCCTCAGTACCCTTTGATGTATTCCATCAGGACCTGGAGCTTTATTAACATTATTTTTTTACAACTTCTTTTGAATTTCTTTCTCTGTTAACCAATTATTTGGTGAAGGTAGTGTAGCCCCATTATGTTGCATTGTCCCAACCACTGGAACCTCTCTTGTGTATACTGAAGAAAAGAACCTATTTAGCTCATCTGCCTTTTCCTGGTCACTAATTGTCAGACGGCCTGTTTCCCATTGTAATGATCCTATAGCTTCCTTCCTCGCCTTCTTCTCATTGATATATTTCAAACATATTTTAGGCTTAGTCTTACTCTCCTTTGCAACTGTATCTTGATATTTAAATCATTGTTGTGCCACATTGGATGTGTACAATAGAGCCCACACCGCTGATAACTCCTGTCTGCATATGCCACCAGCAAGTCCTTGTGCACATGTTTCTGAGCAACACATTCTCTGTATCTGTTATTATTGTATGATAATGGTTGTATGTGACTGTTTTAAGCCTATGTGTGGCCCTGGTTTTTATATCCTTCAAGATTATGAAATTATATCCTGTAAATGTTATTAATGAACCCTTACACCCTGTTTGGAGAGTGCCCTCATTGACAATATTTAATCCTTATAATGGCCACTATAGCAATAACATAAATCTTGGTATAAAATTAATTCAGTGCATATTTTAAAACTTACATTTGAACTTTTAGTATTGCAGGGTCTAGTAGAGCTACGTCTTCCCGCCCTCTATCAGTTATCTAGAGGTGAGCAGGATCTGCCCTCAGGGGCTTTCTGATAACAACCATCATCTTCTCCCTTCTCTCCAATGGGCACAGCAGGCAACCATGGGTTGATTTTGTGTAAGTATAACTATATATCGCCTCTCTATTAACATTAATATTACATCACATATTTTGTGTGGCTTTTCAGAACACAATGTTTATTAATTCCTTGGCAGCTACACTGTATTTAGCCATATATATGGCAGCAGAGAATCATAGCCATTGCTATCTGATGTAGGCCATAACTATGTGTATGAATGTATGTCTCAGGCCGGTCCATGTCCACTTGGCCAGGGATACCAAATACAGTTGTTGTTGGCATCCTACAAGTATTTTTGTGTATAAAATAAAAATGTGTGTTCCATGCATTTTTTATATGGACACTAATTGTGTAGGGTAGTGGTTCACAAACCTCTCCTCAGGACCCCCCAGACAGTTTAACACTGTGTGAGCACCGGGTGAGCAATTAGCATTCAACAGACTCTAATTTGCTCATCTGCATTCAAACATTATTAAACCGAAATCATGATCTGTCTGGTGGGTGCTGAGATTTGAGAACCGTTAGTGTAGGGTGCACAGGTAGCAGGGTGTGTATGTGGTCAGTATTATGTAATAGGGGTGGGTGGGTGTCTTAGGCAGGGTTAGATATGAGGGCCGCTATGATTTTGACGTTTGACATCACAGAGCAGAAACAGGTCATAATGGTAAAATAGATTTTGAATGCAAATTAAGGGGAACAGGAATTATTTTAGATAAAATATGTGATTTCCTATTCGATACACGTGTAGCTTTGCAACATATAGCTGATGTACCTTTTGTTTTTTTGTAAATTGGCACTTGCATGAAGAATAGGGAAGTCCACTACTTTGGGGGAACATCATAATGTTTTATCTATTTTGCAGGAATTGCAGTCTCGATATCTGTCACTAGGTGGCATTATAGTCAATGGCAATGATAATGAAGACTGTGATATTACTTTTTCTTTACTTGTAGGCATACTTCCGCATAACACTAAAACAAAATTAATTGTTAGTTTATTAAACTTTGCTAAATATGTGTGCGTTTTAATCATTTTTAAAACTTCAGAAATGTTTTATTCAACTGCTTATTCATTATGCAAATTGCAATAAAACTGATTATCTGATCAACAGTAGACACAGTCATACAAAACCTTCCAGGGAGTTTCTGAATTATTAGTAATTATTTGTATGTTCAGTCATTAAATGTGACAAAAACAAAATCATTAATCCTTCGCGTCTCTCATTTTGTCAATAAACATATATAAGATAGCATAAGAATGTCTAGAAAGAGTTTTCCAAAGCCTCTTGTAGAGAATGTGGCTCATCATGGGATGCATAGAGTGCATCTAGACTAGAACATTTAGTAAACTACTCCTGAAGTGGAATACTTAAATCTATCTATCTACCACAATTTGATTTAGCTTATGGTCAGGTGAAAGTTAATAAACTAAATTCTCTCGCAGAATCTCAAGAATTACAATATTTGCTTTCTAATGCGCTCTCTCTCTCTCTCTATTAAGTTAAATGAAGGTGTAACTTCATTTTTTGAGGTCCAGGATGCTCCCTCTTGCTGTAGGGTAAGCTTTTTATGTATGTGCTGTGTGTATTTATTGTGTTTTGAATTTTGTAATGTTCACAAGTTGCGTCCGATTGTTGCGAGGTCGTAATGTGTGGTAACGTGTCTCGTATGTTGTTTGCGTTGCGAGGTAAAGTTTGCGAGGGTCGTAGTTGGTGTGTCGTGTTGTTTGTGTGGTCGCGGTTGTTGCGTGGTTGTTTGCTTTTAAACGTTAATTTTGCAAGGGTCGCAGTTGCTGGCAAGGATCGCCTTCGGCGCTTCATGCCAGCAACTGAGGCCCTCGCCCGCAGCCCTCGCGCGCGAGCCCGCAAGCGTTAGCAACAACTCGTTCGCTCACAACTATATATGTGACATATATATATATATATACAGTAATTGTTTCTCTTTCTTGTTACAATTGTTTGTTAAAGTTAGTTCTTTTATGGGTACCAGAAATATTTTGAGAATGGAACTAATAATTCCTTCTACTTATTTGCTCATTTAGAGTGCCCCACTTACCTTCTTTGAGAGATATTTTTCTAAGTGCTGGGAAGTTTATACAACAGAATACCTTACTAGAGAGATTTCTGATCCACTGAAAGATACCGCATATCCCTCAGTACTGTAAAGTATCAAATCTCTCTTTCTGTGGCAGAGCGGCACTTAAAAGTAAAGTACACCATGATTTACAAAATGAGCCTTGTATTGTAATACTCTTCAGCTTCACAGAGCCTGGAGTGGTACACAAGTGAATCATCTGGAGTGCTCCTTCCACAGTTGTGTGTGATTGCACCTTACAGAGTATTATATGTCACAGTGCTGCACATCTGCTGGAGCAAGGCACGCTAACAAGTGACCTTCATTCATCACCAGTGACACGTCTCCTTTGATAGTGTGGAGATATTGCATCTGATGTGTGCTGGTAAGCACCATGTTTGAAAACCTCTTTGTATCTTGAAAGCTCCAGCCAGACAAGCATTTGTCATGATCTAAGGTGTTGGACCATTTCAACACTTTCCTCCCTCCTGCCTTTTCCTATCCAGCTTTTAGTGCAGCAGCCTGACTGGTATCTATTTTCAAAGGCCCTCTAACCTGAGACAACCAGTTGCAGGGCTTCAATGAGCAACCGCTTCCACCTAATCCTTTTAAATCCTAAGGGAGCCTAACACATTTATTTTACAAGTTTGTCTCTGAATTTAATCCAGGTAAACAGTTTAAATCAGCAAGGGCATTTAGCAGAGCATATTTGGGTTGCAAAAAAAGTGAAAGACGTCCCACCCATAATTTAGTCTCTGCAGCGTGACATTTTTGACATAATTTAAAATAATTAAAATATGCTCTGTAACTTTCACCAGGTATGCAAGATAAGCCCTACTTTAAAAAAAAAAAAAAAACATGTAATGCAAAATGTTGTTTCCTACAATATCTATATATACCAAACTCTTGCATTTGTTCACTAAATGTTTTTTTTGTGGAGAAATAATATAAATAACATACACTCTGGGGGGGGGGGGGCACTTATGAACATTGCCATCTAAACAACTGCATTATATCCTAATCTTAATTTGCTGCACTAGTTGACTGTCAAATTACAAGTTAACTTCAAGGCTGACTTTCAAAACTACCAGAGAGAGCTCTTGGTGACCTACGACTTATGAAAAGAGTCTAAAGACATATCTATTTACTGAAGTCTGGGTAAGCATGTGCTTATGGGAGAATTATAAAGAGCTTTGATTTCAACTATGAAAATGATCATTATTTTAGTTGTTTTACATATTTAGAGAGAGGGAGACAAAAATAATCTTATATGTCTTAAAGTTTATAGGATTTATCCTCTCTGCAAAATATCTGAGGTCATGCAAACTAGTAATCCATGTGGTGTCCTGTTTAAGGAGAAACCCAGGAGGTCTCTAAGCAATGTAACCAAACCAGAAAATAAACTGCAGTTTGGCCGCATTATCTAAATTTCAAATCTTTACGCTGCACAACAATCCATTTCAAAGGAACGATTCTAGCAGGAAAATTTACATATCTGTAGTTGCTGGATATCCATCATTCTGGGTTGTAAATAATAATATAACAGTTGTGGGTAGATAATATCATTTGTTGAGAGACATAGTAGGGTTCCAATGGAAACGCAACGCTGCTTGACCTATGACCCGGTATAGTTGAATATGGAAGAATTATTTTGCTGTTTATTCATTCATGGCAGGACCCACAAGCATCATCAGAGTCCAGTTGTTTGGTACATAATCAGTTACATTTTAGGCTACAATAAAATCAAAATCTAGATACCAGATAACCTGAACGCAGGCATAAACAGAAACTTGGATGGAGTCAATCCTTAATGATGTTATTCATTTAAATAAATTAAACTTTTTTTCTGCAATAAAATCTATTCTGTTTTCACAATACTTCTTTATTGTTTATCGCTGTATAAATGGCTGCTCCATATCACATATCATAGTCTGCAAAATCTTCCAGATATAAAAAGGTTGAAGGATCACCACACAATAAAAATTTACAAGAACCAAAAACGTAATGTTAGTTTTTAATTAGAAGAAAATTCTGTGCAGGACCCTGGAAGGATCCATGATTTATTAGTGGAAGCTGTGTGCTTACATTTCTCGAGAGCTAAGTTTGCTTTGAATAATGCAAGGTGTCTTCGTTTGGGTCAGTGAGGAGGAGGGATATGGTATACATTTTTATCTTACCCTATCAAACAAAGGCTCTGGATTTCTGCCTATTCCATCCTCCCAAACCCTAACCTCCACAGATAACTACAAATACACACACCAGGATGTGGTGTAACAAACACAAAATGTATTCCTGTACTCATAAACAAAGGTTTCAATTCCAAGTTTCCAAAAAAATGTTTAGGCAGCTGCTAATATTGTTAGTTTGGTACATACTTGTCAAACAAGTGTCTTTTTACTTGTTCCTTTAGAGAGAAGGCAAATGACCACTTACAGAAGCTATAAACCACACAGACACCAAGTTCTCATTTGTGTTTCCCTCCCCCAAACTTGGAGCTTATTTTCCTGCTTTGAAATGTCAAAATTGCCACAGGGGTAAATTGTTAGCACACCTATTAAAAGTACAAAGCTTCCCTTTAAAGTCAAAAGAAAACTCATTTCTATCAGAATAAATCTGTTGCCGTTGAGTTCCAGGATTCAGTATATACTTGACCTCTCACCAGCAGTACCTGGTTTCTCTTTCAGGCATTCGTGGCTCTACTTGCAGAAATGAATGGGCTTGTGCTCTATTAGATAGCTGTAGGATATCTCTAATAAACATTGGTGTGGTGCTTAAGACTAACGTATCTATCGTTTTTGACCTTTAGATCCTCTAATAATTTTGGCATTGGATCCTCAGGCATTACAAGCTTACATGAAAGGAGAAAGCTCTACCAACTAATCAGTGTATTAACTTTACAGTTAAGTGAAAGCACTCAGCTATGCAACATATGTAAGGCTACTTTATTAAATTGAGCTACTTCCCAACATAGCACCATTTTCCAGACTGCCCAATTATATACACAAGCTGGGCATCAACAGCTTTCTACAATGAGAGTTTCAAATATTGTTCTGTGGATGATACATTTTTTTATTCTTATCATTAAAGTGAGATAGCATAGGGCCCGCTTATTGCACAAATGAGACTGAAAGTTGGGTATGTTAAACATACACTAAATGAAAAAGCCTGCAATTTAAGGGCTTAAAGCCAAAACCATAAACCATTAACCCGTAAGTAGCATTTCAGGGCATGATCATGATCAATTAAGCAAACCTGTAAGTTACAATTTAGACAGCCAATAGTAAATGAGATAGTCATCATGACATCAGTAAAACATGTGTTTTAAATGTCAATCAGTTAGCGTTTAGAAGTCCGATATGCGATCGGGCTCACAATCCAGCAATGTAAAAATCAATAAAAATGAATGACGATACTGTTCTAGTCCATGTGGGTGGCCTGATATATATTAACTCATTGATTAACTCCTTGATTCCCGGAAATGAAACATAAAAAAAAGACTGTTGTGCAATTACTTCTAATGCCTTTCATCGGTTTCACCATATTTTAAAGTCCAGTATTGTGTTTTTATTTTCTTTT
The DNA here is from genome assembly GCA_027410445.1 of Discoglossus pictus. Classification (NCBI taxonomy): domain Eukaryota; kingdom Metazoa; phylum Chordata; class Amphibia; order Anura; family Alytidae; genus Discoglossus; species Discoglossus pictus. Next base: position 431,089,681 of record CM050163.1, on the reverse strand, counting down.
GCAGTGTTACGAACAGGTGTTTAACCCACTTGCGAGTCATCTCTAGGACTCGTAGAATTTTTTGCCACATTTGCCATTTATGGGTTTGAAGGCAATTGCGGGCTTTTGGAATTGTTCCAATTAAATCTCGATTTGCGATTTTAGCGATTGTAACATTTTCAGGCTTGATAGGACGGACTTACGATTTTGACAACCGCAGGAATTTTAAGCCTGTAAACCACAAATCGATTACAGGTAGCCAGAGGCCAATTAAATATCAGTAACTTTTACGTGCTCCAGTAATTACAATTTGCTTAGTTAAATTGGGGCAATTGTTACAAAACTATAGATACAATTTCAAATCGGCAATTATAACAGAATAGTGTGAAATATTCTTTAAGAAATTATTTTAGGAATGAAAAATGACTGTACCATAATACACCAATGGGGAATATGAAATGAAAATTATAGGATTAAGCATGTGAATGACGTGAAAAAGAGAGTAATTTGGGCCTTTCATCCTTTCGCTCTGCAATGCAGGGCAGTCCCCTCTGGCAGCAGAATGATTTAGGATTCAATGCAAATAGCACAAAGAAAGGACTTGTGTTGTCCTGCACAATTGCGTCAATAAAAGTTTTAATATACTTTGTATCAGTGCCAGGGAAAATGGACATCAGGCAATTCAGCATTTTAGTGTGTGTGTGTTTACTATGTTTGGATATGTTAAATGGGGCTTCAAATGGGCCATAAATGGATCTAAAATATGTATATTGTACTTTATATCCACTACAAGAAATGCGGGAATTAAAATACAATTGTTCCAATTAAAACAATTTAGGGTAGCAGAATTCAAACAGTTTTATTTTTTAGATGCCATATTTTGCACTGTGCAATATAAATGAGCATTGCAGTAGGAAGTGATACCTTTACAAACATTTTATTTACGTGAGTTACACCTCTCTCTATCATATCAGAAGCAATACTGGTTTACATGTCAATGGTGCAATATAAACTTCCTGTGCATTATACTACCTTAGAGATTTGATCAGAAGAAGTTGGTTATTTTTTCATTTAAAAAAAAATAGATTTTATGTGTAATTCTTCAAAAGAGTATACTTTAAAGGAAAGTTAAGGGTATTTGGAAGTTTCACTGTTTTTAACTTTTTCTAATCTAACACATTCTGCTCATATAAGAAATACGCACTACATTGACTCATTCTATACACATACAGATTTATTCATTTATTAAAAAAAAAAAAAACGATTTCCACACCCCCAGAAGTGCCTACATAGGCATCTGGTAACTACCAATACACGGTGCAGTAATCTTTCTCCTTGCTTCCATGTGCAGGGGAAAACAAGCCTACATATCCCATGATGCTTTACTGCACACATTTGCTTTCCAGTAATTGAAACAATGTTACAGCTGCCTGTGATTGGCCAAAACAAATGATGAATTCTATGCTAATTTTTGATAAGGTTTTCAAGGGGCATGCATTCTCAAAATCAAGTGGCATATGCCTGAAGAAATTTATAAATATCAGGGTAAGTTTATTAATGTTTATTTCTGGATTTTTTTCATGCAATAAAAATGTTTGCGTTTACTATTAATTATCCTCTATTAGATGCATTCATAATCCATGAAACGCCAGCAGAGTGCTTTAATGCCACGTCACACATGTATACTAACAAAATATTGTCCAACTTGAGTTAACGTTTTTCATGTAACTTCTTTCCTGTATTTCTGTTTTGATGTTAACACCTTATACAGTATGTCATATTCTGCTAAAGCTTTTAAATATAAATATATATTAAAAAAAAAAACACTTTTTTGTTTACTCCACTGATGTGAAACAGGGACGACATTTCCCACAATGCTGCGTGTGAATTTATTTTTTACAGTGAACTTATATTGTACTTGACAATACAATTTTAATAACATTCATTTACTTTATACCATATTTGGAGCCTATTCTGTGCCCCTCTAATTAGTTAAACTGGTGAAAAAATAGTTATCAATCATGCATGTTCCTTCTCCTATACTAATAAAGCACAATGAATCTAATTAGTGCAGTATTTCATTCATTTTTATATTGGTCTGTAGAGATCACGTGAATCATGTTTTGGGTGGTTTAAAGAGGAGCGAACCACCTCATGTATAAATTAAGTTTAGTAATGATGTTTTTTTCAATTTAAATCACATTATTTTACCTCTTCCATATCCACATACCTCAGCTAGTAGGAGTGTTTTCTTAACAAGGAGTCTTGTTTTTTTCTGAAAAAATAATTACAGAAATTCTGCTGATTTAAAGCCAAGTAGGGAGTTTCTTTAGGTCATGTTGATTTTCATCTGCTTCATGAAATAACTACCTGGAAATGCCTTCAATACCGTGTTTAAACTCATATATAAAACATGATTTTCATTTTACTGATTAAATAATGTAATATTTAAAGTTCACTGTGCTTTATTTTTCCATTAATTTCCACACTTAAATAATAGGCAGTAAAACACAACAAAAATAACAAAAAGCATTAAATCAGTATATATAATTTATTTTTAGATGTAAAGAAAAAAATAAAGGTGGCCTAAAGCTATATGCATCCTTAAAAACATGGCATCAGAAACTTAAACAAACAAGTATTTTTGTTTCTTGAAATATCTTATTTAAAATGTAAGACCTTTAAAGTCAATAATAAATAGCATAAACAAATGTAATAGTAATAAAGTCATCAAACATAAATAAGTGGCAGATCATGCATAAATCATATCACAAAAGCTTGAAACCATTTCAAAGAGTCTTTGATGATTGATAAGATGAAATTTCTCAAAGTCCTGAGAAATTATTCAATTCATTAATCAAATTTAGTAATTCAATAATATATCTTAGGGTTACTAAGGGCTCTGTGTGTTAGAAACAGCTCATCACAGTTCTCACTAAGTTACGTTTCCTATTAACCTTTCATAACATCTCGTCTTCCCCACTGGGGCATTTAAGGACGTGTTTCAGGTGTGTTGTATGAAGAACACTAAAGGTGATCATGATGAAGCCAGTCTCTATCAGAGATGTAAGTGGATAGAGAGTTAGGGTCCACATTGCAGGCCTAATTTGAATAAAATTATAGAATACTGTCAAGAGATCTACTTTGAAAAGCTGCGATAAACTGTAATTTATCAATTGCACGGCCATTATTTGTGGATCTTTATTACATGATTTCTAAGTGGCTCTTCTACCTATTCCAGAATAAGGGATAACCACTAGACACTACGAACAGCTGCAAGAGTGCCTTACACTAAAATCTGTAATACACAAAAAAACAAATGGATCTACAAAAGAAGCAGATCTGTGATGGATAAAAATAACAGTGGTCAATAGTCTGCCCAGAGATCCTTACTTTACCCACAATTACTATCAGCCCTATTAAAATGGGGCTACGTTTTAAAACGTAAGCCGTAACTCCAATTTTACGTGTTACTGCTATTAAATTAGCCCAGTAACGCAGCCCGCAGAGCACTTGCGGGTTAAGATGCCGGAGGGCTAAAAATAGCCTACGATATGAGCTACATTAAATTTTGCAGCCGTAAATCTGTCAAGCCCGTAACTGCTACAATTCCAATCATGCTTTTAAATTGCAACAAAGTCACCCACGAGCTAGCCCGTAACACGCAAATGGATCCCAAAGCCCTACAAGTGTTGGAGAGGACTCAAAAGGAGGGTAAAGACCAATACGTAGCCCCGTAAATGCGAATAAAAACTTAACGATTTTAGGTCCTAGAATTAATGGCACAACATTCTCAAGCTCACAAATTGGCCCAGAAAATACTTTATTTCATGTATAATTTCAATGTTATATCAATCACGGCAATCAATGTGTACATTCATATACTGTAACTCGCATGTAATAGAATATCATATTAACGGCTTTATTAATATTGCATTACTGTGGAATGTGGGTCCAGTCGCAACTTGAAATTAAAGCACGTAGGACTTTGATCTATCTCTATCTACCCTCCCCTTTCAGTGACGTAACGATAATGATTTATTTTTCCATTGGCTCCGTCTAAACCCGTTACGACGATCTACACTAATTGATCATCCGCAAGGCCGCAAATCAAATGTTCAAGGTCACTTCTTAATATTTCTATGATATAGACAGGGATTTGCTACGAAATATGTAAATTATACAGTTTGTTTTTTCTACTAAACCATATAAATGCATGTACAGTATTAAAATGATTCTAAATGTATATTACCCTAAGTGCTTTAAACAATAAAGACGCTCCCAGCAATATTTCAGAGCCACATCCTAAATCATTTAATGTATGTCAACAGTTATTCAACTGCTTCAAATGATGGAACACAATGCCTGCCATGTGTAGCCTGCAGGAACAAATGGGAGAGGCTGTGTGCTGTCCCCTTACAACTGTACAATGTAAATTCAGGTGCAGGCTGAAAGAAATGTTTGGGCTTCTTTAAATGCACTTGGGTTTTCATTACCAACAGATTTTAACAATGCAAGTACTGATAATTGGCAAACTACAATAAAACATCTTTTCCATAGAAAAACATTTTATTACATTTGACTTATTTATACATTTGAAGGTTGGCAATCTATATGATCAATAAACTTGGAAGGCAAACTCCTAACTACAGGAGTTTTGAGAAGCTAATTTATTTACCTCCATGGCACCTAAAGTTAATCCCTATACGATGTGGTCCTTAAGGACCCCAATGGCACTCTTCCACCCACCACAATAATACCCATAAGGGTGGAAAATGTTCATTACCTACCCTTTGAGGCCCTCCAGCATTGATCATTGATGCCCAGGTTCCTCAGATTTCAATCCATGCATTGTGATTTGTTAGACTTTAAACCAACCAGATATGGAACAGGAGTAATTCAAATACTCGATTCTGATTGGCTGAAATATGGTAGAAAGATATTTAAGCCAATCAGAATCCACACAAAAATAGTATCTAAGGGCAATCAGCGGCCAAAAATGTTTGTCTGCATGGGAGCTCCTTGCAGGAGGAGCTCAGTGAGGTAAAGTATATTTTGATAGTGTGGCAAGTTGTTTAGGTGTAGGCCCATTTCCACAGGCCAAATATGAGGAAGAATGGCTTCAAACAAGAAGTGGAACATGGAAGTGCTCGCTTATCCAGGGCTTAATATTAATGAACCTGGGCCAGTGTATTTTGTATTTTATTTTGTGTTGTATTTTTTATGTATTTTGCATTAGGAACAATAGGGGGTTTTATGGATGCCCATGGGGGGTTAGAGTCCATGGTGTCCAATATGGACCTTTGTGGTGGTAGGAAGGGTGTCATGGAGGACCTTGAGGACAAACTTAGTATAGCGTTTAATTATAGGTAACATGGAAGTCCAGAAGGATCGCCATAGTCAATGGTTGGTATATAAAGGGGGGTCCATTGGGACTTTCATGGTATAGAGGTTAATATTAGGTGGCAAAGAGGTTCATAAGGACCCCTGTGGTCATAGTTTACTATATCATGGGGATCCGTAGGGATCCTTATCATATAGAGATTAATATTAGATACAATAAGGGTCCCTAGGGACCTTCATGGTTATACATTAGATTGCCACAGGGCTCAATAGGGACCCCTATGGTAAAGGGATAATATTTATGCTATGGAGTCCATAAGGACGCCCATGGTTCTACCTTAGTTGTGGGAATCTACAGCAGCACATATTCTTTAAAATAGCTATGGGACAGGTACTCTGGGCTTAGGATATTAGGGCATTTTGAGCACTCGGATGGCATGTATTGGAAGTTAGATTTACATGTGTGATATGATAGCTAGGTAGTTATTTACTATCTTATTTTCTTATGGGAGCCATTGAATGAGGGCCTTAATCCTTCTGGAAGTGACATGGCTAAAACAATTGCATCTGTAGTGAAGATATATATTCAAATCATGTGATTGCAAGCTCTTGAAGCTACATTGGTACATATTTTAATCTACCTCTAACATGCACTTGTGTGATTTATTTTAATACATAAACTCTCGGTATTGCTCTTCCTCAGATTTGCATTCTGCTTTTGAATACATATCATTTTGGTTTCTGCCAAATTACTAATTACAGAGGAATTTATGTATCTGTATAGTCTGTCCTTTGGAAGGATCATTTGTTGTAGCTGTGATATCCAATCATTACAAGATTCACCTACTCTGCAGGCCTGGCTTTTGTTGGGTGCAACTCTACACCTGCTAAGCGGTACCTGTCAGGGAGCTAATTCAAGGTGAGGAACAAAAACGATTTGCCCATAATGGCTTCTCACTCAAAAGCCAGGCCTGGGTGCAACAAAGAGGCTCTATCTTCCTTTCAATATACAATTTAGGTCAGGGAAACAGTAGGGATCAACAATGCACTTACCCTAGTGAACAGTATGCATTCTATCTATTGGACAAGACTCACAGACCCTATTGACACTCAAATAAACACATGTAACCCATTCAGGGACAAACTGATGCCATTACTCACAGGTACACTGATAGACCACAGTGATACAAGGAGCACACTGACAAAGATCATTGCAACAAACACAGCACTGACCGAAAAATTTACTCTAATGATAAACACAGTCCCCACAGACAGACAATCCAAAACTACAATATCTTTCAGGACAGTGCATGAACTACTGTATACTCATGTGGGGAAATTATTATGATATAACTGCTGTATAGGTGAATTTACTTTAAGATACAATATTTGTGCTCTTGCAGGATTGTTCTTTGAGAATCATAGAATCCAGAGTCTTTGTTGCCTATGTTTTCTTGTGTAAATACATTTTAGGCTCAGTACATCACATAAATAGTTCTCAGCAGTGCGGGTTTGCCAAAATCCGTTGGCAACGCAATGTTAAAACTGCAGGCTCGCAAAGCAAGCCCGTTGCAACTGCAGCCCTCAACCGTAGACCTCGCATAGCGAGGGCCGCGGTTGTGGCTAGGCAAGGAGGGCCAAAGGCGCTCCGTTCACTTGTGGAGATAAGCGCCATAGGCATATGACTTAGGTAGGGAGCGTCAAAGGTGCTCACTGCACTGGTGGAGATGAGCGCCATAGGCGCTCATCCCTACGACCCTGCACGCATTAAGCATCATACCTACAACCCGCGGGACGACAGAACAACAGAAAACTCAAATACACAATTCACAGTGCGAGACCTGAAAACATTACGGCACGTAACACTTTGAAAAGGAAACTGCCACTTAGAGGGGAAAAAAAATACGACCTGCAAAAAATACGAACTTAACGTCCGAACCGCGCACCATCCAAAAACACTGAAAAAAACAAAACTCACACACACAAAAAATCACACACAGCACTCGAAAATCGCCTAAGCAAGAGAAAAAATGGCAGACGAAATAACGAAAACGAGGCTACACAACCCTAAACACGCAAACCACGCCAGGCACAAACAACTTTTAGCCAGGAACGTATGGGGTACAAAATACACTAAGGACAGAAAATGCTTGGGACCCGCGTAACAAATACACACTCTCCGCCATTTTACAACACTACCTTAAAATTAACAACATTACAATTCTAAAATACTGAATTACACAACTAAACAAACAGTTTAGCCTCGCGCACGCAGCCTATTTACACTGCACACTTGCCACATTGATGACACTTTCTCCTCAGATCACCAACAGTCCAAATGTACATTGTATGCTGCAGGAACAACAATTTATTATTTAATTAATTAATTATTATAAAAAATATTTTTACATAAAAAAAAAACAGAGCAGAGGAGAGACTCGCTTTGCTAAATGTGCTCAGGGCAGAGCTCACAATGAGCGTAGAGGGTGCTCAGAGGAGCAAAAGTCCACAAGATGAGAGGCTAGCAATGATCGCCAAAGGCTACCATTGCAAGCCTCGGCGCTCAGCGCGGGGCTTGCAATGTGCACCGAAGGTACTCAGAGGACTAAAACCCTTATATTGTGTGGCAAACAGCATTACCTGCCTTACAATTTTATTGCCGTAATTTTTTGACGGGCAAGACGCTAGTATTATATAAAAAAAAACAACATGTGAATTTGAACTCATTGCCAAATATGGTATCTAACTTATAATTCTATCATAGGTTTGAATTATTAGCGGTCTATGATTGATAATAGTGGTATGACTTGGAATTACACTTTTTCCCAGTAATTTAGGATTTGTTTTTGTTCTCTATTAGTGAGCAACTATTCAGTAGAGATCATGTTGATTTATTATTTTAAATCAAGATTTTACTTGATTATTAAAAGTTAAGATTTAAGAGAGATCTTGCGAGCAAATTGGCACGACTGGAGCTTCGAAATCAGCTCTCCCCCTCCTCCTCCCTGAGAACAGAGATAGACAAGACGAGGCTGAAGCTAGATAGCGTATTGTCCATAAAAACGGACAAGGCACTGAGACGGACGCAGCATTTGTTTTACAATAAAGCGAATAAACCGGATAAATTGTTAGCCAGAAGCCTGAGAGCAAAATACGCCCAATCCAGGATTTCCCAAATCAGGAATAAAGAGGGCGACCTCATATATAGCCAAAATGAAATACAAAAAGTTTTTAGGGAATATTACCAAAATATATACTCTACTAAACAGGTGGCCATGGAAAAAAACATTGCTTCTTACTTAAACTCACTGGACCTTCCTCAGATTTCGCCCACTGACTTACACTCTCTAAATAAGGAAGTTACTATCAAGGAAGTTCTAGAAGCGATTAAGGAACTAAAACTAGGAAAATCCCCGGGCCCGGATGGGTTCACCAATATCTACTATAAGAAATTCTCAACACTTCTGGCTCCTCATCTATGTAATCTCTTTAACTCGATACTGAGAGGGGAGATTACCCCCCCAGAACTAAACTATGCTGACTTAACAATATTCCCTAAAGAGGGTAGAGATAAGAGAGATGCCAAGAACTATAGACCTATCTCACTGCTTAATGGGGATGTCAAGTTGCTTGCCAAGATCTTCTCTCAAAGGATCTCAATATTCCTTCCCTCCTTGATTCACAAAGACCAGTCAGGGTTCATCCCGCATAGACAAACTGGCCACAACATCAGGAGAACTCTAAATGTCATCCATTTGGCTAGGTCTAGGGGTTCCCCGGTCTGCCTGCTTGCATTGGACATAGAGAAAGCGTTTGACACCTTAGAGTGGCCCTTTTTATTTGCCACGTTAGCAAAGTTTGGGTTTGAAGGCAACTTCTTAAACTTATTACACACTTACTACACGCTACCCAAGGCCACTTTAAAATTACCAGGCTCCCAGACGGCTAGTATTAATATAGAGAGAGGCACGAGACAGGGGTGCCCTCTGTCCCCGCTGCTCTTTGCTTTGGCCATAGAGCCCTTGGCCCAGGCGATAAGAGCAAACTCCTCTATAGAGGGGGTGCAGGTGGGACATCAGCATCTAAAATGTTCTTTGTTTGCTGATGACCTACTGTGCACCCTCTCGAATCCTGGCTCCTCCATAGACGCCCTACTGGGCACAATCAATGAATATAGCACTCTCTCTGGACTGAGATTGAATCATAGCAAGACAGAAGCCTTAAGTGTGGGCATTCCTGGGGACATCTTGGACCAACTGAAAAGGGTACACAACTTTCTATGGCCTGCCTCTTACATTAACTATTTAGGGATAAAGTTGACTAACTCACTAGCGGATATTTATAAAACCAATTACCCACCCCTATTTAAGACTCTTCGAAGGGACTTAGACAGCTGGACAAAAAGGCAGATTTCGTGGACGGGCCGAATAGCCACGGTCAAGATGAACATCTTGCCGAGGCTGCTTTATCTGGCCAGGACTCTGCCGATCCAAATTAATAACAGGGAATTGGCACAGTTTCAAGCCCAGGTCTTTAGATTTGTTTGGAGAAATAGACCTCCTAGGATCGCCAGACATACTATGTATAAACATAAGTCTAGAGGAGGATTATCCTGCCCTAATTTCAGTACCTACTTTAAGGCAGCTCAAATTGCCTCTATACCGTTAATACATTCTACCACCCTACAGCCCAAATGGGTTTTTATTGAAGAGCTACAAATGGCCCCATTAAAATGGGAAATCATTTTATGGGCTCCGAGTTCCCACACGTTTGACTCCCTAATCCATAACCCTATAACTAAATTTACGCTGAAAATATGGAAATGGGCTAGGAAGGAACATAAACTGATTCACCCCGTATCACCTCTTACTTCAATCTTTACATCAACCTCTCTAGCGACCACCCTCACAGCTGACTCCAAAGCATTCTGGACCACACACAATTTAGACAAACTTGAGGCATGGTTTGAGGGCGACAGAATTATTTCTTGGGCAGAAATGAACAGGAAAATAGGGATACCACACCAAGAAATGTTTAACTACATCAAAATTAGACATTGGGTTGAGGAGATACATAGGATTCATGGCCCGCCCAAAGAATCGTGGATGTCAATAATATGTAAAAACACAAACTTAACTAGAGGAACCTTAGGCTCACTGTACACTATGTTTAATGCCCCAAAGGCTTCGTGGAAGCCTGCTTACACATTGAAATGGGAGATAGACATGCAACAAAACTGGGAGGGGGACAAATGGGCGGAATCCTTTCTGAGCCTATCTAAAGGCTCATATAACTATAGCTTGCTAGAAACCTAGTTGAAAATCTTACACCGGGCATACATGACTCCTGCCAGGCTAAATAAGCTATCTCCAACAACTTCAGATAGGTGCTTTAGAGGATGCCAGGGAAGGGGAGACTTTATTCATACGTGGTGGAAATGTCCTAGAGTGGCTAATATTTGGATTGAAGCTACCAAATTAGCTTCACGGATTCTTAAATCTCCCCTAGAACCATCAATCTCGACTTGTCTGTTGGGAATTCATTACCAGGGCTGGGTAATAAGGGGAACAAATTGGCCCAAATTATTTTTTTAGCCGCCAAAAATATAATTGCTAGAAGATGGAAAAGCAGTCATATCCAATTTCAGGAAGTCATAAACAAAATAAATTATCTTTCCATTAACGAAAGAATGACTCACACTTTGTTGGACACTCACCAAATTTACCTAGAAATTTGGGGACCTTGGATTCAGTCTCCAGATAGCACATTGTAAGGTCTTGACAGGAAAGAGCATTACACTTTGGCTAACAGCGGTAGCTTGTCCGGGGAGCGGAGTGTGGAGCGGACTGGAACGGGTAGAGCTGGGAAGCGGAGAGGCAACTCATCTAGACGACAAAAGGTACTGAGGGTGGCACGGGAGATCATAGTAATGGATGTAGTGAGGAACATTTAGGAGTGGAACTTTAATTGTGTATTTACTTAAAACCATCACCAAAAAAGGAAAAAAATGTGAGATATCTGGCTGAATGATTGTTTATTGATATGAATACTATATTTTAATAAAAATAGACACAATTATCTCAATAATTTCAGTTAACAGATGTTTGCAATGTAATTGTTTGTTATGTAACATAAACGCTGTTGAATAAAAAATCTTTGAAACAAAAAAAGTTAAGATTTATTTCTTGCCCAGTGGTTATATATACACGGAAGTGTTTGCTACTGTATTTTGTGTCCTATCCTTTGCATAAAACTATAAATCACATATATAGTTGTGAGCATGCGAGTCGTTGCTAACGCTGCAGGCACGCTATGCGAGTCCGCAACGATAGCAACGACCCGCAGGCCCTCCTTGCCAGCAACTGCGGAACTCGCAACATTTACGGACTTACGAGAAACAAATACGAGATGCGGGACTTCAAACAAAAACCATTACGACCTCGCAAAAATATGACTTTAACGGCTGACCTGCGCAAACCTGAAAACATTAGAAACACAATAAATACACACAAAAAATACATACAAAACATACCCACTGCAAGGGGGGGCACCCAGGACCTCTGCAAGTAAAGTTACACCTCTATTTAAGTCCAAATTCCAGAGTTTAGAGACACAAAAATCCCCTAAGCGAGAGAAAAATGTCAGCCAAAAAAAACGAAAACGAGGCTACAGGCAACACCACGAAACACATACAGATTTTTTCCAAAAAGCAGGACGAGGTCCAAGAACAACGACGCAATGTCAGCCACAGCAGCATACCACATACACATTAGCCGCCATTTTACAACACTAACTTACACAATGCGGAAGTATACAGCTACCCTAACAGATTTTCCTTGCTCACGCACACTATTTACACTGCACACATTGCTGACACTTACACAGCAGCTCCACAGCAGTGAAAACACACATTGTATGCTCCAGCAACATGAAAACAGATTGCCAGCTCTTCAACACAATGCTTCCTGCACATATTACTTCAAAATAGGTAAAGTATATTCATTTATTATTTTATTAATTACTTCATTAGCATACAAAAAAAAAACGCCACTGCTGCTCATAGCACACAAACAACCAACAGCCTCACAATGAGCGTCGAAGGCGCTCAGCTCGAGGCTCGCAATGAGCGCCGAAGGATCTTGGAACACCAACAAAATTAATGTCGAAAACAAACACCATTACCTGCCTTACAGTCTTATTGCCGTAATTTTTGGACAGGCAAGCTGCTAGTATCATATAGGGAGTAATCCTCCTCTGGTAATATGTGACCAACTAGGGGTTTCTTTGAATAAAAGTGCAAATATAATCCTCCTCTATTGTGACTTACATGGTAGTCTTACAAAAATGAAATGATTTTTAGTGGTCCGCAGTATAGAAAACTGCCACTTCCATGTCCTGTTACACAGTACAATGTGTCAGACAGCCTTGGTGATCTATAGAACATTCACAAGTGTGTTTTTATTACTCTGCTTTTAAATATAGAAAAGTGGCTTAACAAGCACTGGATAACATAGCCACCCAAGTTTCTTTCAATTCACAGGTCAGGCTAAGCTGGATAAAAATATTGCCATTTCATTAATCTTTTAGGATTACATTTCCAAATGTCATCTACAGTGGATATAAAAAGTCTACACACCCCTGTTAAAATGTCAGGTTTCTGTGCTTTAAAAAAAATGAGACAAAGATAAATCATTTCAGAACTTTTTCCACCTTTAATGTGACCTATAAACTGTACAACTCAATTGAAAAACAAACTGAAATCTTTTAGGTGGAGGGAATAAAAATAAAAAATAGAAATAATGTGGTTGCATAAGTCTGCACACACTTAAACTAATTCTTTGTTGAAGCACCTTTTGATTTTATTACAGCACTCAGTCTTTTTGGGTATGGGTCTATCAGCATGACACATTTTAGCTTGGCAAGATTTGCCCACTCTTCTTTGCAAAAACACTCCAAATCTGTCAGATTGCGAGGGCATCTCCTGTGCACAGCCCTCTTCAGATCACCCCACTGATTTTCAATCGGATTCCGGTCTGGGCTCTGGCTGGGCTATTCCAAAACTTGTTTTTCAATTGAGTTGTACAGTTTATAGGTCACATTAAAGGTGGAAAAAGTTCTGAAATGATTTATCTTTGTCTCATTTTTTTACAGCACAGAAACCTGACATTTTAACAGGGGTGTGTGAGACTTTTTATATCCACTATATTTTTCATGTAAAAAATAACATTTGCAGTGTATCAAAATGCTTAAAATACAGGACATATTTGAGACCATAGTGTCCCTTTAATGCAATCAGTCAGTAAGACTCTAAATATAAACTTTCATTTGTTACACGTGTTCTAAAATGAGTTTAAGTACAGTTCAAAATCTTATTGGATTCATGTGCCATATATTGAAACACATCAAAATCCAAATTCACGCACAGATACCCTTATCCATAGATAATTTGCACAAACACACCCAGATCTATGGGTAATAATTACCCCATAATTACCCCATGATCCGTGTGTACAGCACATCCGCAGGCCAAAACCATAACTAATTCCCTAAAACATGCCCTGACCTGCTACTGATTTACAAGAGCAGGTCAGACATAGACAAATGGATCCAAAGGGAGCAGATTCAACTGTGTGACAGTTATGAAATAAAGCACTGCACTTAAAGAGATATAACAAAGCTCACATTTATGGTATAAACGAAAACTGGGCCTATACATAAGGATATTTTCATTTAGCTATTAACTGAAAATAAAATCTAAATCTAAAATCAGAGAATTCACTTTGAATGTTGCTGGTTTTAGACAGAAATTACTTGTAACCTTCCTGGCGGTATGATTATGTCAGTATTTAGAATGTTAAAGCGGTACATTAAAAAATACTGACATACTCATACCACCCTTCTCAGGCGATGAATTAGGAGGTTAGTAAGAAGAGAATGCTCAGAATAATGACAGAAGACAGAACTCAGAAAACTCTGGTTCAACTAGCTGTTTGTGCTTTCTTGCTAATCTCTCGCCAAAGGTATAATACCTTGTCAAGTAGAAGGATCTTGAAAAGTAATTTCTGCCTAAAAATTATCAACATTCAATACTGACCATCTAACAATAAATTGGTTTTGTTTTTTGGAGTAACAACAATTTCTCCCATACCTGTTATGGCCTTTTAAAAATAAGCCACATTTTATTTAACATGCTATACTATTAATTATTTTAGAAATAAGAATATTATAATAATTCAAAAACATGAACCAGTCAGATCCAACAACTTTCCTTTCTTACAAGTTCCTTACAACAGAAAAAAAAGTACAATAGCTTTGCTTTTCCTCTGATAAATGTATTGCTGCTGAGTGCTGTTTGTAGGTAGTGTAATTCCCCACACTGGCACAATAGGAGTCAAATTTTCAAACCTCCAAGCTGAAATATAAGGGCATGGAGAAGCAAAACAAGTTTTCTGAAAGAAAATGAAACTCAGCCTGTTAGATGCTGGTCTCAAATAGTTTTTTTAACTAGGAAAGTTTGATAGCTGTTCCATAAAGAATTTTACTTTTAATTCTTAAGTCACATAAGTAGCTACAATAGTGACCTTCTGTGCACAAGCTGAACATTGGGACAAAGATTATTGGTAATCTTTCACAAAATATACTTTTTCCTTTCTCCTATGTAGTGTAGTATGGGGTTAACTGCTTCTCTTTCTCCTAAAATGATGCAAAAGAGTGCCCTCTTGGGAGAAAATAACATCACCATACTATTAGGGAAACTCTCTACCATAGACCAGTCTTCTGAACTCCTGTGAGCATGTGAAATGCATTTTAAAGGACCATAATGAAAATAATATGTGTAAAAATGTTGAGTCTAATAAAAACTAAATTAAAAAGGAAAAAAATCAGACAGCTAGTTTTTAATTATAAAAAAAAGTATATTAGGGCCTCTGGAGGATTCTGGAGGGATTCATGTTATTTTGATGGAATCAGTGTGGGTGAGAGAGGAATACTTACATTTCTGAAAAGGGGTGGAGTGTCAATTGTAATCTTATCTGTCATGCCCAGGGCCTCACTGGACTGTTTTGGACTAGGGCTTGGGCTTGGACTGAGAATAAAGTATCCTGTTTATAGTTAACGTTATGTATTTTTTATTGCTTATGGTTAAAATATGATTACACTGTTATAATGTATGTATGTTGGTGTATGTATTATGTTTCATGTTATAGGAATTGTTGTAAAGAAACATATTGGCTAGTCTGCATGCTATTGCACCAGCCTATTAGATTGCAATATTGTTATCTGGTACAGGGGTTCCCAGTAAGCAGGAACAGCCTATTATGTACAGTGTTTTTATCTGGTGAAGACTTCCCCGGCCTCACATGGGCCTTGAGCAGATAAGCAGATAGTCTGAGTGGTTAGAACAATTGTTTAAAATTAATATAATCACCCAGATGAGATTAAAATATCTTATTTCTTCAGAGGTACAGGGTTTTCCCAGTAAACAAAGGGCAGCCTATTATTTAGGAATGGGGCTTACTGATTGGCCACCCTGTGTGTCAGAAACTTGTATAAAATGTACCAATTAATAAAGGTATAGAGTGGTTTCTACTTACATAAACAAGGTGTAAGTGTATTTTTCTGCTTTAATCCTAATACCAATGGATTATATGGTGTTTCTGATATCCTGATGCTATCTTCTGTACCAGAGGTAGTAAGAACTACATGATCCTGCTGGGGTAGGCTTGAACTAGGTTCTTGTCAAGCACCATTGAAGAAGCAATCCAGTTATCAGACAAAGACACTGGATTTAGGATGGGATGTAACTAAGTCTTCAAAAATTTGGATTTTCTAAAAAAAAAAAAGTATTTTATATTCCTAGCTAACACAACTGCTAATATTATTAATTTGGTACATACTTGACAAACAAGTGTTTCTTTTTTTTCTTGATCCGCATTGGACTTTTAACATACATCCAATAATTAGGTGTAACCAAAGAGGGAAAATGTAAAGATATTACATATGCATGTGAACACACATGTAAACATGTGTATTCCTTTAATATCTCTTTCTTCTGTGATCTTGCAGAAAATAGTTGTTGACATAGAATATAACTTTTTTTTATATCTTTATTAATAGGACAATAATGTGTGTCAGTCTGGATTTACAGAGAAAACAAAACATTCTGAGTGATATTTTTGATCAATAAAATTGTCAAACAGCATATAAAAAAAATATAATACATATGAATGTGAACAGTACAACCAAACTGTAGATAAACATACACTGTGGTAGCAAAGAGTGTTGTCTCCTTGTTTGTTTGTTTTTGTGAGAGGTGAATTAGTGGCATGGTCAAGTATTAAGGGGGGATGGGTCATAAAAATTGGACTTAGGCCATGGCATAAAGGATGGGGAAGAAAAAGGTTGTGGTGGGAAGGAATAGGGAGTAATGGGGTAAATGGTAGTAGAGAGAGATATAATAGTTGTTCACTAGTCAAGTGATTGAACAAATACAGGAACAAATATTACCCAGTGGGTCATACAGAGCAATGCCAGCTTAGAAACCTACAGTGAACTAAAACCGACTATATTATTGGAAATATAGTTTAATCCTGATACCAGAATATCAGCTGCCCTGATTCATACTTTTTACTGTGCAGTTGGTACCCACAAGAGCAGGTAACTAGGCTTCCTCTCCTCAAACCCTCCTCAATTCCACTAAGTTACACATAAGTATATAGGTTTTGGTTAGAGGTAAGGTACATGTTTGTGTTCTTGAGCATTGGTAAAATGAGCTGAGAGTTTATGTGAGTATTTTGTGTCAAAGATAAATGTGGGATGTGGCAACCTTATACAAAGCAGAATGGAAAATTGAATCAGTATTAGTGAGTTGAATACGATGACCATTTGGTAGCAATTGCCTCCATGGCTGCATTCATGCAGATATTGGAGAACAATTCTGGATGATTAGCGCTGATAGAATAAATAGAGTAATTTAAAACTGGGTCCGTTCTTTCAAAATATGGGTATTTGAGGCTTACAAGAGACACAGGGACAATAATAAAGTATTTTATAACTAAGTCCCTTATAATGTGTGTTTGTATATTTCTGTTTGCTTCAGCATATATGTCCAAATATGCACATTTTGTATGACTATTTCTTAGTGTATCCAATACAGAAAGTGGCATTCACTGTGCCTTGAAAAATTATGACTATTTAAAATATTGTTAGTATCCTATAAAGTGCTAACATTTTGCATAGCGTTTTTACAAGGGAACAGTATGTGACGGTGTGTACAATTGGCACTAATTGCATATAATTCTTATTTTGAAGGTGAAGAGAGGAGTCTGAAAAAGGAATGTAAAATTAATAAGATATGTGGGGGATTACATAGGTCTTGTGCAATACCTTCAAAAATTTGGACCTGTTTCCATTTAGCAACTCTGTGCTATCAGACAGCTTGATGACATTCACACCTGCCTTCCACGATCTGAACATGTCTGTCTTTCAATTTTATGCTGCCCTGGGCTAATTCTGATTTGTGCACCCAAGCCCCAATTATTATTGTTCCTTTCTTTTCACTAAACACATAACTTTAGGTATATATGTGTTTAGTATGTCAGAAACTGTTAGGACAGAAACATCACTCCATATAGACATTTCTAGGTATATGCACAGATTATTCATTAGTGAGACAGCCAGATGACTGTGTTCACATGCTGGCCTAGGTTTAGGCCTGGCTTGAAAATGCCGAAATATAACATTGGCACTTCCATATCTCTTTAGCTTCAATCTACGAACTAGGTGCCACACAAATATTTCTGGGCAAGATGACATGTTGATGCTGTAATTCAAATTACATGTGTACATTTGAAAACAGACCATGTGACATTTTTTTTAATTCTGAATTTCCTCCATGAAGAATTGTTTTTAAGTAGGTTTTATTTATAAAGTTTTTTAGTCTGGATATGTATTATACATCTAAAGTGTGTTTGTACAGAGCCTTCATATAATAAACAGCAATGTACATGAATGTTGTTTTTTGCTCTTAATGTCTGTAACAAAGCACAAATTAAAGAGGAAAGAAAAGAAACAGATGTCAGTGAAAAATCAGATGCCACAGTTCTAACATTTACATTTTTACAGTGAAATACATGTAATTACTCATAAAGGAAAAATGGTGTGCTTGAACTCCAGCATTGCTTGAATAACCCTCGTAGAAAAAGAGGATTAGGTGGTTTTATGGGGCAAATGTTTCTGAACTCATAATAATCAAAACGAATAAGACCTCTATGAACGATTAAAGAGCAGTTGTAAAAAGAACCAAGTTTGTGCCTTGTTATGCAGCCAAATGTTGTCTTGCAAGAACCAAGCACGTTTGTAGATAATCCTGCGGGATTTCTAGCACACCGTTTAGCAGAACACACGTTTCATCATGTTTGCAATGACAGCACACCAAATAGTTCATTTAACCATTAAACTTCATGGGAAGAACTGTGTCAAGAAACATGATCTGTTTGGGAGGCTGCCTATCTTACCCACATTATATTATCCATCCACCACAATGCTTGTCTCTCCTTCAACTGACCCACATCCACCTCCTGCAAAGTTTTACTACTTTTTCTCGACTTATGTTTTGTCTTCCTTTTATTTATTTTTTTGGAACATATCAGGCATGAATTTCACATTGGCTCTTACTTTGATTAATTAATATTAAGCAGCCAGACTATACTACATTCAGCTCAGAGAGGTACAGAAAATAGTTATCTTTACAAGTTGCAATAAACATTATTTAAATAATATATATTTATCTATACAAAAAAAAGTGTTGTGAGTGCTGTCTTTTGCAGTATATAAAGCTCATTCATCACTTTTTCACCAATGTGGCATCGCAAACTAATAACTAACTCCACTGACTTGAATGGAAAGAGAATGAGAATTTGTTTACTTAACTCAGTAACATGATAAAGAAATGTGCGGGATGGGGGGGGGGGGTATGTGTGTTATAACTTCATAACCTTGTCACACTACATGTGCTCTGACAAGGTAGAGCCATCTGTATCCTGGGGCCTCATTCACTTGCTTTTGCATAGATGTTCACTAACTAAAAACTTCTGTAAAAAAAATGCTATGTGCTTATATAGAGCCCTATTCAATTGGCCAAATCGGAATTGAATGAGGACCCTTGTATCTTTGTACAGTCAGCAGTTGAAGTTTTGTTGTCCTGGGGAAAATTTCTAGTGCATTGTAAAGGGACTGAGCATCAATAATGAGGGCTGTGCTATACTAAGGCGGTATAGTAGGGTCATATGATTCTATTAATTATTTTGCTTCTCAAAAAGTTCCAAGTCTGAACAAGAATCTTAAATATCCACAGCAATTAATTTGATATATGCACCTGCTGACATTCTATATCTACTTCTATATTTCCTTTTTTGCATACTGTGGTCATGCTCTATGGCTCCTCAGAAATCACAGTGTATGTTCCCCGTCTACAGCACATTTTTACTTTCATAACACACATCCTTCTCCCACTTACTCTACATGTTCTGTTTCTTCTTGACACACAGTGAATGTTAACCCTTTTGCTGTTGCACTGAACTTTTGTATCTACACTTTCATTTAATTATGGGTGAAAAATGTGCAATTCCTGCACTTTCAAATAATGTATGACGCGGAGGCTGCACAGGCTCCCTGGGTCAGCCCGTAGCATTGCGTGACCCAGCGGAGCCTGTGAGGCCGTCAACCAATCAGGTGCGTCGGGGGCGTGTCGGGAAGCCCGTTTCGCGCCGTTTCCAGTACAGCGCGGTCTCCCGACTGAAACGGACGGAGGTCTGAGGTCCTGCAGCTATAGAATACAGTAGGAAGGTTAAATACTGAGATTTGATCCCCAGCTTACCAGCACATAAGGAGCTATACTGTTGAGGCTAAACTTGTGTGTTTTCTGTGTTTTTCTTCCTCAGTTTTTTGTGTGTTGTTGTGTCTTTGTGTGTTCTGTTTGTGTGCCTGTGTGTGTGTGTGCCTGGTGCTGCTGCCTGTGTTTTGTTTTCCCCCCTGTGTGTCCCCCTTCTAGTTATATATGGATCCAGAAGGCTTAGAGGCTTTACTGGCGGAAGTTAGGACCAGTGCCCTAAGCCAAGGGGTCAGGTGGGTGCAGGACAGGCTGGGACCTCCCATGCTTTCTGCGCTTGGGCCTCAGCACATTGAACAGGATCAGCCTGAGGTGGCTGGTGTCCTAGTCAATTCTGGCGGCGCCAGGGAAGTTTTTTCCCATCCCACCACTGTAGGGCTAGCAGACCCCCGTCCATCAGGTAGCAGAGACACAAGAGATGGGGGGGTTACGGGTCAGGGCGGCCGGGACTCCATACCCCTCAGGCAGGTGAGCGCCAGGACCACGGGCGGTGGGGGTGAGGGCCTAGAACTCCGGCCACCACCAGTCATTTTACCTAAAGGTCCTAGGCCGCGACAAAGGTCGAGGAACACCCCTCTAACACCCCGTAGAGGGGGTGCAGGGGGTAAGAAAAAAGCCGGGAGCCCTAAAAAGGCTCCTACAGACCCTCACGGTGCCAACCAGACGGTCCCTGGAGTTTCCCTCAATAACAGTGCTTCTGGTACTTTACAGGGACGCCCAATAGGCGGTGAGAGAAACATGGCGACGACGAGAGAAAGAAGAGACGGAGTGATCAGGGAAATGAATAGCCAGGACAGCATGGTCATGATCGATGACGTGCCAGTAACAGCGGCAGTGGCGAGGCTAGGACGCCCCACTCGAGCTAAGAAGGCTACGAGCAGGTACAGTCCGCTACTATTTACGCACACGCCACTAAGACGTAGCAGAGTAGAGACTGAGGGCGAGACGGTTAGGCCACAGCAAAAGGGGTCTAAGACCGACCAACAGCCAGATGTTCCAACGCCCGAGGAAGTCTCAAGGGAACCCCTACGGGGGGCGGCGGAGGCAGAACTAGCTTACTGCAGCCGTGCAGGCTTAGGTGACCAGGACCATTCCTCAGAGGAGGAGCGGGCGGTATGGGCACGGGCATGCAGGTCGCGGAGAGCTAGTGACTGTTCTTCTTGCACCCACAGATCCAGAAGGAGATCCAGATCGAGAAGCAGCTGTGCATGCACAGGATCTGAGAGGAGGAGCCCGCGGAGGGCCAGACGGTCAGAGTCCCCGGAGCGTCAGGAAAGACGCAGGGATACTCCGTTGGCTGTGTCCACTCCAAGGCTTCCTGAAGCAGGTGAGCGCTCAGATAGAGAATCCTCGTACGCAAAGGCCGGGTTTTTTGGGTCATTAAAGACTCTACTAGCTGCGCACAACATTACGGTCAGTGAGCAGGAGATGGGCGCTTGGATAGGTGGGCTAGCGAAGGGTGCGTGGTCCCAGCCATCAGCTGTAGTGGCGCCAGCGCGCGCAAGCGAGGCGATACCTAGCATACGCGTGCCCGAGCCGGTAGACAATGCTGTTGCAGCAGTGGGCAGTACCAATGCAGGGGTTACTGACGCAGCCATGAGACCTATAGTCTTGTGCTCGTTGGATAACTTAGGGGCACACCTTACCCAGGAGGTTAAGGAAAAGATCTGGAGGAGGGAATTTATAGAGTTGTTCTCCCTTCTCCCCATGTCTAGGCAAATGGATATGGCCGAGAGGGGCCCCAGAGAGGGGGACGAGCGGCGGAAATCTTTTGCCAGCTTACCTAGGACGTTTGATACATGGCTGCAAGAATTCTCCATATGGGCTTGCGTACTATGTGAGCGACACCCCAAACAGAGTTCGGGATTATTTGTTTACATATACGAAATCCGCAATGCTCACAAAGTCTGTGGAGGTACAGCCTGGTGGCAGTACGATGAGGAATTCCGGCAATACTTGGCCTCAAGGCCAAGCATGGCGTGGAGTGACAAAGCGGTGGCATATTGGCTAAACATTATGACACCCATGAGAGTCTCGACACCCTTTCGGAGCGGGGCCGGTGGTGCTAAGGGCCCCACCCATGCCCCAGGAACAGGTCCCAAGACCTGTTTCACATAAAACGAGGGGGTCTGTAGATGGGCCCCGAACTGCAGGTTTAAACACGCATGTTCAAATTGCGGGGGGGAGCACCCCCTGTCTAGATGCGGTAGACCGATAGATGGAGGCAGGGGCAAACCTCCTGCAAAAGGGCAGGACGCCCATACGCCTCCCCGCCATGCTGCCGTGGCTAAAACGCTACGGTAAATTGGCAGGCACCGCCAAAGCCGCGCGCCTTCTGGCAGACGGTTTCTGAGAAGGATTCCGTATTCCATGTGAGATTGACATTCAGGGATTCCTTGTCCCAAATCTGAAGTCGGCCAGGGAATTCCCAGGGATAGCCCACGCTAAGGTTCTCAACGAGGTAAAACTGGGTAGGATGGCAGGAACATTTACGGTCCCGCCCATTCCGGATTTGATCATGTCTCCACTTGGGGTGGTCCCCAAGAAGGAGAAGGGTAAATTTAGGTTGATACAACACCTTTCTTATCCCAGAGGTCGGTCGGTAAACGATGGCATATCAAAAGACCAGGCTACTGTGTCTTATGAGTCATTTGACCGGGCGGGCGGGCCCTGGAGCTCTTATGGCGAAAGTGGACATCAAGGCAGCATTCAGATTGCTCCCGGTGCACCCGTCGAGCCATCGGCTCCTAGGGTGTTTCGTAGACGGAGGTTATTTCGTCGACTTATGTTTACCCATGGGATGCTCAATATCATGTGCTTACTTTGAGGCTTTCAGCAAATTTTTACAATGGGTTGTGAGCCTCGAAGCCGGGTACAGGAGTATTAGCCACTACCTGGATGATTTCCTTTTCGTTGGTCCAGCCGGAAACAACGCTTGCCGTTTCATGTTGGAGGTTTTCACCGAAATCTGTAAAGATTTTGGGGTACCGCTGGCCCACGACAAAACAGAGGGCCCTACGGAGCAGTTGACTTTCTTGGGGATTCAGATTGACTCCACGAAAATGGAGTGCAGTCTTCCCTTGGAAAAGGTGGCAGACATGCAAGCGGAGATCAGGGCGCTACAAGGCGCACGGAGGGTATCTTTGCGGCGGTTGCAATCGATATTAGGGAAGTTGAATTTCGCATGCAGAATTATCCCCATGGGGAGGATATTCTGTAGGAGGATGTCACTCACAGCTATAGGGATTGCGAAGCCGCACCATTTCTTAACAGTCTCCAGGGTTATGCGGGATGATGCGAAGGTATGGTCACTGTTCCTCGCCGAATTTAACGTGCGGGTGCTTCTTCAAAAGAAGGGTGTCACCAATGCAGAGCTAGAACTCCACACTGACGGGTCCGGACCGGTTGGCTGTGGGCTTATCTCCAGGGGAGATGGTGCGCTGCGGAGTGGCCAGAGGAATGGGAAGCGGCAGGTCTAACGCAGAACCCCACATTCCTCAAGCTGTTTCCTATGGTGGTAGCGGTTCACTTATGGGGTGCGAGTTTCAGGGACGGGCGAGTCATATTCCATTCGGATAATACGGGGTTGGTGGAGGCCGTGAACAACATCACGGCAACATCTGTACCGGTGATAAGATTGCTCCGGCATCTTGTGCTATGTTGCCTTCGCCTGAACATATGGTTTCAGGCAAGGCATGTCCCAGTAGTAGATAACGGAATTGCTTACGCCCTTTCTCGGTTTCAGGAGGATCGTTTCAGGGCGCTGGCTCCTCATGCGAACGCCCCTGGGGGAACACATTCCCGAGGAGCTTTGGGAGCTTGGAGCTGTCAGGTGACGAGACTTGTGAGACAGTCTGTTGCCCCAGCAACATGGACCGCTTATAGACGCGTGTGGGCAAAATGGGATAGTCTAGTGGCACTGTCAGGTGGTGCCTCAACGGAAGAAAAGAGCATAGGGGAGCGTTTAGGATAGGGGAGTTAGTCGCGAACAGTAGACACGGCTCGGGGGGACTGCAATTAGTGGATACCTGTCTGAGGGAAGGCACGGTAGTAATTTGGTTGCGGAGGTCAAAGACCGACCAGGTGGGAAAAGGAAGAGAAGTGGTTCTGCATCAGGTTGGCACGGAGTGTTGCCCATATGCATGTGTAAAGGAGTACCTTAAGCAGCGACCGGCGGGACGGTGTTCGCTGCTGGTACACGCCGATGGAACGGCACTGTCACAGTATCAATTCAAAAGAGTTTTAAAAAGCGCACTGCATCGGCTCGGTTTTAAGCAGTCGGATTTCGGAACACACTCTTTCTGCATTGGGGCTGCCACAGAGGCAGCTAGGCTGGGTTTGCCCGACGCGGCAGTAAAGCACATCGGGAGATGGGATTCGGAGCGTTTTCGGTCCTATGTAAGGCCGAGTGCAGTGGTGTAATGGTGTTGCTTTCTACTTTCAGGGGAACAGAAGCAACTATGGATTGTGGGCCATTCATACGTGTACTGGGCCCACAGGTTAGCCACAGTTACCGAAGAAAAGGCACAACTGGGCTTCCCTGTCACGGACTTGCGCGTACGGTGGTGTGGTATTCGGGGTCTGCGATGGGCGCAACTGGACGGTCTTCTGGATACATACGCGCAGCGTTACGGTCAGCCCAGTGTGATACTAATCCATGCTGGCGGGAATGATTTGGGGACGGTTCCCATGAGACGGATGCTGAAAGTCATGAGACGAGATGTTGAGAAGTGGGTAAAAAAGTTCCCAGGCACGTTCCTTATCTGGTCGGAAATGATTAAGAGAAGATCTTGGCGTAACGCGCGTGACCCAGTATGTCTGGACAAGGCTAGACAAAAGATCAACCAGCAGATCGCAAGTTTTGTAAGAAAACAGGGTTTTGTTGCAATCCGTTATAAGGAGTTCGAACCGGTCGGTGCCGATGATTTTTTCGCGAAAGATAAGGTTCATCTTACAGAAATAGGATATGAATTGATGATGTTGGAGTTTAGGGAGAGTGTTTTACGGGCATTAGCTTTGATGTCCAGCAGGGGGGGATCGCAGCCTCGGGAGGCGTCCCTCGCGTGCTCCGTGGCGAGTTGCCCGGCCCACTGGCCTAAGGGGGCGGTGGCCCCACCTCACAGGGCGTGCTTAAAGATAAGCATTGGGGCTTTGGGCAGGGCTCAAAGCGTGAGGTCACTGTTCGTGGCCGGGCTCCTCCCCCGGAAAGAAAGGACTAAAATAGTAATTTAAATAAGTTATGGTTTGTTGTTTACAAATGTTTTAATAAAGCTGTGGCCCGTTGTTTCTCCCAACTTCAGTTGTTGTGTCCGTTATTTTATTATCTAGCCTAAATGGATCATGCATGGGTCATGTATGACGCGAAGGCTGCACAGGCTCCCTGGGTCAGCCCGTAGCGTCGCGTGACCCAGCGGAGCCTGTGAGGCCGTCAACCAATCAGGTGCGTCGGGGGCGTGTCGGGAAGCCCGTTTCGCACCGTTTCCAGTGCAGCGCGGTCTCCCGATTGAAATCCCACCCACCCACCCTGTAATTTGTTGTTAAAAAGTGTAAAATGGAGTATTCTTTAAAAAAAAAAAAAAAAAGAAATATATATATATATTAGCTAAAGAATTTTGGAGAAGTGGCTATTGTATATTGTTTATTGTTAATTTATGACTTGGCGGGAGGTTAGTTGCCCGGCCCACTGGCCTAAGGGGGCGGTGGCCCCACCTCACAGGGCGTGCTTAAAGATAAGCATTGGGGCTTTGGGCAGGGCTCAAAGCATGAGGTCACTGTTCGTGGCAGGGCTCCTCCCCCAGAAAGAAAGGACTAAAATAGTCATTTAAATAAGTTATGGTTTGTTGTTTACAATTGTTTTAATAAAGCTGTGGCCCGTTGTTTCTCCCAACTTCAGTTGTTGTGTCCGTTATTTTATTATCTAGCCTAAATGGATCATGCATGGGTCATGCAAAATTTCAGCAGCATTACTAGTGTGACGGTGCTGTGTACACAAAAAATGCTTACACAGTGAAACAAATATCAGATATGAAAAATAGCTGCACCATATATATGACAAAAAGGTCCTCACTGAAAATAATTAAATAGTATCTATCATACACAATTTGCAGCTGTTTGCACTAATACAAAATTGTTCTCTCTCTTTCCTGTCTCATACCAATTCTCTCTCCCTCTTCTCTCTCCCCTCTATCTCCTTTTTACTCCCCCCTTCACTTTGTGTGTAGCAAATTAAATTGGTTTAATTTGTTCTTTGAACTTCAAAACCTTCCTTCAGGATAATACCTGACATCCAGTAAATCAAAATTATGTTTGATCCAAGAAAAATAAGTGTGCTTTATTGCTACCATCCAGTTTAATGAGGATCAGATTTCACCTCTGTTCAGGGCTAAGCCATTGAATGGAGGATATGTGCACACAAATACAAACTTTAATACTTGGATGTTCTACCTGATACAATATTTGAAAAACGGATTCAGTACGCATACTGGCAAAAAATATCTATAATGTATGGTCCTTATTTCTCCATTAAGTATCATATTAATGATTTGCTATTCTAATTGGATAATATCTGTCTGTGTGTCACTGCCAGTTAATGCTGCCTAAAGGTACAGAACCAATGATTAAAGCTCCCCATTATCAACTGATGGCTCATTTAACAGACTTTCGTTGTGGTTTTCGTTATTCAATATAGGAAATGAGACATGGCCAGCACAAACAAAGAGACAAGGTGCTGATCTGCTAGGTTATGTTATGGATGACTCAAATAATAACACACAGTTTTTGTTCATTTGGAGAGGCAGTTCCACTTCATTTCTTAAACATATTTGGCAACATATATCATAATTCAAATGGAAACTCTCATCACAGCGAGTAGCATTTCATTTTCTGAGTAAATTCTTGTGATTTGTTTGGCATGGTGGCGGCCATGTTTGTTTTAGAAAGCTTATCTCATTGCACTGTGAACTTGACTACCCAGTGTCCTGAGAGCTTATCAAACACATAGAGATGGACTAGTCATTACCACTATAAACATTGTGACAATATACCACTGGAAACACTGGCACCACAAATTATATCTACACAGACTATGTAACCAGTGTAAAATATTTGATGACAAATTATTTAATTAAAAAGAAACAAGTATAGCCAAATGTATTAAAATGTATATTCTTTTCTTTAAAGGATATGCCATGATGAAATACTGATGTAGTTTGTATTAACTTTTATAGGCATTATACACACTTTATACACATTTTTTTGTTATCTGATTTGAAACCTGAGCAGGAATCTTGGATGCAGGGTAGATGTCCATACATTACTATTGAGAGGATGTCATCAAAAGAATTCAACTTATAATAGGATCGTTTGACACCTTATCTGCATCCAAGGTATATTGAATAATCAAAGAGATTGTTGCAAAAGTATGATTGCCTATATTAGTTAATAAAATAAAGACTATTTCATTTTTGCAGTTTATTAGGTGTAGTATATTTTAGTATATTTCAGTGAATGTTAGTAGTCCTTGAACATTGGTTATGACTCAAACCCAAATAAGGTTTGAGGTTTCAATACAGTGCAGGTAAAGCAGGCCAACAGCAGATTTGACTAGCAACCTTTAGTCTGGAGAGCAAAGAGCTTTCTACCGGCAATAGTCCAAAGGCCAGGCTCATCCTTCAAAGTGATTTCAGAGGGGAAGAAGCCCACACAAACAGTTATATGATTGACTGAAATACAATAGTCCCTATATGTGCTGATCCAGACAGATACTGGCCACAAAGGGCCTTAATCAAAGTATTTTTTTATGAGTTACGGTGCAAGTAGCATTGCAACTTAGTAAGATACAAATCAATATCAGACTTTTTAAGAGAGCAACACAAAACAGTCTAGAACGACCAGTTTTACCAGGTTACAATGACCTGTCGCATTCAAAAATCCCTCCAAGTGATCAAAATTGCTTTTAACGTGGCAATACGCAACTAACTTCCATGTGTAAGACATTGTCCCCATCCTAAACGTACGCACGCACGGACCAACCATAGTGGCAAAATAATGCTTCTGGCAGAGGATATAAGACTTGATTCCTTATATCCCTCACAATTTAAGTTAAAAAGTTCCCTAAACGCCACACAAACTTGGTGGATCACATGGATCCACCCAATACCCCTACCCAATGAGCCTAGGGATCACACGGATTCACCCATTTACAATAGAGTAAATAGGAGAACCCAAGAGATTCCCCCTCCCATGCTGAAGGGACTTCACTGCCGAGGATTCCCTTCTCCCACGTGGTAGTGAAGGGAACACCTGGAGAATCCCTACTCCCGATCCCCACTATTAACTTAGCTTAAATATTAATTATTAAGCATTCTAATTTCAGCCAATCAGAATCGTTTTTCAGATGTCACCATGCTCTTCCAAGACCTCGGTGGCATAGGGGGTTAATTTCAGGGGCCATGGAGATCCTGCAAAGACCTCCATGGCATATTTTGTTAACATACAGTAGGTGCCATGTAGGTGCTGCACATTTATATAGTTATATTTAATGAGGGTTGGGTGTGAGCTGAGAAGGCAATCCCTGGGGGTTCACCTTAGCTTGTGGGAGGAGGGAATCCCCAGGGGTTCCTTTCACTAACGCGTTGGAGAAGGGAACCCCCAAGGTAATCAGCAGTGGGGTTTTAGACCCCCTGCTTATCACTTTTTTTCAGCACTGCTGTACAGACTATGGAGCTGATAGCACCATAATCTGCACTGCAGTGCTGTTGTGGGGTCCTTAGCAGCATCAGGGCTGAGGTCAAACAGCCCTGATGCGTGGTACAAACATTATGGTGACAGAGATTTTGATCCCTATGTAATTTGCACAAAAACGTATTTCACAGTTGCAAGCAGGTTTTTTTTACACAATTACTTTAGGGATATTGATTGGGCCCATAGTTCTTATTTAAGTCAGATGCTACATTTCTATGTGTTTATTTTCTTTGAACAGCATAAATGACCCAAATAATGCTCATGAGGTAGTTACAATGTTAAACACATTATTTATTCACTCTGGCTATAAAATGCTATAGCAACTGTAATAGCAACATTCACAATATTTAGACACATAATATTTTGCTAGGTGGGGTAGGATAATTGCTCCCCTGTTCTGGCAAAATTCCTGCGTAAGTAATGTCTAAATACAGAGAATTAAATTCTACTAAACACAGCTATCTTTTTTTGTTGTTGTTGTTTTTCTGTAACCTGATGTTTTGTTGAATTAGCATTTTAATATTTGCATTGTTATTACTTTTTATTTGGATGAATCCCAGATGACATTACTATAACTACATCTGCTGCCATTAAAACCAATAGGAACCACATTTCACATTGCCATTTCTGTTTGAGGAATAAAACTGGGAAGTAGTTGGCCATTTGCTATGTATCCTATATAATCCTTCCTGTCCCTCTCACAGTTTCTCTTCTAGTCTTTCAAGTCTGACCTGTTGAGTTTCACAGGAAAACATTGTGACTTATTTCCCAGGTGAGATCAAAGACACATATTTTAGGCTTGTCTGGCTCCCACTCGAAAACAAATGTTGCAACATTTGAGGTGCAAAGTTTTTCAGGGTTTTTTTCACACTCAGTGTATTATGTGTATATAGTCAGCCCTATATAATCAAGTGATTTAAGTGCTGCAGAATCTTCAAAAGCGCAGAATAAAAGTTGTTTTTAGATTGTTGTAATAGATATGAAACATATAGAATTTATTAAACAGATAGCTGTCTAGCTAGGAGCGACAAGAAAGAGTAAGAAGTTCGTTTTGGAAGGCAAAAATTTAATTTGTGATTTGAGAGAAGGACATCTTCTATGGGAAATCACAGACCCATAGAATGCAGGGCCAATGAAGCAGACCATTGATTGCTGCTATGTCTGTTTCCTCTATGGAAGATTCCCAGCAAAGGCCTTATAAGCACTTCACACAATGGCGTAGGAATCAAAAAAAATCTGGAGGACAACTGACAAACAAACAATCTATAGACAGATAGATAGATAAATAGATAGATAGATAGAGAGATAGAGATATGCTTATATTTATCATAAATATTTTTATTTACAATAGCACCCAATTTCCATACATTTTATGGGAGATAGGTACCTTATCCATGGTCTTTCCCTCCCTCCTCAGCAGTTCCCAAGTAGCTCCCCACTTACCTCCTGTCCTTTTGGCTGCCCAGATAATTCTTATACCCCAGTCTCACAAGATCATGCAAGATTATCTGAGACCCGGGTATCAGAAAGCAGTCAAAGGGATGGTAGGTGAGGGGGAACTAATAGGGAACTGCTTTAACCATATATTCTGTGAAAGGGGAGATGTGTGTACTTTCTGTGCACAACTCCACACTTCTGGTCTAACTCTACACCTACATACATATACAAATATAGTGATACCCCCATACTCTGGATAGAGAGACCACAGTGTGCATATAGAGAAAGGCCATGAATGTTTCTGTTCTGCAGCACATGTTCTGTAGCATATAAACACTCCTGACTTTGATCTATACATATATATAAATTACAGAATTGTTATGGTACTGTTTTTTCTGTAAACACACATACACTGCAAAACTCTCCTAAACAACTTTCTATATAAATACTGATTGACGCGGAGGCTGCACAGGCTTCCTGGGTCAGCACGTAGCGTCACGTGACCCAGAGGAGCCTGTAAGGCAATCAGCCAATCGGGAGCGTCGGTGGCGGGAAGTCCGCCCTGTTCGCGCGTCGGGCACAGCAGCGCGGTCTCCAGCCATAAAATCCCACCCTCCCACCTTATTATTTGGTTGAGTGTTAAAGTTGTTATTGTTATGTACGTAACTAAAAAAATATATATATACATATATAAGAGAAAGAGATTTATAAAATAATTTAGTGGAGAAGTGGCATTATTGTTGTATATATTTTGCTATGTTTTGGTTTGGGGGGAGGTGAGTTGCCCGGCCCACTGGCCTAAGTGAGCGTGGCCCTACCTCACAGGGCATGCTTAATATAAGCATTGGGGCTTTGGGCAGGGCCCAAGGCGTGAGGTCACTGTCCGTGGTTGGGCTCCTCCCACTGGAAGGTATTATGTAAATTATATACAGAAATTTATGTTTATGTTATATGGTTATTTATTAATAAAAGCTGTGGCCCGTGTTTCTCCCACTCAGTCGTTGTGTCCATTCTTTCCATCAAAGTCTAAATGGATCATGCCTGGGTCATGCAGAACAGTCATACTTTTGATCTACTTCTATGAAATACAGACACATGCCTGGCCTCTAACTAAATGTATACTGTGCCACTGATACCCCCCTGGGCTCTCTCTATAGACAGAAACATTTGCTATATACATTATGCTGTGGTTAATAGCGGTCACACAAAATGTATAGCATGAGTTGTCTATGAGTAGAATTACACTCCATCCCCAATAATTGGGAGGCTTCAGTAAACACTAAAACTTGATGAAATGAAGTAAAATACAATATGGCTTCCTATTCAATTCTTCTTCTTTCTGTCAATGTCTGCATATCATAAGTCCTTTACTGGCAGAGTGGTTACAAGTAAGTTTTTACACCATTGCTTCTCTAATGCATATTACTAAATGGAGCTATGACTTTAAATGGCTGATCTGAGGTGACATCTGCCCAGTCATAACAACAGCTGCACAGACACTGCACCCTCCCTGAGGAATTATAAGAAGTGAGAACAGCGATGAACAGACTTGCTACTGAAAATTAGTTGTTGGAAGGAAATGTGGTCACTTTGCAGTCAATTGCCAGGGTTGTTTCATAAAAACGCATATTGCCAGACAGGCATCAGATCAAAAGACACATGTCCAACAGCAGTGCAGGGAATTGGCACACTACGATGGTGTGTTAATCCCAACCCCACCCTGGAATTTGCATTGTGCCATTCTGTAAATGGTACTTTTAGTATAATTAAAACTACTCAATGTCCCTTTTAAAACTTTAACTCTCTGAAATGTGTACATTGGTACTATTATTAAATCGTCTTCAATAACTAAATGTATACGTTTTACATTTAAGAACCCAATGACTTAAAAGTAAAAATATGTTTTCTAAAAATATAAATATACTAGAGAATTGCCCGTCAAAAAATGACGGCAATGAAATTGTAAGGTAGCTAATGCTGTTTGGTGTGTACTAATGAAATATATAATACATTATTTAATGAATATACTTTACGTATTTTGAAGCATTGTGTTGAAGAGCTGTCAATGTGTTTTGATGTTGCTGCAGCATTACTGGTGTGGAGCTGCTGTGTAAGCGTCCTGAATGTGTGCAGTGTAATAGTGTGCGTGCGCGAGACCAAACCGTTAGCGTACTTGTGTACTTCCGCATTGGCGTAAAATGGCGGGTAATGTGTGGTATGCATCTTAGCGGAATATCCGTAGGTCGTTTGTGGTGTTTTGCGAGTTTCTTGTGGTGTTTTGCGTGTTTAGAGTGCTGTAGCCTCGTTTTCGTTTTGTTCGGCGGCCATTCTTTCTCTCGCTTAGCGAATTTTTTAGTGTCTAAACTCTTTTATTTTTAGTTAAATGAAGGTGTAAGTTGTTTTTTTGAGGTCCTGGATGCTCCCTCTTGCTGTAGGTAAGCTTTTTATGTATGTGGTGTGTGTATTTATTGTGTTTTTAATTTTGTCATGTTCGCAAGTTGCGGACGATTTTAGCGAGGTCGTAATGTGTGGTAACGTGTCTCTTATGTTTTTTGCGTTGCGAGGTAAAGTTTGTGAGGGTCGCAGTTGGTGTGTTGTGTTGTTTGCGTTGCGAGGTAAAGTTTGAAAGGGTCGCAGTTGCTGGCAAGGAGCGCCTTCATGCCAGCAACTGAGGCCCTCGACCGCGGCCCACGCTATGCCGAGGCGAGCCCGCAAGCGTGAGCAACGGCTCTGGCTGGCTCGCCTGCTCACAACTATATATGTGATATATATGTTTTCTATTAAGTGATAGATATATAGAACTTCATTCCAGTGGAAAAGGTTTGTTAAGCACTACAAATATTATTTGTATTTTATAAATAAATAGTATAGTAATAATAATAGACAGTCAAAACAGCAGAATAGGTGGGACTGCTGGTTCTTGCCATTTCAAGAAGAAAAATACAAAGGGCCTTATTCAATTGCAAAATTTGGCAGTTACAGAGCCATTCAATTGAACAAGCCCTCAAGTACTTGGCCGAAAGCCTAAACCGTAACCCACGCAACCGTAAGTAGCCTTTCAGAGCTTGATCATGATCAATTAAACAAGGCCGTAACTACCGATTTAGAAACAGCTAATAGTCAATGAGTCTGTCATCATGGCGTCATTAACACATGGAGGTTAAACGTCAATCAATTAGCATTTAGCAGTCCGATATGCGATCAGACTCGCAATCCGGCAATGTACAAAATAATAAAAATGAATGAAGGAAATGTTCTAGTCCATGTGGGTTCCCTGATATGTATTAACTCATTGATTCCTGGGATCAATATAACATAAAAAATAAAAAACATAAAAAAATAAAAAATTGCAGATTTGTGAGCTTGAGACTGTTGTGCAATTAATTCTAAGAGGGGAATGGGAGAGGGGGAGGTAATTAGATAGGTGCAAAGTCATGAGGAGGGGGGTTGAGGAGGGGGTTGAGGAGGGAGAATGAGGAGGGGCATTGAGGAGAGGGTTGAGGAGGGAGGATGATAAGGGAGGGGGAGGGAAAGAGACACGAGACAGAGGGGGAAAGAGACACGGGGGAGAGACACAAGGGGGAAAGAGACACAGGGGGACTCGAGTATAAGCCGTGGGAGCTTTTTCAGCCCTAAAAAAAGGGCTGAAAAACTCGGCTTATACTCGAGTATATACGGGTAATTAATTTGTTCATTAGCAGTATTTAGAATATTTACTATAAGGCTTTACCACAATTGTTTCAGTTGTAGCAGATATATTCTTCTGTGCATTAACATTAGCTTTCCAAGTGTAGAAATAGGTTTAGAAAGAAGAATTGTGGCTCCCATTGTAACATCCTTGCACATAGACAATACAATTTGTCCCCTAAAATAATTGTATCTGATAAAAAGTGTTGTCCTTCATACAACATACTGTAAATGTGGGACTACAATACTCCTTTAAAGATGTTTTCCAAATTAGCAGAAGAATGTTAACTTTCATTTGTGAATGTCTGAAGTTGTTAGGCGTTGAAAGGGGCTATTTTCAATTAATTTTACTTCTGCTTAATTGTTATTTCACTATTTACAACATATACAGTACATGTCCCTTGATAGCGGAGGGTGTAACACTTTAATGTCCTCATGTTCCCACAAGCAGGGCCTCTAGGTTCCTTCTGTAACATTATATACCATATATATCTTAAATAATTCATTGTATCCCTTTTGTGTACAGAACTAAGGGACAGGCATGGGCTTTATAGATAAAAGATAATAATAATGACTATTGAATATATTCAAGAGTTTCTTTGCCCTTATCACACAGGTAATAAAGATAAAGATGAATGGAAAGGGAAGGCTCTGGCTGTGCAAATAGTTGCTGAACACAGTCGAAAAGGGGCAGACAAAAGGGGCAGATAATTTCAAACCATGGTCTTCACAAATATTTGTAAAAAAATATAGTTTATAGGAGTTTCAAATGTGATTTCAGTGGGGGAGTGTAGGTTAGCCACACTCTCTGGTTGCAATGAGTAATACAGTGAAAACTGGCACAGAATAATAATGCCAAAGACAAAATACTGGGAAAACAAACATGTGCATAAATATGAGAAATGGGAACCAATATAGGGTCTGATATTTATTTCATGGTGTTCAAAAATGTGCTAAATATATGATGCAACATATTTAAAAACAGCACAACAAAAATTATAGTGTTGGTGTGAGCAACCAGTAGAGAGAAAAAACTAAAATAACACTTCAAATGCAAGAAAAAACTTACAAGATTTGAAACTGCTTAGTGACAAAATTAATATTTGAAGGTCACACACATGACTCAAACACCACTCTCTCAACTGACTGATGTCTGTGTATTCTTCTGTTGCATAATGGTGTATTGTCTCATTTCTGTATGTTAAATATGGCCTCCTATCTGGGCTTGAGCCATCTCTTAGAAAGCATCATTTTTTCTATGACTTGAGCCACATAACTATTAAAAGGGAAACTGAAGACTTTTTCTGTTATGCATTTAAAAGATCATTATGCATTTTTTGGAAGAAAGTGTACTTGATAACTTCACATCAAACACATATAAGGTGTTCACTAGCAGCTTAGATAAGATTTACCGGTAATCTAAAGTGTGTTTCAATGTGCTAATCAGGTTAAGGTAGTTAAAGTACATTGCATTTCAACTAATAAAAATAAATGTATACAGCAAGCTCTATTAAACTCCTTAGAAAAATGGTAATAGTGTGCCTATTTAAGCAGAATGTTCCTGACTGTAGAATAGGACAGTTTTCATAAAGTTACTGTGTTATCAGTTTCTCATTTCTCAGTGATCCAAAATCTATCTTACAACCAATACCTAATTGTGACCTATGAGCTACAGAATACAAAATCAGATCCCAGAACAGAGCAAGCAATGCTGGCCAACTGGATGGACAACAAAAGAGAAGTGAATGAAAAAAGAGACAAAAGGTCTAAGATCAAAGTTGCAAATGTTTGAATATGCATTTGAAGAACACAGAGAAGCCATTCAATCTTTATAAACTGAGCATACTGGAGACATTGCTAGCTTCAGGCATAGATATATACCTGTGCAATGTCTAAACATCCCAGGTATCAAAACAGTCTATATGGAGACGATAAGGGTCTTAGTACTTTGAGATTCATTCTTACTGATAATGTTATTTTAAGATGTGATTATAGAAGGACAAACAAAAAGTGGCATTAATAATCAAAAGTGTGTATTATGTTCAAAAGGAAATGTCTCCTATCCTTGGAACAATCCAAATAAATTAGCATGAAAAGGGAGAAATATTAAGAGCAGTATAGGAAATAAAAAAAATAAAAAAGGTCCTTATTACTTAGATGAACTAGGACCAGCATAATTACAGCAAAGGCTTGACAAGATATTCAATGGATAGACAAATGTGATAGTACATAAAAAATAGAACAACGGAAAGAAAGCCATATTCTGAGCACACCAACATATCTCATGCAGGTCATCAGAGCTGTTTTCCCACAGAACTTCTTAGCGAATTGCTGCTAAGGATTCTGGATAGTGACATGCAAATGGCACTTGAATTGTACCAACTTTTTTGCCACCAGTCATATCAGATCATATTCATTTAGAGCTATATGCACTGCTCCCAGGTCGCTTTCAGGGCTCCTATTCTATTAGAAGCCCATAATTTACTCAGACCTGTAAATTAGGCTGCAGGTGTTTTTTTCTCTAAATGTCTAGATGTATTTTATTGCCTCAAGTCCGCAACTTATGTCTTTTAGCCTCCACACGTAAACCATGCCTTTGTAAGTAGGATTTCCGGGGGCATGATTATATAATCTGGCAATATTTTATGCAAGCAAATAATTTACTTCTTAGACACAGCCAATAGTAAATTAGTCCGTCATCATGAGGTCAGTTAAACCTGGAAGATAGACATAACCTTCAATCCGAGGCGACAAATTAATGAGAACCATTAAGTAACATTTGCCAATGGGGCTCACAATCAGGCAATCAAGTTTGTCTATAACATGCATTAGATCATCTGTTCTGGTCCATCTGATTTTCATGATATGTATTAACCGCTTGAGTCCCGAGATCGATATTTCTCAGCAATAACAGTTAAAAATGATATTTTTTTAATTGCATATTTGTAGATTTGAGGCTGTTTTGCAATTAATTCTAATGTGTTTCCATAGCTTTTCATGCTTTTAGAGTGCAGTAATGTGTGTTTGCTTGCTGCTACAGTTAAAACCCTTTACAAGTCCTATTTAGTACTCATAATAATTTTGTCAGAAACTTCCTATGAAGAGGTAAGCCCTAAGTTGTGTCTTGACTTGTCAGTAGTGATTGTGGGCTGGTAACTCGCAATCAGGATGCAACTTTAAGTATAACTGTTATATAAATGTAACTTTATGATCTGGGAAATAGAATAGGACCCATAGTGTTTTATTAGGGTACTGTTCCAGAAATCTACTCTCAGACTGCAGTTTTGCCCTTTTATGTGGCTCATCATTGCGTGGTTGGAACCTGTCAAATGAGGCTGAGAAAAAAAGGGCATATAAAATAAGACTATTTTCTAAAATATCTATATCTACGTCACACCATTTTTAAGCCAGATCAGTTTGTGAATCAAAATATTATCTCCCCACTACATTCTGTCCAAAAATTCCCTTTACTCATAAAATTGAACATTGGTGGTAAAGGTAGAAACCTCTATATTTCTTTAAAGGGAGGTAATATAGGTTTAGGTGGATTTCTGTCACATGAACCTGTCCTGCCTTCCCAGAAAGAAACAAGTAATGGATGAGAGTTCAAGTACCAGGCAGTTTAAAACTAAGCAAATTTGTTTTAATGAGATATCATTGGTTCATTATCAATATAAAATATCTAGTTGTACAAATAATAGTATATATACACAGTTACTTAATACAGCATTACAACAATATTGTATCAGATCTTAGAAATGCATTATAATTTATTTATTTTATGGTTTATAGTTCTGATCATTAAAACAAAGACTGATATTCCAAGGGGTATATTCCAAGGGGTAGATTAGATCATCTCAGTGTCCACAATCTTGCAATGAATACTTTTATTCTACAAATAGTTATAATGAGTTCTTAATATTATATGACAGTACTTATTTATATCCACAAATAAGGAAGTAGAAGGCATTGCTTTTGATATCAGACAAAATGCTCAGAAGTAGCATAAAGATGGTCTGTAGAGAAAAGAGGTGACTGTGACTCAGTGATAAATTAAGGGATGTGTGGTAGATTGTTTTAGAAATTTTGACTTTTCAGGAAGCCTTTGAAGTTCTTCAAGCTGTGGGAATATTAGACAAAGTAAGGAAGGAAATTACATGAAGTATGTGCAGTAAAGGAAAAGTTTCATAACACAGCAGGCAATCAGAGAAGAAGCAAACCTAAGTTCATGGAAGATGCTGAGGGCCGAGTTATAAGCTGTAAATTGTTAAGAATGTTACATAGTACATTACTATAAACCAGGATTTTAAACTTAATTCTGGAGTCTATGGGAGCCAATCGAGGGGCTAACAGAGTCAATCCACAGATGATTAATGGTGATTCAGATGTCTGTCATTGACCTTCTTCATGTACAGAATTAAGAGGTCAGATGATGGAAAGGCACATTAGGAGTGAACCGCAGTGGGTTATGCCGGACGTGATGAAAGAGAAGATCTGTTTTGTTTGTTTCTTGGGTGTTAGGGTTAGATTCTGCTAGTGATCCCTAGGGGAAAAATGTTGATATTGTTAGGGACATCTATGAGAGAATGAATGAAAGGGCTTTTTTAAGCAAATCCCGAAGACAGGTTTGGAAATCTGCTTTTATAATGGAATTGTTGATACTCAAGGGTCTTTACGATTTGGAAGAAGGAAGGAAAGGTAGGAGCTCAGCTTTTGTAAAAGTAAGCACTAGTTTGTGAGAGGAATAGTTGTTTTATAGTTTGGGACATATAATAAAGAGAAACAAAAAGTAGGCTATTTTCTTTTGTCTTCAGCAAAGAGTATATACTAAAATATATAACAAGTTATTCATTATATTAGAGTTTGAATGAAATGGGGTGCTTGACTGTTTCAAAAATTAGGAATTGACTAAGAACTGACTTTTAGAATTTGGCAGTAAATAAATAATTTATCAGGTTACTGAATGATTGATTAATGGAAAGCTCATAGTGGAAGCAAAAGAGGGTCTAGTAATAGAGTGAAAAGAAAGTGGTAAAGCAATTGTAAAATGGATATAGAACTATAGAACTATAGAACACACAAAGTTAGAGTTGATTAGAAACTTGACAAGTAGGAATTTGATTGAACATGATTAACCATATATTTAATGAGCGCCAAAACCTAAAGAACTCTGCAACAAAGATAAGACAAATGTTCCAAATTCCACTTTCCAGTACTAAGGTTATATAAACATACAACTTAAACATTATTGATAGTGGAGGCCAAGTAATCCATATTATATGCTAAACTATTTATAGCCACCCTACCATTGTAATATCCGACAAGAGAAACAGTGTATAAAATGATATCTTCATTAGCAGTAAAAAATAAGTTAACATATTCAATGAAACTTATTATTATTATTTATTATTATTATTATTATTATTGACCTTTATTTGTAACGCGTCAACATATTCCATAGCGCTGTACAGGGGATAAGAACAAGGAAAATTCCAATGTTAAGAAAATACAGAAAATGGAGGGCCTCTTTTTTGAGTTTAGAATCTTTGTAGAAAGAATATAAACTTCATGAAGATGTGGGTTGCTCAGTACACTCTGTATATTTATATTTTATAAGTTTATGTACTTTGTGCAATGATTTCCATAGAATGTGCACTGTTATTTACTTACATACGCTTATGTAGTCGTATTACATGTGATCCTTAAAATTCATCATATTAAAATGCCTTGCCCAAGACTAGATTGATATTTGATCTTCTTTTATGCTGAAGATGACCATATTTAATCATTTAAAAGAATACTGTAAAAATGCAAAAATTGTAAGGTATCCCAACTGATTTTATCTTGTCATACTTTGAAATATTAGCCATTATAAATGACTATAATATATAATTGGGTTCTCAATTATTGGAAAATTTAGTAGTTTAAACAGGAATTACAAGCAAGATCCATTGAGGTATTTTTGGTAACTGGCATCCAGATGGAGAAAACAAAATCCTCTCAAGCAAAAAATAATATAATAATAACACAAGAATATTACTGTGAATAGGACACAATGGTTTTTATTCAGTTATTAATAAGAAAATAAAAGACAACACATATTGCCTCATACATTTTCTCCCACCTGACACATCATAGGTACCATCATCTGGGATAATTATACCTCTATCTCATTAAAATTAGATCTCCTATTGTCCCATAAGATCAGAAAACCTTTAAGATGTTTTAGAGGAACTCTTTAGTGGTCTTATGAAGGGGGCTCTAAAGAATAGTTAAGTAGGGCTTGATAATAAAAAAAAGTATTTATTAAACTGTTACTGTTTTTAATGATCCCAAATGCTGTACGGATGGCTCTATTCCCTAAATAAAGTATTGTGGCAACTGTCTAAAGTATTTGTGTAACAAACATATTTTTGCCACATAGAGGTTCAAAAATGGAAATAAATATGACACATGTCAATGTACTGTTAAGAAATCAGAACCGAAATGTCATTAGCTATGCTGTTGTTTTATGAGTGTAATAAAAATATAGACCTGATCACAGGAAGCTCTATTAGAAATTAACTTACCTCTTCTCACTGGTTTACAGATTGCTTTCAAGCATGCATGCTGCTCAGTCAGTCATAGTTTTACTTGAGCAGTCCCATTTTTGAGGTGTTGCATATTTGTGAACAACAAATGAAAACATCCTTTAAGTGTTACATGGAAAAAAGTATGCTACTGCACAGAAGGTAGTGAGTAGTACATGCACGTGTGTATGTTTTTTTGTCAATGAGCGTCTCTATATGTTTATGTGTATTGATATATAGGTTTGGTGAAGTGATTTTTACTTGCATGTCCCATTTGTTGGATACATAACAAAAATGGTAAAATAATCTGTTGCAGAGAGTGAAGATGTGTTATAGAGGTATTCATACTGAGAATACTGTATGTGTGGCAAAGAAGGGACCTGCCTTCATGGTCCAGTATGTAAGCCGGATGACAGTGGTGTCATGAATCAGCCAGGGGCCATCTTGGATTTGGAACTGTTACCTGCCACATGTTATTGAACAGAAGGTTTTGGGCTCCCAGAGCCACTGTTATAATGTAATATAGTCAGGGCAGAGTCCCACTGTTATTGTTAGGCATTGAGAGAAGAGGCAGTTTACCACGTCACCACTAATAAAGTCGTCATAACGCATTAAGTGGACTGACGTGGGAAGTACTGCCTCAACTCATAACATGTGGGTTATAACATGTTGTAGTGGTAATATCTGTAAATATATTGTATTGGAATGTGGGAGCCATGTTGTGTGCATCATCCATATTGACTGCATATGTAACCTGAGTTGATCACCCATCTGCCTTCCAGCTATCACCTAAAGTAAACACTTGAAGTAATAGCAAGGCCAGAACAAAGGGGTCTATACAGACATAGAGGCACCATAACCCCAGGGGGTCTACAGGTATTCTCACTCAGAGAGTCAGAGCAAAGTCCAGAGGACAGGTAGATGTTTCTCCCTTGAGAGCCAGGCAGCAAATGACTCTGTTAGCCACACCTAGTGGGCGGCCCAGGGGAGGGGTCTGGAAGTTCCCAGAGCTTACCTCTAGTCCATTGGCTAGAGGTAATAAAGTTACTGTAGAGATTACCCCATTGGCCAAGAGGAAGATAAGGGTTGGACAAAGGGGTAGCCACTCCCTGTACTGTTGTTGTGAGTTGTTTAAATACTTGTGTAAAAATAAAGAGGTTGTTCATAATTTTCATCAAGACTTTGTGTGCAGATGTATTATTTACCCAGGGACATATGCTTGCAGTAAGATTCGTCAGACTTACTGTCAATATTGCTCAGTCTAAACCAAGGGCTGGGACATGATGTTCCTGTACTCAAAGCTACTCCAAGGTCCAGAGTAACCCAAATCAAGTCAGCAGACCCCAGCCAGAGAGTGGGTCGTGACAAGTGGTCCAAGGGCAGCATTGCCCCCAGCAATGGGGTAGATCAGGACTCATTGACTCAAATTTGATAAGCTGATATGTAGACCATACTGTATATTGTAGAAATATCACATTTTAATTAATAAAAAGTTTAGGAACCACTGTAGTATAGTGAAGGGGCCACACACCTAGGCCCACTGGACACTCACGGGTGCACCAGTAACCCCTCTTCCCAAGAGGATGTTGCCGAAAAGAGGAGCACCTGGAGTTGTCCTGGAGCTATGCTGCAGGCAGAAGATAAGGGAAGAGGAGCAGCAATGGGAAAGGATTTTGGGGAGGGGTACAGTTATAGGTTAACGTTTCACTGCATTCCTGAGAGCAGAGAAAAGCTGCTATACATCAGTGTCCTCACCGCATGGCTAGGCTACACTTTGTTTGGGAAAAAGACTTAAAACTTTAGATTTCTTAGCTGTTATTAGTGTAATTAAAAAAATAGAAAATATTGTGCTTTTTCACTTTTCAATTTTACACAATCTTCTATAAAAAGAAGACTGTGTTATTATGAGAATTTACTGAAAGGAAGTTTATAGTATTTAATAACTTACTCCCCATCTACCTGCATTCAACCCAACATTACCCCATTACCTCATCCCACAATCCCTTGGCAAACAGACTATTTCTCTATCTTTCTGATTACAAAAAAGTTAGTTTATTTGGAGGGAAGCCACTTGATGCTGCAGCCTGCATACAGTTAGCAACATTGCATCTTTTATTCCAGTAAGGTGCCAGAGATGCTGGAGGAAAATACAGAGATTACAAATGTATATATATCCCCCCCCCCCCCCCCCTCCCACAGCAATCCTATGCTCTAATTGTTTATTATCCTATATTAAAACCTTACAGATTTCCAACACACCCTTTGCATTGTTTCATAGAAAATGTATGAGAGTATTTACCTTTTAAAACCAATTATTTACATAACACATGAGCTATTAAACCGTCTCTAAGATATTGATAATTGTTATATTACAGAACATCGGAAGGATTTTTTTCTTTGTTACATGTAA
Source organism: Discoglossus pictus (assembly GCA_027410445.1). Lineage (NCBI taxonomy): Eukaryota > Metazoa > Chordata > Amphibia > Anura > Alytidae > Discoglossus > Discoglossus pictus. Next base: position 431,046,627 of record CM050163.1, on the reverse strand, counting down.
AAGAGGGTATTTGATAATGTACTACTTTGTGTTTTCTTTTTTCAAATCAAGCTCACAAAGCAGATAAAAATATACTCAATTGGTTAACTGATCTGGGGGCTTACCCCTGTCAGCCAATGTCAGTAATATAGATGTGGGAGTCATACTTGTCTGCCAGCATTGGTGTCAGGGCCAAAATAATTCTAGAGGGGATATAGCTTATAGTATACAAAGACCACACAACTGCTTCTCTGCACATACATGGAAAAATCTGGGATAGATTTGTCCTCCTTGCCCCCCTTGCAGCTCCTACCAATGTCTGCCAGAGAAATCTACAGACATACATATGCTCCCTGTACTTTTTCACAAAAAATACAACTTTGGTAATATTTAAATCATGCTCTTTAAAATGCATGAAACAAATAGTTATGTTCCGTGTCCCTTTAATTTAGGACATCATACTGTGTCATGGTATGTGGAAAAAGTATAAATTGCTCACCTTTACCTACTGGGCAAATGAGTGTCTCAGAGATGAATTTCCAGTGTTGTCTAAAATGTCACCATGTAGTACATATGACCTTGAGTTTCAAATATCACAAAATGATGTATTTTGCCAAGAAAACAAATGTTCAAAGGTTAGCCTAGGAATATTTATTGTTTCCCTACTTCACAAATTGGAGTGTTCCTTTTGTATTGATAATAGAAGTGGGCATTCTCCCACAAGACAGATGTATATGTTCTTATTGGCTGGACAAAGTGTAATTGAAATATGTTTTCTAAACTTATTTGGTCACTAAAATACAACTTTTGAAATGTTACAAAAAACATGCACATTTCGGTGCATAATAGAAACTTTTGGGATTCCAGTTCCATTTAGCTGTATTTTCATGTACAACTTCAAGTGATATTTTTTTTTCAGTTTTGCCTTTTTCATCTTAGCTTACCTCTGCTTCTCTCGCTTATTTATGTTTTTCTGAAATACAAGTCTTATCATTATTATTTTACACAGCGTTTTTACTGTTTAGAAACAAATGCATATTAATAATGATCAATGTCTTTGCACCTGGCCGGTTCCAGTCTACTTTACCTGTGGCACAGGCAGATCAAGGTCACAGAAATAGCTAAGTAAATGGATCTGAGCCTGAACATTCATGTTCACAGGCAGTTTTTCCAGCCAGTTCATTATAATTTCAAACTGTCTTTTCCTTATTAAAAAAAGAAACAAAAATGTTATGCCTTCTGCAAGTCAGAAAAAACAAATTAATTGACTTTACAGCATTTTCCAAAACAAATTCAGCTAACCATACCTATTTGGTCTGATTGTTTAAAGAAACTTTGTCTAGTAGCCCATAACACCACCCCCTACTGAGATCAAGCAAGCCCCAGCCTCTGTGGAAATAGGCCAGCACATTGTTGATAAGCTCAACGTGCTAAGAAAAAACAATGTGTATTTGATCTTGGCTTCTTTTAAATCATTTTGCTGAACCAAATTGCTCTTGATGTTTACACCTTACACTCTGAGCTCCATCAGATGGCTCATAATGAGATGGTAGAACTGCAGGAGGTAGCAGTAAAAATCACATCCTGGACCTGTATCTAATTTATATAGAACAATTAGCTGCAGTAGAATTCAATGTACAGTCTATATCTGGACCAAGGAACCTTGCAAGATTTATTTATGTATTTACAGTATGTACACAGTGCTTTCTAGTTCCAAACAGACAACATAAACACTGGTATTCACATTTAAAGGTACAGTGATTTTGTTATTATTTAAAAGAGCCTATTTTTGAATATGAAATTTTTATGAACTAAAACTTACTATTATGCACTCTGCAAATTAAACTTTTGAAATTCATATGAATGACTTGACGTAAAACCATTTACACTAGAGGATAATCTTTAGCATCTTTAAAAATGGATCTTTTTAAGTTTCCCCGCTGAGCATAGTCAAAAAAGCCAAACTGGTTTGTATAATTGTTCTGTTTGTTTGGGCAGAGTAAGTAATAAAACAGCTTATTGCTTGCTCCACTTTTTTATGTAGACAGTTATGTGCAAGTTGCTATGTAACCACCAGTTGCTCTTGCACTTGCCGCCTACTCAGACATCTTCCTCCTCACCTTGCACCAGCAGTCATTATAGTGGTGCTTGACCAAGCGAAGGTTTCTCACATACACCCCCAGGGCACTGACCTCCCTGACTTTTTCCTTCTTCATCTTGGCCATCTGGCCATCCCTGCCCCAGATGAGCATACAGGCATGGATGGCATGTAAGCGGACTACTTCTGACCCTCCGCTGCTGCCACTCCTGCCCTCTGTGACCATCTTCTCCTGCCATTCCTCCTCATCTCCCTTCTCTCTCTTCCCTCCTCTCACAATCCTCTCTTTTTAATTCTCCCTCTCTCTCCTCCTCTCCCTCTCTCTTTCCCTTCCTCTCTCTCTTTCTGCTCCTCTCCATCTCTCCACACCCCTCCCTCGCTGCTCTCCTCTCCCAGCTCCTCTCCCAGGGCCTCCTCTCTCCTCTTCTCTCCCCCACCCTCTCCTCATCACTCCTCCCACCATACGAAAAAAAAAAAAAAATGTATATATTATGTAGTATTGTTATGGTATTAATTGTGACCTACCTTTAAATATTTAGCTATTTGTAGTTGTATTACTTTATGTGACAGTGAATTTTATGTTATCAGTAAACTATGTGTGATATGTAATTTATGTGTACAGTACAATAAGATAAAACAGATACAAAACCCCCTACCTACCCTCTCTGACAAACTCACCACTCTCTCTTATGCAATGTAATAACCCACCAACTTCCAGACCAACATTTCACTGGACTGAACTATACCTGTCAAATAACATGACGTTCAGTTTTCCAATTGGTTCCAAGGGCTATTGAGCAGCTTGAAATTAAGCAAACAATAAACTTCATTAAATTCGGAGGCTGTAACTGATGTAGGCCGTATGTCTGCGGGCCCGCATCGTGCTAGACTTGTGCTGTTATTCAATTGATCAAGCCTGCGAAAGCCAAAACTTTAAACCATGCAATCATAAGTAGCATTTCAGAGTGTGATCATGATAAATTAAGCAAGGCCGTAACTTCCTAGCTAGAAACAGCCAATAGAAAAGGAGCCCATCATCATTACGTCAGTAAAACATGGAGATGACATGTCAATCAACTTGCGATTCATTGTCCGATATGCGATCGGACCCGCAAACCCGCAATGTCCAAAATAATAAAAATGAATGAAGCCAATGGGATAGTCCATGTGGGTGGCCTGATATGTATTAACTCAATGATTCCTGAGATCGAGATAACCCTGAATTGAAACAGAAAAATAAATGAATTTTGATTGCCGATTTGTGGGCTTGAGACTGTTATGCAATTAATGTCTTTCATCACGTTCCCCGTATTTTGAAGTACAGTATTGATATTTTAGTTGCATTTAAAGTGCTCCGGACATGTCTTTAAGCCCTTTGCGAGTCCTCCTTGGAACCCGTAACTTGTGGTCCGACTTTTGCCATTTGCGGCCCTGGCGGGGTGGTTAGCGAGGGGGAATCAGAACAATTGAATAGCGATTTTAGCAATTGTAACTCTTCCGTACGTGTAAGATCAAAGGCTTGGTGGGTCCCTAATTTGCAATGTTAACCATCGCAAGGAATCAGAGGCCGAAGCCCATAACCCAGTCGGAGCCCGCTAAAAGACACCAATTAAATTGCAAAATAAGTTACGGCCTCCCTTACGGAAGCCCAGATCTCCCAATGCCTCAATTGAATGATGCTCAATGTAAATTGGCTAATTTGCCGACATGTCAAGTAAACTGGGTTTACATATAATTAGGATACTACGTTAAACATGGCTAGTTGATATTGGAATCTATAAGTAGCTTACCCAAAAAAAGCTCCCACCGTTACATCAAATTTGAATGGGGACCTTAGTCTCCAAATTCATTGCAAATATGTATTTTTACTCCGTTGATTATTATGTATTGTAAAGTGATTCTATGATTTTTTTTTTACTTTAATTAATTTGTATTATTTGTTTTTATTATTTGTAGCATTATTTTAATTTGTCATTTAATTTAGTGCATTTCAAAAACAGATACCAGTTGCAAATTGCAGTAAAATGCATTTTCATTCTACACAATCTTGCCTAAAGACATTAAACATATGTGTTTAAAATATGTCAATGTGGTTAATCCCATGCTATTGTTGTTATGTGACATTGTGTAGATCAGACCTGCACAGCACAATTCCAAAATGTTGCAACAAAAAGCATGGTTGCCTTATAGGTGATGAGGTAAAATATGTACAGAAGTTGATGCACTATCCACATAGATGCTTTATGTATACAGTAGACCCTCAGTTATCCGGCACACACAGGGATTGGTAAGTGCAGGATAAATGTAGTTTCTGGTTGCTTGAGAGTTACTATTAAAGAGGCCTAGATTAGCTGCACATAGGATGCTCTGCTAAGTATATTTGTCAGTGAGGGCTGTTCTAGCAGCAGTAGCTTTCACTCCTCACTTACACACATGTACTTTCAACTGGAGAGTGCGGTGCTGACCCCAGGGAATGTAACACCAACACTACCCTGGCTCAGTCACTCTTGCTGTCTGCTCCCAGATAAAGCTGAATTGAAGAGACATACAGTGGAGAAAATGTACCTGCCTGTAAGCATTCTGTGGCATGACAGCCTGGCTCCTGACATTTGTTGAGCCCTACAAAATTACATTTTTATTTAAAGTACAGTATTCAATTTTGTTTCTTGTTGTTTGAGAGTTCTGGTTGCTTGAATTCCGGTTAACTGAAAGTCTACTGTATATGTATTTTTATTTGTATAGTGCCATCAATGTGCACAGGGCTTTACACAGACAAGGTACAAAACAATTGCATGACAATATACAGTATGTGCATTTAACCTAAAGACAACCAATGCGTTACATACTCATTGCCACAAAGAGCTTATAATCACATATTATAATTGTCGAACTACAAGACGTCGTCACGCTTTGCGCAGTGTACGACTTAAGCGCTGAGCACCAAAGGCGCTCATCGCCTGCGAGCCTCGCATAGCGAGGCGAGCCGTTTACTTGCAGCGAGCCTTACGTAGCGAGGCAAGCCGTTGACACTGAAACTCGCAGCACTTTGGTGATGAGCGCCGAAGGCACTCATTGCCTGCGAGCCTCGTAAAGGTAGGCGAGCAACGGAGGCAATGAAACACGCGGGACTTAGCCAGAAAGGAGGGCCAAAGAAACTCATGTGAGTGCAAGGCTAGCCGATCACACATTGAAACATGCGGGACTTAGCCTACAAACACTTAGAAAACGCGGGATAGCCTTAGGCTGCAAGCAGTTGACAGACGCGGGACTTAGAAAAAAAAAGACGACATAAGAAAAATACGAAGTTAACATCTGAGCAGCGCAACGCAAAAAACACATCACACACAGCAGGGGGACAGCCGGGATGTCTGGGAGGGAGGTGCCACGCAAATTTAAGTAGATTTTGTCGAGTTTCGGGCACTCGAAAAGCAGCTAAGCGAGAAAAAATATGGGGCCCCAAAAAAATTAAAACGCGGCTACACGACCCGGACCCGCGCAAAACACCGCCAACCGCATACCACTTTTACCCAGGAGCGTACAAGGTACAAAATACACTATTAGAAAGGACGGGAAATACTCGCGAAACCCGTAGCACATAGACAAATGACGCCATGTTACAACACTAACTTGCAACTAACAACATTACGCATCTAAAGTGGCGCTTTACACAAATAAACCAACGGTTTGCCCTCGCACACGCAGCCTATTTCTAATGCACAGTTGGGACAATCATAAAACTATCTCCTCAGGCCAGCAACAGTCCAACTGGACATTATATGCTCCAAGAAAATAAAAGAGATTGTTACCTCTTCAGGCTATTGATTGTTACATATATTAATTAGAAAAAGGTAAACTATATTAATTTATTATTCAATTAATTCCTTAATTAGTATTTTAAAAAATATAGAGAGGAGCCAAAGGACACGCAAGGAGAGGCTTGCAATGAGCACCGAAGGTCCTTAGAATAGAAAAAGCTTAACATTGTGTGCCAAACAGCATTACCATTGCTTAAAATGTTATTGCTCCATTTTTGACGGGCAAATCGCTAGTTTACAAATATTAGAAAAGGTGCATTATGGTAAAATGGTATGTGAATATGGAAGGGAGAATTCTACAAGTGTGTACAAGTGCATTCCCAAAGGTTTGGTTTGAAAGCATTTTTAAAGAGGTGAGTTTAGGTTGAGAATTGTAGTGAAATTACGATGCTTAGTGCATCTTGGGGAATTTTCTTGTTTACCACCCAAGAAAATAATTACTCTTAGTGACAGTGTAGTTGATCATTATATATTTAAAATAGAATTATTCAGGATTATGAGGGTTCTATTTGTTTGTTTTTACTTGAAATATGAGCGATGTGAAGTTTACGTTGTTGAAAGCTCAGTCACGCAGTGGTGGAGGAAAGTGTATTTTAAGTAGCCATGGCTGCTAGAAATTACTTCTGGCTGGGAAATGTGTGTAGTATATAATATGCAAATATACTTTCCTGTCCCATAAATGTGAAATAATTGTCTCCATCTCTGTAATATAAAATAAATTGATACAGCCACCACCTACTTTTGACATCAGCAGTGTGTAGCCAATAAAATATGGCATGTGTCATGAGCTGGCTTGATGAGTGTATAAGGTGACATGTAGGCATTTTGCGAACATATCAACCATCGCTGTCATAGGCAACACTTCTGATTTACGCAACTTTGAAAAGGGGATGATCATTGGCTTTGAGGCCAAGGGTGGCAGAGCAGTTTGTGAACTGTCCGCATGCTGCTGTGGTTAATGTATGCCGTGACTGGACAAACGGCACCATTGCAAATAAATGGTGTCCAAACAAACGAAGGGGCTACCAGACCTGTGTCTAAAATTACAGTACAGCAAACCCTGCTGTGTTTGGCTTTGAAGCAAAAGGCTAGTTACTGCACCTGTGCTGATGAGTGTTCATCGTAAGAAACAGCCTCAATTTGCACAACATTATCGGAACTGGACCTCTTTTGTTGGGAAAGGGTTGCCTTCTCTGATGAGTCACATTTTCTGCTCCATCGACTGGACGGATGTTGTCGAGTCAGGCACAAAACCTCAGAGAACAAACACTCTGCCACCATTGACTCCAGAAACCTTGGCCAAACTTTCTGCATCTTATTGACTCACTACCACCTGTCTATCTGCTATCCGTGCTGCACACTGCAGTTTTTCGGGATATGAGATGGTGGTCATAATAATTTGACTTGATTGTATATATAGTAGATATGAGTAAATATTACAATGTATTTATAAATGCAACAAAATATCTGTAGTAACTGAGTCCCCCTGATATAACTAAATTGTTGCAGGCACTGATATCTAGCAGTGGGAGAGGTACACTATTCTATTTCTATTTTCACAAAAAGTACATCTTTAAAATGATTTTTAGAGAAACCTGTTTCACTTTTGCTAAATGAACAGCCATAAAGGAAATTAACCTAAAAGAAATGAATTTAATAGTAGTACCGGTTGGTGCTAACAAAGCAAATGTATGAATGAAGTTTCTTCTACATTAAAAAAAGATATGTATATAAATGCATTGGGCAATGTGAAAGCATAGAAGAGAAAGCTATTTAATTACTCATTTGAACCTTTAATGTGTTACAGGCCCCTCTTGTAGAAAAGGACTTAATGGTGCTAAAACATATTACAAAGCTAATTGAGCGAGGATATTAATCTTCATGCAAAATGACTTCAGCAAACACTACTTTGTTGATTCATGTACCAAAATGTATTGATTCTGTTTTCTTCAGCTTGAAGGAATGAGTTTGCTTTCAGTCATTAAAAGCTGAAATCCACGTAATGCTTCATACCTGTGAATGCTCACTCTGCAACCTGGTGTGAATTAAGCTGAACACACAACAGCTTTGTGAGAACATATGTGTTTAGTGCATGGATGTGTTTGATCAGCTGCGAGGAAATACTTTGTTTTATACGTAAGCAAGTAAGTAGTTTAAGGGTCACTTTAAGCTTTTCTTTTTGTTGTTAAACTTTGTGGAAAAGTGTCATGACATTACATGCCTGTGTAACTCTAGGAATGGGTTAATTGAAAATAAACATTTTTAACATATTATCATTAGTAAATAATGACATTTGCCTTGAGGAAAGTCACCCGAAATGTTCACTCCATCTAAGAAATCTCATTTTATAATATTGTATTTAATGATTTATCCTGCATCAACACTTTTCTTTTTAACATGTTTTTTTTTTTGTTGATGCAAATTAAAGGTAATTCGAATTTCTAGATATAAGCTCTCTAATCAAAGGAGCCCCGGTTTGGTCAGAAACATTGAAAAAATTCACCATAAACTGAATATAAACTCTCAATAGCAGGGAAGTCTCCTTCTTTTGTGACAACATGTTATTATACTGTATTTTTCTCTTGTTTGTTGTGTTGTATTAAATGGTGGCACACTATAAATAAAGGTTATTATATAATAATAGTAATAATAATAATAATAATAATACAATATGCTCATTCAACAATACTCAGGCATTTCTACAAGGATTATATATCAGTTTAGGGCGAAGTTGTGCCCTAGCAACAGCTACTAGGGAGGAATGGATATAGTCATTTGGATTGAAGAACAACTTTTTGCACATCGAGTTCAATCTTTTAGATCTAATCTGATCCTTGTAATATATAAATTAATTGTCAATTTATCCAGAAGAAGGCACAATAAAAATCTAATTGAAACATATCAATCATCTCATAAGGGTAAGATAAAATCATCAGATTGCTCCCTGGATCAATACCCCTCTTTTTCTAGTTAGCTAACATAGAAAACCCTGTATGCCATTTTTTTCAAAAATATTTAGAACCCCTTTTAAAAGTTAAGTATTGAATCTGCTGTCACAACCTCCTTTGGCAGAGAGTTCCACAGTTTTACCCTGCCCTTACTATGAAGAACCAAATTCTTTAAAATTGTCCACATTATACAATTTTTAAAAATCTATACAAATATATTCATTTAGTTTGTCTGCTACTGTCACACTATTTAGATATTTAGTACTGATTTGTTAATAAAGAGGACAATAAGAACGTGTCTACAATTATTTTAACTGTGTAAAGACATCCAGTTGTAATATATGTGCAACCAATGTTTAGTAGAGTCAACTACTTTAATGTAATTAGAAAATGCAGAAATGTCAAGTTGCCAGTTTGAGATATATCAGTGGTTCCAACCCCCTTCTCAAGATCCACCAGACAGGCCATGATTTAGGTCAAACACTGTGTGAATAGATAGATAATGTTCAGCATATACACTTTCTTTGACCATCATGTGGATCTAACTGCTTATGATGCAAGAGGGAAATTAAGCAATAGGTCCAGTTTTTATAAAGCATATACTATTATACATTTGGGCACAAATAATATACATATGATAGGACGAAATGGCACAAATGCTGGTTTGGAGCTTGCTATAACAGGCTAGTATTTCAAAACTGTAGAAACTAACATCTTTGTGCTAATAGCTTAATCAGTTTAGGAGGTGAAGGTGGAGGAGGAGGAGGTTTGTAATTGGAATGCTAAAGTAATTAAAGAATATATCCTTTCGTTGAAAAAATTCAATTAAAATGCTTGTTATTAACAGTTGGCTGTGTTACTCACCTTAGTGAGAGTGTGAAAGTACAGAACCCCCCAGGGAAAACAGCAAGACTGTTCCAAAAACATGCAAATAATATTTCAGTATCTATATCATTTGTTACTGTGACATGCCTGAACATCATTGGTTTATATATCAAGACCCTGTATCCATTAAGCTTTGCAGGGACTGATATAAATTGACCTCACAGCGCATATGATTACTATTTGTAATATTTTTTTCAGGAAATGCTGCAAGATTTTTCATTTCAGGTGAATTTTCAATTGATGAAGAACAGTCAAGTCACTCAGCATTTTGTTTTACCCTAACTATTGTTTGCTTCTTCATCTGTAGTGGTTTTCGAGACCTGCTGCAGAGCCAATTGACTTCCAAAAATCTCTTCAATCCAGACTGCTGACAAAAATTCCATACCTTGCTATACACCTTGTTTCCTGTTTGTGACACATTAAGGCCCTCATTCAATTGCAATTTGGCCAATTTAATAGGGCTCTAAATAAGCACATAGCATATTTTATTTAAAGAAGTTTTTAGTTAGTAAACATCTATCCAAAAGCAAGGTTTTCACAAACTAAAAACCTCTTTAAAGAAACTATGCTATGTGCTTATTTAGAGCCCTATTCAATTGGCCAAATCGCAATTGAATGAGGCCCTTAGTCTATACCATTATATAGTAATTTGTCATTATTAATGGGTAATTGTCACCAAGTATGACTAACCACTTTTAATTCATATTATCTATTTGTTTTTTATTTTTTGTCTGTAATATTTTGTCTGTATATATATATATATATATATATATATGTGTATATTTATGATGTGTAAATGGACACCTTATAATGTCAAAGCTAAAATGCTCAACATAAATTATGTGTGAATATAAATGGGTTCTAAGGGCTCTGCAATAATGTTTCTCACATTATAGAAAATACTTACACAACTCTACTAACTGCCTTTATCAATCTGCCTATGGCCTACACTCCCCCTCCTCTATCATTATTGTGGCACCATTAACACATATAACAATTATCACACCCAGTCCAGCCTAAAGGACTTTTCTCACACTACATTTACTTTGTGGAATTTCCTACAGTACCTCATTACATTAGACTTTCACCGACATGTTATGCTTTTTAACTATTTATAGTTAAATAGTTAAAATAGTTAAAAAGGCATCTGTTCACAGGGAGGAATTTACTAAGTATCTCAAGTGAATGTAACATCATATTTTGATTTATTATGCACAATTTCCTATGGCAAAATGCAGCCCTTAGTAAATCCTCTCATGCATAACTCACTGAAATTCATTACAGACTCTGCTTTTCCCAATCTATCCAGCCCTAGGTCCAAACCAAATTTACTAGGCAGTCACCTCTCTTTGAATCTACTACCTCCAGTGTATACTTCTGCTTCTCTTAAAAGGTTACGGCCATACAGCCCTATTAAATTGCAATTTGGCCAATTGAATAGGGCTCTATATAAGCACAGAGCATATACAGAAGTTTTTTAGTTAGTGAAGACCTTGCTTTTGGATAAAAGTTCACTAACTAAAACTTCTGTAAAAAAAATATGCTCTGTGCTTATATAGAGCCCTAATCCATTGGCCAAATTGTATTTGAATGAGGCCCAATGTGAGCGCCTTCGGAAATCATTGCGAGCCCCGCGCTGAACGCCTTCAAAAAAAGTGTGGTATTGTTTAAAACTGACATTGAAATTATTGGGATACTAAACTCAGTTTACCCCTTCAGTAAACAGCAGAGACTGATTATTTGTTTTAATTATGATGCCACATAACAGTTTCAACTGCAGTTACATCATTGTCACGTAAGTAAAACTAAGCAGCAATTTACAGACACTGTTTTTAATTTAAACAAACTCATTACTTTTGAGTTCCTAGATTTTCTTTTTAGGCAGCATATATTAACATACCTAAATATATGGACCCCAATTCAATTGAGCAATCAGAGGTTACCAGAGCCAGTAATTGAGGCCGTAAGGTAATTTGCTATTACATTTTACGGATAGGGCCTTGAAAACTTTGCGATGGTTAAACCCGTAAATTACAGCCTCTCAAAGCCTTTGATCTTTCACTTTTGCAAGAGTTACTATGGCTAAAATAACAAATTGATAATCAATTGCTCCAATTCCCTAAGCCCGCAAATGTTTTCACACCTGTAAACTGCAAATGTAGGAGAAAATCCAAAAGCGCTAATTGCGAGCCATACAATGAGCGCAGGAGGCGCTCAGCGCAGGGCTCGCAATGAGCGCCAAAGGTGCTCACATTGGGCCTCATTCAAATGCAATTTGGCCAATGGATTAGGGCTCTATATAAGCACATAGCATATTTTTTACAGAAGTTTTAGTTAGTGAACTTCTATCCAAAAGCAAGGTCTTCACTAACTAAAAACTTCTGTAAAAAAAAAATATGCTCTGTGCTTATATAGAGCCCTATGCAATTGGCCAAATCGCATTTGAATGAGGCCCATTGCGTGGCATACAGCATTGCCAGGCTTTCAATTTTAATGCCGTAATTTTTGACGGGCAAGTAGCTAGTACACATATACATCTACCTTTGCAGCATTAATAATGGGTTAACAAAATTTTACAATATCCTACCATTTCTTGTAATTATAGCTTGACATTGCCATAATAACTTCTTTAGAATAAACTCCACATTTACAGGCTGTTTCAATTTGTATTCAATTTATATTGTTTACCTTTCATGTCTAAATAGTTTGTTCCTGCTATACTCCCCGTACACTATCCATAGAAAACTTCCATTTGCCTTATTGTTTTTCTTTTTATATTACTTCCTATCTTTAATTCTATTGTTCTTCCTATTCCTAATAACTAACAAAACTGCTTGGTGGGTTGTGCTGAGATGCAGATTAAGTCACAAAAAACAAAATGCGGCACTTGTCTCTAATCTTGACCTAGATATGTGACAATGAGGTTACAATGAGGTGATGTGATGTCTGACGTACGTTTCACTATTGTTCATCACAGGCACCTATCAACACTGGAGCTGGTTTTAAATATGCAGGTAAGTGGCTAATTAAACTGGCTATTAAGCCTAATATAGTGTTTTAACCCTTTAGGTACTTAGGAAACCACTCATGCTGATTCCCTCTTCGAACATGAACCAGAATAAGAGGATGGATATGGATTGAATATTCAGTGTCTCTGATCAAAAGTAACATTGATACAATGACTTTATATATAACAAATAAAAATGCTAAACATAAATACCAAAAACATAACTTTACATATTGAAATAGAGATAAGAAAATAGAAAAAATATTGGAAATCATACAACAGAACATTAACTATAAATAGTATATTTCTGATCTATTCTTAATTAATATCCAATCTAGCAATTCATGATAAACCTTCGGAAATATATTTCATAATATTTATCCTGTTCAATCAATCAGTATTTCATGAACCTTCATCATATGTAGACAGAAGATACCTCGCCAGAAGTCTATGTCACCAACGTTTTTACGTCTTTTAAAATGGCTGCACAATACCCTTGAACCTTTGAAATTAGGAAATTTGCTTCATCTAATCTCCACTCTAGAACCAACATTTTTTACAGATCATTATTTTTCAGAACATATAAATGCTTATTCAGTATTCTTGTAATATCCCACCATTCTTTGATGAATGTACCAATAAACAGTACATTATTATAAGTGCCATCTCAATGTGTAGACTATCCCTCTCTATATGTACAGGGAGTGCAGAATTATTAGGCAAATTAGTATTTTGACCACATCATCCTCTTTATGCATGTTGTCTTACTCCAAGCTGTATAGGCTCGTAAGCCTACTACCAATTAAGCATATTAGGTGATGTGCATCTCTGTAATGAGAAGGGGTGTGGTCTAATGACATCAACACCCTATATCAGGTGTGCATAATTATTAGGCAACTTCCTTTCCTTTGGCAAAATGGGTCAAAAGAAGGACTTGACAGGCTCAGAAAAGTCAAAAATAGTGAGATATCTTGCAGAGGGATGCAGCACTCTTAAAATTGCAAAGCTTCTGAAGCGTGATCATCGAACAATCAAGCGTTTCATTCAAAATAGTCAACAGGGTCGCAAGAAGCGTGTGGAAAAACCAAGGCGCAAAATAACTGCCCATGAACTGAGAAAAGTCAAGCGTGCAGCTGCCACGATGCCACTTGCCACCAGTTTGGCCATATTTCAGAGCTGCAACATTACTGGAGTGCCCAAAAGCACAAGGTGTGCAATACTCAGAGACATGGCCAAGGTAAGAAAGGCTGAAAGACGACCACCACTGAACAAGACACACAAGCTGAAACGTCAAGACTGGGCCAAGAAATATCTCAAGACTGATTTTTCTAAGGTTTTATGGACTGATGAAATGAGAGTGAGTCTTGATGGGCCAGATGGATGGGCCCGTGGCTGGATTGGTAAAGGGCAGAGAGCTCCAGTCCGACTCAGACGCCAGCAAGGTGGAGATGGAGTACTGGTTTGGGCTTGTGGGGCCTTTTCGGGTTGAGGATGGAGTCAAGCTCAACTCCCAGTCCTACTGCCAGTTCCTGGAAGACACCTTCTTCAAGCAGTGGTACAGGAAGAAGTCTGCATCCTTCAAGAAAAACATGATTTTCATGCAGGACAATGCTCCATCACACGCGTCCAAGTACTCCACAGCGTGGCTGGCAAGAAAGGGTATAAAAGAAGAAAATCTAATGACATGCCCTCCTTGTTCACCTGATCTGAACCCCATTCAGAACCTGTGGTCCATCATCAAATGTGAGATTTACAAGGAGGGAAAACAGTACACCTCTCTGAACAGTATCTGGGAGGCTGTGGTTGCTGCTGCACGCAATGTTGATGGTGAACAGATCAAAACACTGACAGAATCCATGGATGGCAGGCTTTTGAGTGTCCTTGCAAAGAAAGGTGGCTATATTGGTCACTGATTTGTTTTTGTTTTGTTTTTGAATGTCAGAAATGTATATTTGTGAATGTTGAGATGTTATATTGGTTTCACTGGTAAAAATAAATAATTGAAATGGGTATATATTTGTTTTTTGTTAAGTTGCCTAATAATTATGCACAGTAATAGTCACCTGCACACACAGGTATCCCCCTAAAATAGCTAAAACTAAAAACAAACTAAAAACTACTTCCAAAAATATTCAGCTTTGATATTAATGAGTTTTTTGGGTTCATTGAGAACATGGTTGTTGTTCAATAATAAAATTAATCCTCAAAAATACAACTTGCCTAATAATTCTGCACTCCCTGTATGGTTCTGTGCCAGGCCTAACACAGTATACTAATAAGGAGAACATGTTCTGACTCATCCAAGTAACCATATATGAGTTTGAAATTATGTTTAAGGAACAAGGATATAGTAGGAGGATACTGCATAAGACATACGAGTATTTAGGTTTCATGCTGCCCCTATGCCGTTCAGATTTGTTTGTGTGTTGTTACTGTATATGTATATAATAATATACAAGCGACTTGCCTGTCAAAAATGACTGCATGATGGAGTTTTATAAATATTTGTTTTCCTCCCCCCCCCTCCCCTGTGTCTCTTCCTCCCTCTACCTCACGTTACTGTTCCCCCCTCTCCCTTCCCTGTGTCTCTCCCCCTCTCCCTCCCATGTGTTTCTCCTTTCTTCCCTCCCATCTCTTTCCCCCCTCTCCCTCCCCTGTGTCTTTCCCCCCTCTGCCTCTCCTGTGTCTCATTCCCCCCTCCCCTATGTCTCGTCCCCCTCTCCCTCCCTTGTGTCTCCCCCCAGCTCCCTCCCCTGTGCATGTTTCCATCCTCTCCCTCCCCTGTGTCTCTTTCCCCCCTCCCCCTTCCCCTGTGACTCTTCCCCCTCCCCCCATGTCTCTCTTTGCCTCCTCTCTCCCTCCCCAGTATCTCTTTGACCCCTCTCTCCCTCCCCAGTCTCACTTTGCCCCCTCTCTCCCTCCCCTGTCTCTCTCTCTCTTTGCCCCCTCTCTCCCTCCCCTCTCTTTCTTTGCCCCCTCTCTCCCTCCCTTCTCTCTCTTTACCCACTCTCTCCCTCCACACTCTCTCTTTGCCCCCTCTCTCCCTCCCCAGTCCCTCTCTCTTTGCCCCCTCTGTCGCTCCCTTGTATATCTCTCTTTGCCCCCTCTGTTGCTCCCCTGTATCTCTCTCTTTGCCCCCTCTCCACCTCCCCTGTCTCTATTTGTCCCATTTCTCCCTCCCCTGTCTCTCTTTGCCCCCTCTCTCCCTCCTCTGTCTCTCTCCCATGTCTCTCCTTTCCCCCTCTCTCCCTCCCCTGTATATCTGTCCCCCTCTCCCTCCCCTGTGTCTCTTCCCCCCCGCTCCCTCCCATGTGTCTGTCTCCCTTGTGTCTCTTCCCCACCTCCCCCTCCCTTGTCTCTCTTTTCCCCCTCTCTCCCTCCCCTGTCTCTTTTCCCCCCTCTCTCCATCCCCTGTGTCTCTTTTACCCCTCTCTCCCTCCCCTGTCTCTTTTCCACCCTCTCTCCATCCCCTGTGTATATTCCCCCCTCTCCCTCCCCTGTGTCTCTCCCCCTCTCCTTCCCCTGTGTTTCTCCCCCTCCCTCTTGTCTCTTCCCCCCTCCCTCCCCTGTGTCTCTTCCCCCATCTGCCTCCCATGTGTCTGTCTCCCTCATGTCCCTTCCTCCCTCCCCTCCCCTGTCTCTCTTTTCCCCTCTCTCCCTCCCCTGTCTCTCTTTGCCCCTTCCCTCTCCCTTCCCTGTGTCTCTTCCCCCCTCTCCCTCCCCTGTGTCTCTTTCCCTCCCCTGTGTTTATTCCCCCTCCCGTGTTTCTCCACCTTCCCTCTCGTCTCTTTCCCCCTCTCCCTCCCCTGTGTCTTTTCACCCCTCTCCCTCCCGTGTCTCCTTCCCCCTCCCCTATGTCTCATTCCCCCCATCTCCCTTCCCTATGTCTCATACACCCTTCTCTGTTCCTCTTAATCCCCCCCTCCCCCCCCACTTTCACTGTACCTGCTGATTCCTTGTTGGTTCATTGGAGAAATGGAGTCCCACACCTTCTGGCATGTCTTTTTTATACACAGACCAAGGCCCCTATTCGATTGCAAATTTGCAACAGTTAGAGAGCGATTCAATTGCTTAAGCCTGCAGCTACCTGGCCAAAAGCTATGCAATGCAATCGTAAGTAGCATTTCAGAGCATGATCATGATCAATCAAGCAAGTCAGTAACTACCGATTTAGAAACAGCCAATAGTAAATGAGACCATCATCATGATGTCAGTAAAACATGGAGGTCACACGTCAATCAATTAGCTCTTAGAAATCCGTTATGCGATCAGACTCGCAATCCGGCAATGTACAAAATAATAAAAATAAATGAAGAAAATGTTCTAGCCCATGTACTAGTATTTTTTTCTATATTTGACATTTACAGTGTGAAAACATTTGCAGACTTGAGGAATTGGAGCAATCGAATTGAGATTTGTGATAATAACATTTACGGCTTGAAAGATCAAAAGCTTACATAGGTTTGAGTTAACATTTTTATGATTTTTTCATCCAGTAACCCTCAATTCATTTGCGGGTTGCTAAAAGATGCCAAATGAATAGCAAATTAGTTTACGGGCTACATTACCGGCTCCAGTAACTTACAATTGCTCAATTAATTAGCCCAAGTCTTTCTCTTTAAAGCTTATTTTAACCATCATTTTTTTACTTCATATTTTGGAGTGCTAATAAAGTTTTTCTTTCTTCTTTTGACTATGTTTATATTATGCTCTTTTAAAGATAATTTGATATTGGGAAAATGTTCTTTAGAAGGTGAAAAACAATCAAGGTTTTTTTTTTGTTTTTTGTTTTTTAATATTACATTCAATTGTGCTTTAATTGGGGGGGGGGGGGGGGGGGATAAATCACCTGTGCTCAAGAGGTCCAATGTGGAATCTTATATTCTCGTGGCATGCATAGCTAATATTCTTATTGGTTCCCAAACTACAGTGCTCCCTTAATAGGTTAGATTGATAGAGAAGCACTAGCAAGGTGTTGGCATATTAACAGACAAGTGCCAACATTACTATCCCCATAGATCTGACCATCAGAGATGCTTTACATTTAAGCTTGATTCTTATTGAATACAAATATAGACTTAATGCTCATTGAGTACAAATCTACCTATTAATTAGTGAATCTTTGAGAAAAAAATATTTTAACTTTAAATATGTGCCATTCATATTACTGAATTCACAGGATCATCTCTGTTAGACATTTATTTATTTTATTTAATAATTCCTAAATAAAAGGTCAGTCAGATTGTGGAACTCCCCACCAAAGGAAGTTGTGACAGTAAATTAAATAGCTAAAAAGTTGGTTATAGTTTGAATATAAAGTTATATTTAATTTAATCAGGGAAAGGAATAATAAAACTAGAAAAAACGCCATAGTGTGTGGTAATAAAAGAAACTAGCTGCCTTGATAATCTTGGTTTGGAAAACTATAATCTACATAATTAAAATAGTAGAATATAAAAGATCAATTTCCAAATGTGTGCAGATATAGATAAATGGATGCAATAAGATATTGACCATATCCATGTAATCCTCATATGTCAGTAAGAGCTGTTAATCACAGGATCACTTTTGAGGTACTACCAAGTAGTGCTAAGATCAAGGAGCTAGATATATATATTTTTTTGGTAAATCACACCAAGTGAATTAAAAACAAAAACAAAAAACAAAAACAGAAAGAGGAGGATGTGCAGAAATATAATGAGTATCCTAGTACTCTAATTATAGGTTTATATGTGCCATATGGGGGAAGCCAAAAATAGATAAAGTGGGCTGGTGGGAATAATTATATACCATGTAACACTGATTAAGTATCCATCATTAAACCTGAATGTATGGTTTTACTTAACAAAAAAGGTGTACATATCTGTATATATTAGAAAAGCCACTCAATGTCCAATACTTGCGATTATCGGTCACAACATCAGATAAATAAGATCCTCCATATGTCTGATCTGCACATCACCCCCTCTGTATGTCCCAACGGTCCGTTTCGCTCTCTATGAGCTTTGAATAGAATAGGCATACATGTTTATGTTGGATAACTAAAGAAGGAGGAATATTGATGTAGGGAATAATCTGATTGCCAGTATTTGGGGTTCAGGAAAGTTTGTTTCCCTTTATGAGACTATTATTATTATTATTATCGTTTCCCCAACGCACAGTGCTAGATTGAAAACTCACAGACTTATATTCTAAATACTATTGGTAATGTCTCAATGTATTTGTGTTTGCTTTCCTCTGGATCAATTAAGAAATAATTAAAATATTACAAGAATCAGGGGGCATCTAAAAAGGTGGAACTTGATTAACTAAAAGTATTTTTTGACCTAAATTACAATATTACTGTTACACAGATCTGCTGTGTTGGCTTGAAATAGCATAATGTAATTTTGCTTATTGGAACATTACATATTATAAACAAATAGCCCTCCATTTTCTGCTTGTTGTCATTATTGTATATCCTTGTTCTTCTTCCCTGTACAGCGCTACCGAATATGTTATATGCGCGATACAAATAAAAGTTAATATTAATAATATAGACATTTAATATCAATCAAAAAGAAAATGAATTGTGCCAGCACTTTTTCATATGTTGTGTCATTCATGTCACCCTTATTCATTAGAAATATCCTAAAACAATCCATAAACAATGCAACTGAGGTCCTTAAAATCTGTTGACACCTTTGAAGAGAGACCTGATATTTCAAAAGCTTATGCTTTAGAATACGTGTTAGACTGACATGTTTTTCCCCCAAAAAGGTTTCACAACAAACAAAGTAGTTTTCTCTTTCTGGTGGTATTATGACTACAAACACCCCTTGATGGATATTTGGTATCCATTCCGCAGCTGTTGTGCATCCCCAGTGTTTTGGTTGCGGCATTGCTGTCAATTTGGGTGGAATTGTGAGTCTTGATTGTTCAGATAATAAATGTACTCTAATGACCTGCCATGAATAGATATCAGGACATGAAGTAAGAATGAGATCAGTAGGATACAGGGCTCTGCAGTTATCTCCTAAAACAAAAGCTCTTTTTAGTAGATTTTCTGTTTGAATTTCAAAGGCTTCTTGTCTAGGCTAGGCACAGTTCTCCTGCTATTCAAAGACTTGAATTAAAACCATTTGTTTTGGGACACTAAGAATAAAGCTTTTGGCTCTGAAGCTTCAATCACAATTTTTTGTTTTGAGTTAGGAAAAAAGACATGGGGGGGGGGGAACCAGGTATCGTACAAGGGGGATCTGTGATCTGGTCATTGATACCATCAGTACCAAGGAAGAATTAATCAAGATCACAAGCTGGTATCTTTTGCATATGAATAGTCTGTAGTACATTTAGTTTGTATAAACTTTACAAGACAGGAAAACATTAAAATACAGATAATAGCAAATATATTTGTAAGTTGTACTTCCCAGTAGGGTTTATTTATGTGCTTTCCAGAAACAGTCCAAAAAGAATAAAACATATGAAATTCATAAAAAAACAACAATAAATAGTTCCAGAACACTACATGGGCCAATTGAGTTATTATATAGTAACTAGCGACTTGCCCGTCAAAAATGACGGCAATAAAATGTGAAGCCTGGCAATGCTGTTTGCCACACAATGTGAGTCATTTGGCCCTCTGAGCACCTTCGTGAGCTCATTGCGAGACCCACGCTGATCACTTTTGACGCTCATCGCGTGGCCTCTCCCCTCATGTGCTTTAACTTTCCTGCTTTGAAATTATGGCCTTCGGCGCTCATCGCGAGCCCCACCTTTCCACCTGCCTATTGTACGGGCCACTCATTGCAAGGTTCGTTAACCTGCAAGTTTTGTACTTGGGAATGCCTCGTTTTCATTCCATTTTCAGATTTTTTTATGTTTTTTGTCTGCCATTTCTTTTCTTACTTTTTTAAGTGACGAAACACAACAACGTGGGCTTAAATTTGCTTGCAACCTCACTCCCAGGCGTCCTGGCTCTCCCCCTGTGCTGTGTGTGAGTGTGTTTAATTTATTTTAAATTTTTTTAGTGTTTTTCGATTTACACGGTTCGTCTGTTACATTCGTATTTTTCCAAGCTCAGATTTTGTTTGTGCAAGTGTTACTGTCTTTGGCGTTGTGTATTTTCTAAGTTCCCGCGTGCCTGGCGTTGTTCATGTAAGTGTTACTGTGTGTGGCGTCGTGCATTTTCCAAGGTCTGCGCACCTGGCATTGCAGAGCCTCGTTTTGTCCAATTTCATATTTTTTTTGCGTTTTTCATCCTCCATTTTTTTCTCTCACTTAGCCGATTTTCGAGTGACGAAACACGCCAAATTTGGCTTAACTTCGCTTGCAGCCTCACTCCCAGGTGTCCTGGATTTCCCCCTGTGCTGTGTGTGAGTGTGGTTTAATTATTTTAAATTTTTTGTTTTTAGTGTTTTTCAATGTGCGGTTTGGCTGTTACACTCGTATTTTTCTGAGTTCGTTTTTTATTTTCTAAGTCCCACGTTCCTCAACTGCTTGCTGCCTAAGTCCCACGTACTTCAAAGCCTCAACTGCTCACTTCTCAAGGTTAGCAGGAGCACCTTCGGAGCTCATTTCAGCTTAAGTCCTGCGTGTTTCCATGCTTCAACTGCTCGCCTCATTGCCTAAGTTGCTCATTGCCTAAGTCCTCCGAGCTCGGCAGGCTTCTATGCCTCAACGGCTCACCTTGCCTTGTGAGCCTTGCAGTTGCGAGGCTCGAAGCGTGAGGACAAATTGCAGTTTGACAATTATAATATATAATACCCTGCTTAGTACTGTAGATAGGTTCCAGGCAAAAGAAGTGCTAAGCGAAAGAGCTCTAAATGGGGTCATTTTAACAGAGGGTAGATTGGGGAAATCATGGAGAAAGATACACAAAAACAATTGAAATTTCAAAATTGTTGGCTTTATATGAACATCTGAGAAACAGCAAACAAAACAACTACACCAAAAGAAAATTTAAAGAAACATCAAACATTAAGTAAAAAGTCCACTTTAAATGGAGGATGGTTTAGAGTGTTAAAAGGGGTCTGATGAGGAATTAAAGGAAAAAGAAAGCTATATCTTCCCGACATCTCCCGAATGTCATTATTATATTATTACTAGCGAATTGCCCGTCAAAAAATGACGGCAATGAAATTGTAAGGTAGCTAATGCTGTTTGGTGTCTAATAATGAAATATGTAATACATTACTAAATGAATATACTGTACCTATTTTGAAGCATTGTGATGAAGAGCTGGCAATCTGTGTTGATGTTGCTGCAGCATTAGTGGTGTGGAGCTGCTGTGTAAGCATGCTGAATGTGTGCACTGTGTGGTATGAATATCCGTAGGTGGTTTGTGGCGTTTGCGAGTTTGTTGTGGTGTTTTGCGAGTTTGTTGTGGTGTTTTGCGAGTTTGTTGTGGTGTTTTGCGAGTTTAGAGTGCTGTAGCCTCGTTTTCGTTTTGTTCGGCGGCCATTTTTTCTGTCGCTTAGATTTTTTTTTAGTCTCAAAAGTCTTTTATTTCGAGTAAAATCGAGGTCTAAGTTGCATTTTTGAGGTCCTGGGTGCTCCCTCTTGGTGTAGGTAAGGTTTTTATGTATGTGCTGTGTGTATGTATTGTGTTTTAAATGTTTGTATGTCGGCGTGTTGCGTCCGATGTTTGCGAGGTCGTAATGTGTGGTAACGTGTTTCGTAGGTTGTTTGCGTTCCTCGTAAAATTTAGCGAGTGTCGTAATTTGTGTGTCGTGTTTTTTGAGTAGCGACGTGAAGTTTGCGAGGGTTTGAGGCCCTTGCCCAGTGACCTCGCCAGCAACTGAGTCCCTCGCTTCGCGAGGGGCCTCAGTTGCTGGCATGGAGCGCCGAAGGCGCTCCATGCCAGCAACTGAGGCCCTTGCCCAGTGACCTCGCCAGCAACTGAGGCCCTCGCTTCGCGAGGGGCCTCAGTTGCTGGCATGGAGCGCCTTCGGCGCTCCATGCCAGCAACTGAGGCCCGTGCCCAGTTACCTCGCCAGCAACTGAGGCCCTCGCTTCGCGAGGGGCCTCAGTTGCTGGCATGGAGCGCCTTCGGCGCTCCATGCCAGCAACTGAGGCCCTTGCCCAGTGACCTCGCTATGCGAGGGCCGCGGCTCGCTACGACCCGTACGCTCACAACTATATATGTGATATCTGTTCTTGTTTTAGGAGTCAATAATTACACATCAGCCTCTTTAAATCCCATTATATTTTTTCTCTTTCTGAAATATTATTAAAATAATGAACTGCTTTACTCCGTGATGGAACATGAGTATTATTTATTTTGCTAGCCTTGCAATAAAGGTAAGTATTTCACAAATGTTGATAATGGAGGGATGTAAATTATGTAAATGAAGTAAGAAAATATCTGGGAATGTATTGAGCTGTCTGCCAGGAATCATTTTGATGGAGTTAAAACATTTACAGCGTCACCAAATGTCACTGGTCACAAACTGCATATTCTAATAATGATAATTAATGATACATTCATATACACATATTGCATTATAATTTAAATCATGGGGTGAGGCATATAAAATATGTATTACATCCATGATTTCTAATACAATGCCTCGAGTGTATATGAATTCAATATTAGATCATTAGTGGAATAAGTCTTCCTTGCTATTAAACACATTGTTAGACAATGCAGTGACACTTTTTGTGCAACTTGTTATTATATTATTATTATTATTATTATTATATTTTTAGAGCACCAGCAGATTTCATGACACTATTTTACTGTCACATTGAACATGGGCAGTACTATACAATACACATAGAGGTAGATTCATTAAACTACAATAAGGGCTGTGAAGGAGAGTGATGGCAGTTTCCTCATATGAAATTCAGTGGCAGCTGGTGACTTTCCAATTTGGTGGGGCGGAAAACAGAGACCTGGCCCCACCCCTTACATTGACTCCACCCAACAGTATAAACCCCTCCCCTTCACACCATGTTACCACAACATGTATAGACCCTGCCTAGTGACATAGTCTCCACCCACAAATGTGATCCCATAGAGAAAGACAGGGATAGAGATAGAGAGGGGGGATAGTGAGAGAGGTATGTAGAGAGTTAAAGAGAGAGATACTGAGAGACAGAGAGAAAGTGAGAGAAGAAGTGATAGATAGAGGAATGGACAGAGAGAGAGAGAGGGATAGAGAGGAAGGGATAGATAGAGAGGGAGATAAAAAGTCAGAGAGAGATATTCTATGCCTCTTCATCTATCCCTCTCTCTCCCTCCCTCTCTAGCCATCTCCCCTTCTACACCTCTCCTCTCTCGCCCCCGCCTCTCCACATCTCCATACCTCTCTATCTCTCACTCTGAGCCTAGGTCAGGTATTTTATGACTGAGCCAATAATGATACATGCAAATACTATGATAGCAGCAAATATACTGAGAGAGTAAAACTGAGCAAATAGATGAATTAAACAAACAGAGACTAAACAGCACGTGGGAGGAAGATCTCGCACCTACAGAAGGACAGGGTGATAATTCACCAACGACAGACCACAACCAGAAAGTTGGTTCTGCATGGACTCAGTACTGTTTTGTTTCTCCCTCCATTTCAAACATTGTTATCTTTATAAAATGTATTTGAATAAATCTAAGTGTTTGTAAAAAAATATTTAAAATAAATATTTATTCAGTTTACAGGCTGCTGTTACATAACTAATATTAAGTTGCAAAAAACATATTTGTGTGGTTAATTAGCATATATTTCCAATTCTGCTCCTTCACACGCACACACACACATATATATAAACATATACAAAAACATATATATATATATATATATATATATATATTTATATATACAGTATATACACATATATATATATATATATATATATATATATATATATATATATATATATATATACATATACACATATACAGTGCCTTGCAAAAGTATCCCCCCCCCCCCCCCCCCCCCCTTGGCATTTTTCGTGTTTTGTTGCCTCACAACCTGAAATTAACATGGATTGTTTGAGGATTTGCATCATTTAATTTACAGAACATGCCCACAACTTTGAAGATGTTTTTTTTTTTAAACTGTGAAGCAAACAACAAATAGGACAAAATAACAGAAAAAGTCAATGTGAATAACTATTCACTCCCCTAAAGTCTATACTTTGTAGAACCACCTTTTGCGGCAATCACAGTTCCAAGTCGCATTGGATAAGTCTCTGAGCTTGCCACATCTTACCTCTGGGATTTTTGCCCATTCCTCCTTGCAAAACTGCTCAAGCTCCATCAAGTTTGACAGTTTGTGCTTGTGAACAGCAATCTTTAAGTCTGACCACAGATTTTCTATTGGATTGAGGTCTGGGCTTTGACTAGGCCATTCCAACACATTTACATGTTTACCCTTAAACCACTCAAGTGTTGCTTTAGCAGTGTGTTCGGGGTCATTCTCCTGCTGGAAGGTGAATCTCTGTCCTAGCCTCAAATCACGCACAGTGTGGTACAGGTTTTGCTCAAGAATATCCCTGTGTTTAGCACCATCCATCTTTCCCTCATCTCTGGCCAGTTTCCCAGTCCCGGCTGCTGACAAACATCCCCTCAGTATGATGTTGCCACCACCATGCTTCACTGTGGGGATTGTGTTCTTTGAGTGATGTGTTGGGTTTGTGTCAGACATAGCATTTTCTTTGATGGACGAAAAGTTCAGTTTTAGTCTCATCAGACCTGAGCACCTTTTAGAATTTTGTTTTTTGCTGAAAGTAATGGCTTTCTTCTGGCTACTCTGCCATAACGCCCAACTCTATGGAGCATACAGCATATTGTCGTCCTATGTACAGATACTCAAGTCTCTGCTGTGTTTCAGCCTCTGGGGCCTTTCAACGAAGGTGTTTATATGTAATGACAGATCATGTGACACTTAGGTTGTACACAGGTGGACATCATTTCACTAATTATGTGACTTCTGAAGGTAATTGGTTGCACCAGAGCTTTGTATGGGCTTCATAACAAAGGGGGTGAATACATACGCACATGCCAATTTTGTGTTTTCTATTTCTAAAAAATAGGTTTATGTATATATTTTTCTCATTTCACTTCACCAACTTAGACTATTGTGTTCTGATCCATCACATAAATTTATAGGTAAAAAGTCAAGGCGGGTGAATACTTTTGCAAGGCACTATATATATATATATATATATATATATATATAATATATGCGCACACACACATATACCCCTTTTGGATCGCTACCTTGTCATGGCGAAGGGCTTGTTACCTCAATGAAGCCGTGAGCTAGATCAGCCAAGATGGGCAGGTCATTTTAGAGAGGTCAAACAAAATGCAGTCCACTGGAGTAGGAGCTGGCAACTCACTCCAGTACCTTTGCCATGAAAAACACGTGGATAAGCATAACCAGAAACACAGACAGATGTACCTGGTGTGCTGCATCCATGTGGTCACTGAGAGTCAGACACGACTGAAGGACAGACCAACAACAGCTAGACATAGAGAGGGATATGGACTCAGCAGAGATCTGCAGCTGCTTCTGTCTGGTATAAGCCGGGATGTTGACAGACAGGTCACAAGCTTGGTGTGTGGAGCAGGGTAGTCAGAATCAACAAGAACCACCAGAGAATTGAGAAAACTGAAGCTTTACATGCAGCTCCCTCTATCTGCAGTTTTTTTTTTTTTTTCCAAAAAACTTGAGTTTGCACCAATGTATTCACTTCCAGGGGCACTGTGAGAGCTGCATGATACAAGACTTTTCCCTCCCGGCCATTCTGATTGGATGATGCTGCATTTGACAGGCAGGTTCAGCTCTATCTGTTAGAGCATAGTTTCGGCAGAGACCCAAACAGTTTAGGCAAGTCACCAGCAGGGGTCTAGATATGATAAGTCAGTGAGTTTAACTACAGCACAGAAGGTTTTTAAAAAACAGAATATTGAACATGATAAAACATATTTTATTATGTAAAATATAACTAATATACAATTAAGTAAGTGATGGGGGATTAAGTCAGTGCCTTAATTCTGGCAGGGTGGTTGCCCATTTGCCCCTATGCACCAGCCTCTCCTGAATTTGATGGTGGAAAACAATGCAAGAGGCTGTAGTTTGTTCCAAATTTTATTACAATTTTAGCCAGTGATATAAAAATACTAAACCAAAACAAATATAAAATAACAGGCCTAGCTTCCATTGAAGCACTAATAATAAACCAAAACAAATCAAAGAAAATAACAGGCCTAGCTTCCATTGAAGCACTACCTTCACCGATAGCAGCTCCCTCACTATCCAGCTCTCATCCAGCTAAACCTGGATGAAGCAAAACAAAACAAACAGTCCACAATCACTGGCTTGTATTCTTCAGAACTTCAGGTCTCCACTCATAAGCTGCTGCCTCTCTCTGTGCTTTCCTCCAATACAGATAATTGCACACAGTTCTGAGTTTTCTCTTACTCCAGTTCAGACAACTGCACACACTTCTCTCTGTGAGTCTTTTCTCCAGCTTCAGACAAACATTTCACACTTCTGTTTATGTGTCTTTTCTCCAGCTGTAAATTAAAACAATAGGTTTAACAATCAACTGAACCCAGCAAGGAAATCCTAAAATCTTGGCCTATGACTCGCATTTAAGGACGAATATGGTCTAATGCCTACAACTGCCTACATGATTAGGTAATTGAATACTATAGTTGAGGGGACCTAATAGTTATATGAGTAAGTGATGTGAGGTGTGTGGCTTAAAATGTGACTTTGCAGAAAAAAGCTTAAGATATATGGGTTAGATGAAAGATATGAGCTTGGGGAGAGGGTTGTGAGACTGAATGCATGTTAGATGTAGGGAGTGAAACTATCAAGGCCTTCAGGACCTGTGGCATAGCATTAATGTTAGATACCACAAAGGTCCTTACAGGACCGCTTAGGGTTCTCTCCATAGCTTAGGGGTTAATATTACACAAGGAATACAGGAGCTCCATGCCTTAGGGGTTAATAAAGGGGTAAATATTACATGAAGAATACATAATGAAAATAATGGCTGCACCAATAATGAATAATTGTATATGACAGATAATGAATTAAAGGCTGTATGTGCCCATTTGCCCATTACATATAATATGTCTGCTCTTCATAAAATATAATTTAAATATAAGCGTACAGTATCAATTTAAGGTTTTTGTAAATCAGACATGTTAACTTGCAGATCTTCAGTCCCTCCATCTATTTATTACCTAGGCTTTGTGATGTTATCTAATGTGATATATACAGCTTTTATATCTGTTTTCCATATACCAAGTCACTTATTAGACTTGGGGGTAACTCTCTGGGGGTCCTGGAGAAGTTATCAATATAACTCTGATAGTCACTAAGACAACTCTCCTCACATAATTGCTATCAAGTGATTACATATACAGAAAAAAAATGGCAAAACTCACACGTACATTAAGGTGGCAAATTTCATGGGAAATACCTCTAAAAAAATACACATTGCAGAGCTGCTTTAAACAAAGTGCATCTTTGCCATGACAGTTAATGGTGAGGTTTGGCCACCTTACGTTCATATAGTAAAAAACAAATAAACTGAATGAAGGACGTTCAACACTCACCTCACCGATATATTTTCTCACATATGTAATGGTTTCTTTATTTATATTGAGAAGCTACTGCCATTTCTGTAGAAAGATACATGGGAAACAATAAATACATGAGACTTAACACTATACAAATCTAAATAATTTTTGTTTCTTATTTTCCAAACTCACCATGACCCTATGGACCACAGCAAGCCAGGCACACCTATTGCTAAGGTTTTCTTGGCAAAGATTCTGAAGTGGGTTGCTAGTTCCTTCTTCAGTGGACCGTGATCTCTCTACTATGACCTGCTCATCTTGGTAATGCTCACAGCTTCATTGAAGTACACAAGCCCCTTCACCACAACATGGTATCGATCCAGATGGGGAAACTAAATACAAAGTAGTAGAAAGTTGCAAGAATTCAATACATTTTGGTCCCCCAATTGTTATACTGTACTTTTTTTTTTGTCTGTACAATTCACCTAATAACCAAATTATTAAACCTTACCTGTATCTGTAAAATCTCTCACTTTCCATGTTCAAGATAGAGTGTCCTCCTTTAAGGCTTCCTATAGTCATGTTTATAGGATACCAACACTTGGTTGTTCAGATGCTCATCTGTTAATCTCCTGAACTGAATGAATTTACCTCCCAATACAGCTCCTTATATAGTGCCCTGGGCTCTGTGACATCATCTATAATGACACATCTCTGATGTCAGAGGGCCCAGCTCAGCCTTGTGATATCTGCCATTAGACAACTCACCATACAGTGCTTTAGAAATATTTCAGTTTTCTCCAAAATATAATGTAGAACAGAGGTTCCTTTGCACACATGAGGGTTCACAAAAACATTTACGTGCTCGCCTCCATTTTACTTCTTGTTTTACTTTTTCTTTCTGTTTCTTTTTTATTAACTTTCTCCTGGCGTCTACCCTCTACTATATGAGTTGCCTCCAATAACTACTATAAGTTTAAGACTTGAAGGGGATTATAGGCTATAGGGTGGTTTACAGGAGAAGTGAGCAAGGCAGAATGCAAAAGAGAGTGCAGTATAGGCTGGAAGGGTTACCAGGTGTCTGGTATATTAATAGACTGTCCTGTTAAAAGTCTAAAGCAGGGCTCTTCAACTCCAGTCCTCAGGGCACACCAACAGTTCACATGTTAGGTATATCCCTGCTTGAGCACAGGTGAGCTAATCAGAGGCTCAGTACTTCTGTTCAACCACCTGCAGAGTCTCTGATTAGCTCAACTGTGCTCAAGCAGGGATATGCCTAAAATGTGAATTGTTGGTGTGCCCTGAGGACCGGAGTTGAGGAGCACTGGTCTAAAGCACCACTGTGGTCAGACATTTTCTATAGAGTCCTTTCAATAATTAAACTTAATTGTGGACAAAATGTTACTAGATATAAATACAATATTACATTGTGGGTTTTCATTGAGCTTTCCACAGCCCATCGGCCACTTCCCCGCTCACACCCAATTCCCCTTTTTCACGATCACACCTGATCCCGATGTGCATAAACCCCATGGTATCCATATTAACCCCCAACATACCATGGGGTTCTATTCAGACCCCCATGGTATAACTACTAACCCCCTATATATCATGGAGGGCTATACAGACCCTCATGGTATCCCTATTAGCCCACGACATATAATGGGGGTTCATAAAGACCCCCATTGTATTCCTATTAACCCCTTAACTCCAAAAAGAACCCCCAATGGTATCTTAATTAACCCCTAACTGCCATGGGGGTCCGCAAGGACTGCCATGGCACTCTAAGTAAAAATCACAATAAATAACCCCGATAGCTTAGAAAAAATAAAAAACAATAAATTATCCCAAATAAAAAAAAACTATAGATTACAAAAAATAAAAAAACGAAATTACAACAAAAAAATTACATGACAATAAAAAAAAAGAATTAGTTCAAATAAAAAAAACAGGGCCATAGTTATTACACATATAGTATTGATGAGATTCTGTGGTATATTTAGAAGCATAGGTACATTTACCTCTAACAACAACACTTCAGGAGTAAAGTTATGTCCTACCATATCAGATAATAACTTATTTACATATCTCCATAATGCATTAATTTTTGGACATGACCATCAGGTATAAATATATGAACCTACTTGTCCACAACCTCTGAAGCAAGTGTGTTGGAAGCTAGGATAGATAATGTGTAATTTATATGGAGTATCATATGCTCTATGTGATACCTTTAAATTAGTTTCTATAAATATATAGTTAATGTAACAGTATGATAAAGCTTGCAACATTTTGGGCCGATTTTTGGAATCTATCTATGCCTGCAGATCCAATTCCCATGCCATTTTTAGTTTGTGTAGAGTGCCCTTTTATGAAAATTTAAAACACTATAAATTAAAGACAAGCAACCCTACCTTTCTGGATTCCTATTGCATACCATTCCAAATTCTGTTGGAATTAATTGTTGTTATTTCTTAAAAAAACAAAATAGAGGCTCTCAATCAGAGAATGAACAAACCTTGATAGGTTAGTTCTATGGACATAATAATCCACTCAGAGAGCAGCTTCTTTTAGCTCACTTGGGCCTTTCAGAGGGAGAAATATCCTGTAGTATATCAGTCTGGTCTCTCCCTATAGAGTGATCCAGCCCAGAAATACCAGGCAATTCTACCCGAACAGGAGAAATAGCAAACCCCTTTTGGTTTTTTGTTTATTCAAATGACCCTAAGGTCTAAGTCTGCCTAAGGTTGGTAAGGGACTCCAGATGTGGACTCCTTGCTCACTGTGCCTTAGGGAGTTATCAGCTACACCTCACTGATGAGGCCCAATGAGGACCCGAAAAGTACGTCTGGGATTTGCTGTTTCTCTTGTAGGATTTCTCTGGTAGAATTGCCTGGTATTTCAGGGCTGGATAACTTTATTGGGTGATATCAGACTGATATACCACATGATATTTCTTCCTGTGAAGAGGCTGCTCACAGAGAGGGTTATCATGTCCATAGAACTAACCTATAAAGGTTAGTTCGTTCTCTGATTGAGCACATCTAACTTTGTTTTTTTTAAATATTTAGTATAGCAACCTAATTTTTCCCATTTTTTTTTTTTTTGTGAGTTTCACTAGCCATAATACGTTTTCTAATGATATTTAGCATTTATATTTTGCCCAATGTCTACCCAGGTAGGTTTATCGTCTTTAATATGCCATAACGTTATTTGACTAATTTGTGCTGCTTCATAATATTTTAGCAGATTTCGTACTGATAAATCTCTGTTAGCCTTGAGTTGAAAGATGGTTGTTGTTCAGTTATTCAGTCTAGTCCAACTCTCTGTGACCCTATGGACAGTTTGTGCCTGGGTGTGCCAATACATAAGGTTTTCATGGCAAAAATACTGCCAGTTCCTTCTCCAGTCAACCAAGATTTGTCTCACCTCTCTGCTATGACCTACCCATTTTGGCGATCCTATATGGTATAACTCACAACTTCATTGAGGTTCACAAGTTGCTTCACTACGACAAGGTAGCAATCCAGAAGGAGGTTGAAATATTATTTTCTATTAATTCTTGTTTTATTTTGACCCCAAATAAATTAAAAAAATATTCTTTATATATATTATTTATCTGATTTATTGGTGGTGACTGGCAAAGTTCTGAAAAGATATCAAATATAAGGTAGTGAGGCCATTTTTTTATTATCTATTTAGGAAAAACAAAAAAGAGGAAGAATTGTCAAGTTAAATGAAATTGAAATAAGGTGTGAAAAACATATTTCTTAACAAATAAATAATTACTATTGGTTACTTAGTTGAAAGATTACATTTAAAAGAGAGCAGTAAGATAAAAGAAGGAGAAAGTTTATTAGGAGGATAGGAACACAACTTTGTGGTGTAAGTGTCCAACAGTACCAGGGTATCTATCAATCTTTTGAAGGGGACAGTGGCAGAGCTAGTGCATGAGGGGCTCCTGTGAAAAAAGAAAATGTGGGCCCCCTCAAGAGACACAGTGGAGGGAGAGGGGGGAGACAAAAGGAAGGGAGAGGGGGGAAAGAAAGGGGAGGTTGATGGATGCCGCATAAATGTCGTTTCTGGTTGCTTGAGAGTTACTATTAAAAGAGGCCAAGATTGGCTGCACATAGGATGCTCTACTAAGTATATAGTGTGTGAGGGCTGTTCTAGCAGCAGCTGCTTTCACTCCTCACTTACACACAGGTACATTTGGTTGGAGGGTGCGGTGCTGAACCCGGGGAATGTAACGCCAACACTGCCCTTGCTCAGTCACGCATGCCTGTCTGCTTCCAGGTAAAACTGAATTGCAGAGACATACAGTGGAGGCAATGTAGGTGCCTGTAAGCATTTTGTGGCATGACAACCTGGCTCTTGGCATTTGTTGAGTCCTATAAATGTTTGATTTTATTTAAAGTACAGTATTATTTTATTTTTTTCGGTTGCTTGAGAGCTCTTGTTTGTGTTCTGGTTTACTGAGAGTCTACTGTATATACAGTATCCAACGATAACGACCCCAAACACACCTCCAAGATGACTATTGTCCTGCTAAAGAAGCTGAAGGTAAAGGTGATGGACTGGCCAAGCATATCTCCAAACCTAGACCCTTTTGAGCATCTGTGGGTCATCCTCAAACAGAAGGAGTGGGAGTGCACCAGCTCTGTAATGTCATCACGGAGGAGTGGAAGAGGACTCCAGTGGCAACCTGTGAAGCTCTGGTGAACTCCTTGCCCATGAAGGTTAAGGCAGTGCTGGAAAATAATGGTGGCCACACAAAATATTGACACTTTGGACCCAATTTGGACATATCCACTTATGGGTGTACTCACTTTTGTTGCCAACAGTTTAGACATTAATGGCTGTGTGTTGCGTTATTTTGAGGGGGACAGCAAATTTACACTGTACACTTATTACTTTACATTGTAGCAGATTGTCATTTGCTCAGTGTTGTTGCATTGCGCAGTGATAGCTGCACATGTGTGTTGGACGTTGATAGCCGCGCATTGCGCATTGCACATTGCGCAGCGATAGTGGAGCATGCGCATTGCGCGAAGTCGGCAGCCCCTGCGCATCGCGCGGCATCATCGAAGCATTAGTTTTGCCCAGCATCATCAACGCATTCGTTTTAAACAGCATCATTGGCGCATGCTCATTGCGCAGCATCATCGCCGCATGTGCATTGCGCTGCGTGACGAGGTGAGAGACACACAAGGGAGGAGGGGAAAGACACACAGGGGAGGAGGGGGAGGGGGGAGACACAAGGGAGTGAGAGAAGGTTGGACGAGACACAGGGGAGTGAAAGGAGAGGGAAAGAGACGCAAGGGAGGGAGAGGGGGCTAGAGACACAGGGGAGGGAGAGGGGGGAAAGAGACAGTGGGAAAGAGACACAGAGGAGGTGGAAATAGACACAGGGGAGGGGATAAGAGACAAGGGAGGGAGAGGTGGGTAAAAACACAGGGGGGGGAGACACAAGGGAGAGAGAGGAGGGGGGAAAGGAGACATAAGGGTGGGAGAGGAAGGGGGAAAGGAGACACAAGGGAGGAAGTAGACAGGGGGAGAGAGGACGAAGGCATTCATCGCGAGCCAGTAAAGAAAGGGTGGGAGAGGTAGAGGGGGGTGGGGGGGAGGCTCATTGCAAGGTCAGTAAAGTAGAGGGGGGAGAGGCTCTTATTGTGTGGCAAACAGCATTGCCAGGCTTTACCTTTTATTGCGGTCATTTTTGAAGGGGCAAGTCGCTAGTATATATATATATATAATATATGTATATATTATTTAAATATATAATATATAAGATGGCACCAGAGGGGAACCCAACATTTTTTTTTGGGCCCTTCATTTACTAGCTCCGTCACTGTTATAAGTAATATTACTGTAAGTAGTAATACTGCTCTGCTTCTTCCCCAGGAAATGTAAAGCCAGACAGCGCATTCTCACTGTTACAGCACGTAGGAGTCATGTTGTGGACCCCAGGCTCTTGCCTTTACAGTATATATCAGTGGGATGTGTCATTATCCTCATAAGAAGTCCTTTCTGTGAAAACTTTTATAATTGTCCGAATGCAAACAGGAAACATGTCTGCTGTTCTGCTGAGGGATAATTCACAGACATTCCCCATGTTCAGTTTACAGGTCTTTCTTTCATCAAAAACAAGAGAATTGTATTGAGAATTATAAGATAATTTTTTTAAACTAATTTCCCATGTGAGCCGTTGAGGCATTGAAACACGCAGGACTTAGCCTGCTTCAAAAAAATATCAACCTCGCAAAAATATGATTTTAACGGCCAAACTTCGGAAATCGAAAAACACAAATTAAATAATTAAAAAACACTCACACACAGCACGGGGGGGAATGGCAGGATGCCTAGGAGTGAGGTTGCATGTGAATTGAAATTGAATTTGCCTAGTTTCGGCACCCGAAAATCGGCTAAGCGAGAAAAAAAATTAAAAATAAAATAAAAAAGCATTTACACACAGCACGGGGGGCAAATCAACGGCACGGGTTAGCCAGGAACTTACAAGTTAGCCAAGAATGTAGGATATATAACAAAATAGACCATTAAAACGGACAGAAAATGCTTGCGAGCCAAGTAACACATAGAAAAAAGCCGCCATTTTACAACACTAACGTGCAAATAATAACATTACGATCCTAAAATGGTGCTTTACCTGCCTAAACAAACAGTTTTGCCTTGCGCACTCAGCCTATTTACACTGCACACTTGGCACATTGCTGACACTTTCTCCTCAGGTTTCTGATGCAGGAAAATCCAAAGAGATTCTTCGCTCTTCAGGATATTGTTTGCTGCATATTAAACATAAATAGGTAAAGTATATTAATTTATTCATTCATATTAATTTATTAATTCACTGTACTAAAATTTTTGTATATTTTACACTATACTTATATATCTGTCTTTGCGATGAGCGCCGATGGTGATCGTTGCAAAGGAGGAAACTTGAAGTACACAAGGGGAGAGGCTCACAATGAATGCTGAAGGCGCTCATTGCGAGCCACACGATGAGCGTCGAAGGTCTGCAAAGCCTTACATTGTGTGGCAAACAGTATTGCGATGGCTTCAATTTTTATTGCCGTCATTTTTTGACGGGCAATTCGCTAGTTCATAAATAAAAAATAAAAAATACAATGCTGTTATTTGCATGAAGCTATCTATGATTCTGTAAAGGCCTTGAACGGCATTGGCTTATATTTGTAAGCATGTATGGTCATGTGTCAGTTGATTAGGAAAGGTAAAATAATGTTCTATTTCAAATAATATATTACATTAATAAAATTAGTTGTATCATTTTTAGATTACAAATAAAGAGAATACAGTTTTTTTTACTAAAATATTTTCATTACAAATTGAGAAAACACTGCAAATTTATTGGCTTAAATTAAGGTTGCAGAGTGGGATGGAGCAACTTAAAGGCTAGGAAAACTGAACATCCCTCCCTGCAAAGGTTGTTTCTGATTACATAATTTATGATATCATCAATGACATTATCCATGATATTACTGATGACACACATATAGACCCCTGTGATGTCACTTAATGCATACTCCCCAATTTCCTCCTGCATTTTTCTAGCCTTAAGTTGCACCAACCTGTACTGCAACCTTAAATATAATGCAGTTTTGTGGCAATAATATATATATATATATATATATATATATATACATACAGTGACTTACAAAAGTATTCACCCCCCTTGACTTTTTACCTATTTTGTTACATTACAGCCTTAAGTTTTGTTAATCTGAATTTTATGTGATGAATCAGAACACAATAGTCTAAGTTGGTGAAGTGAAATGAGAAAAATATATACATCAAACTATTTTTTATAAATAGAAAACAGAAAATTGGCATGTGCGTATGTATTCACCCACTTTGTTATGAAGCCAATAAAAAGCTCTGGTGCAACCAATTACCTTCAGAAGTCACATAATTAGTGAAATGATGTCCACCTGTGTGCAATATAAGTGTCATTACATATACACACTTTTTTTGAAAGGCCCCAGAGGCTGCCAAACCTAAGCAAGAGGCACCACTAACCAAACACTGCCATGAAGACCAAGGAACTCTCCAAACAAGTAAGGGACAATGTTGTTGAGAAGTACAAGTCAGGGTTAGGTTATAAAAACATATCCAAATCTTTGATGATCTCCAGGAGCACCATCAAATCTATCACAACTAAATGGAAAGAACATGGCACAACAGCAAACCTGCCAAGAGACGGCCGCCCACCAAAACTCATGGACCGGGCAAGGAGGGCAATAATCCAAGGCAGAGACTGGAGTATCTGTACATAGGACGACAATAAGTCGTACGCACCATAGAGTTGGGCTTTATGGCAGAGTGGCCAGAAGAATGCCATTATTTTCAGCAAAGCCTAAATGGCATGTTTTGAGTTTGCGAAAAGGCATGTGGGAGACTCCCAAAATGAATGGAGGATGGTGCTCTGGTCT
This sequence comes from Discoglossus pictus, assembly GCA_027410445.1. Taxonomy (NCBI): domain Eukaryota; kingdom Metazoa; phylum Chordata; class Amphibia; order Anura; family Alytidae; genus Discoglossus; species Discoglossus pictus. The sequence continues at coordinate 431,009,907 of CM050163.1, read as the reverse complement.
GATGAGACTAAAATTGAACTTTTCAGCCATCAAAGAAAACGCTATGTCTGGCGTAAACCCAACATATCACATCACCCAAAGAACACCATCCCCACAGTGAAACATGGTGGTGGCAGCATCATGCTGTGGGGATGTTTTTCAGCAGCCAGGACTGGGAAACTGGTCAGAGTTGAGGGAAAGATGGATGGTGCTAAATAAAGGGATATTCTTGAGCAAAACCTGTACCACTCTGTGCGTGATTTGAGGCTAGGACGGAGGTTCACCTTCCAGCAGGACAATGACCCCAAACACACTGCTAAAGCAACACTTGAGTGGTTTAAGGGGAAACATGTAAATGTGTTGGAATGGCCTAGTCAAAGTCCAGACCTCAATCTAATAGAAAATCTGTGGTCAGATTGCTGTTCACAAGCGCAAACCATCCAACTTGAAGGAGCTGAAGCAGTTTTGCAAGGAGGAATGGGCAAAAATCCCAGTGGTAAGATGTGGCAAGCTCATAGAGACTTATCCAAATCGACCTGGAGCTGTGATTGCGGCAAAAGGTGGCTTTACAAAGTATTGGTTTTAGGGGGGTGAATAGTTATGCACATTGACTTTTTCTGTTATTTTGTCCTATTTGTTGTTTGCTTCAAAAAAAAAAAAAAAAAACATCTTCAAAGTTGTGGGCATGTTCTGTAAATTAAATTATGCAAATCCTCAAACAATCCATGTCAATTCCAGGTTGTGAAGCAACAAAACACATAAAATGTCAAGGGGGGGTGAATACTTTTGCAAGGCACTGTATATATATATATATATATATATATATAATATACACAATTCTTATGCCTGTTTTTCTGCCAATTTGATCAGTGGCAGCTGGTGACTTTCCAACTTGGTGGGGCGAAAAATAGAGACCTGGCCCTTCCCCTTACATTGACTCCACCCAACAGTATAAACCCCTTCCCTTCACAACATGTATAGACCCTGCCTAGTGACACAGTCTCCACCCACAAAAGTGATCCCATAGAGAAAGATAGTGATAGAAATAGAGAGGGGGGGATAGCAAGAGAGGTGGATAGAGAGTTAAAGAGAGAGACAGTGAGAGATAGAGAGAGATAGAGAGAGCGAGGAAGGGAAAAAGAGAGAGGGGGAGAGAGAGATAGAGAGGGATAGTGAGAAAGAGTGAGGAAGGGATAGAGAGAGAGGAAGAGATAGAGAGGGAGATATACATTTAGAGAGATAGATTATATGCCTGTTCTTCTATCCCTGTCTATCCCTCTCTATCCATCTCCCCTTCTACACCTCTCCTCCCTCCCTCTATCCCCCCTCCCCCATCTCCATAACGCTCTATCTATCTCTCTGGGCCTAGGTCGGGTATTTTATGACTGAGCCAATAATGATACAAGCAAATACTATGATAGCAGCAAATATACTGAGAGAATAAAACTGCATACATAAATAATTTGTTAAATGAGCAAATAGATTAATTAAACAAACAAAGACTAAACAGCATGTGGGAGGAACATCTTGCACCTACAGAAGTATAGGGTGATAATTCCCCAACAACAGACCACAACTAAAAAGTTGAACCCCAAGTTGGTTCTGCATGACTCAGTACTGTTTTGTTTCTCCCTCCATCCTAAACATTATTATCTTTAAAAAATACTGTGACTGCAAGGCCCGTGGGACTTAGGCTGCAATGAGCGCCGAGTAGGCCCGTAGGACTTAGGTTTGAAGCACGTAAAACGGCCGAACTACGCAACTGGAATCGCGAACCCTGTAGGACTTAGGACCGAAGCACGTAAAACGGCCGAACTACGCAACTGGAATCGCGAACCCCATAGGACTTAGGACCATAGCACGTAAAACGCCCGAACCATGCAACTGGAAACATCACCAAAAAAACACAATTATGCCTCAAATTAACTTACACACTCACACATAGCACAGGGGTTGCAAGTTAATTTGAGGCATATTTGCCATTTTTTCACAATCGAAAATTCCTAAAGCGAGTAAAAAAATGGTGGGTGAAAAAATGAGGCGGTAACACTAATCGTGAGTTCCCTAAACTACACGGGGGGTAGAGGCTTGCAATGAGCGCCGAAGGTTCCTTAAGGGCGAGTCCTATAAAGTACACAGGGGGAGAGGCTTGCAATGAATGCCAAAGGAGCTCATCATGGGGCTCGTGATGAGCGACAAAGGTGATCATTGCAAAGCAGGAAAGTTTAAGTACACAGGGGGAGAGGCTCGCAATGATCGCCAAATGCTCTCATTGCAAGACAGGGCGATGGGTTGGCCCGAATCCTCACATTGTGTGGCAAACAGCATTGCCAGGTTTACAATTTTATTTCCGTCAATTTCCTAGTTAGCATATATTTCTAATTCTGCTCCTTCACACGCACACACATATATATATATATATATATATATATATACACAGTACACATATACACACATTATATATATCTTACACATACAGTAAGAGATCTCCCCCAAAAGTAAATATACCCTCTCCTTATAAATACATATGGACATAGAGAGAGACTAAGACACAGGACCTCATGGTGAAGGGGCTTGTTACCTCAATAAAGCTGTTAGCTATATCATGAAGGGTCACACGAGATGGGCAGGTCATGTAATAGGAACTGGCAACCCACTCCAGTATCTCTGTCATGAAAACCATGTGGATAAGAACAACCAGAAACACAGACAGATGTACCTGGTGTGCTGCATCCATGTGGTCACTGAGAGTCAGACACGACTGAAGGGCAGAACAACAACAGCAAGACACAGAGAGAGATATGGACTCACCTGAGCTCTGCAGCTGCTTCTGTTTGGTATAGGCCGGGGCGGTGACAGACAAAATGATTAAAAAAAAAAAAAAATTTTTTATTATATAAATTATACAATTAAGTTAGTGATGTGGGGATTAAGTCAGTGAATTCTTTTTGGGAGGGTGGTTGCCCATTTGCCCCTATGCACCAGCTGTCCCTGATTATATAAATGTCACAGACTTCCACGTTACTGCCCCCTGTGAAGCTTATTGAATCACTCCCATAAAAAGTGGTTCAAAACACATTTTAAATTTGGGTACAATTTAGAGCTGTTATTACTACTATTTACCCCAGTGACATAATATGTGGAGCCAACGTTATAATTTTGCTGATCTCAATAATCATGTCATGCCAACCACTGCATCTTTGCCAATTACTATTGTGCCATTAATGCCACATGTTTAGAATCTAAACACATCTGAATTTAACACTGCATTTTTTACATGCAATTCCATCTGCACCACTGGATAGAGCTGTTAAACTGAGCATGCTTGACCTCCATAACGCTCATACACGATGTGTAGAGTGGTGGATAAGAGGTGGATACATAATGCTACATCAGACTTTTCCGTGACTCATTACATACCTAATTATAATACCCGAGTTTCAGTAAATTACATGTAGACCTGAGTAGCGCTAATGCACTAATTGCATTAGCATCATTAGCTTAATGCATCATTAGCTTAATGCGCATCCTGTAGGTAAATTCCCTCTTCTGTCTATTACAAAGACAGTCAGAAATGTTCAAAACTGAATGGCAATAGCTATGTACCAAAGTAGTTTGACGCAAAATATGATGGAGGCACCATTAACAACAGTAAACAATCTATTTCATCTCAAATGCTTTGATACATTTTGTTCTCTTCCATTTTAACTTGACTCTGGTAATGCAAATGCCAGATGTTGTGCCAATGAAAAATATAATTTTGACAAAAAGCATAATTAATCATTTCAAGTAATTCTGCTTGTTTTTAATAAAAACAAAATAATAATTTTGGTGTTTCGTCTGGACTCTGGAGAGATTAAGGATACATTGGTGAATGATGTGTGTGTGAGAGGGGTATTTACAATTCAGGAAAGATATGGTTGCATTACATAATGCAAGGTGTCTGCTTCTGGGTCCATAAGGGGAAATATATGTGGTGTCAATTTCCATTTTATTCCATCATAAAACAATGGCTCACCTCCTTCCTCATACCCCTCCCACTGATAAGTACAAACACACACTCCATCATCCAGCTCTCAGATATAACACACTTAAAATAAATTCCTGAACTCATAAACACAATCTTCCAAAATTCAGATTTCCCCAAAACATTATTATGCCCATGGCTAACACAAGTGCTAATATTGTTACTTTGGTATATACTTGACAAACAATTACCCTTTTCTTAAACTAATTTGCTCCTTTAAAAAACTTGCAAAGTATCTTGCTCAGTCTGCCTAGAACCACTACAGTAAAAAATACAGACATGATGTGATCTATATACAAATCCTCTGAGTGTAAAATCAAGATAGGAATTCTAATGAAGAAAAAAATGTCTTCTTCTTTGATAAATCTGGTGTCCTTTCTGTGCACTTTTTTTCCGCAGCTCAGCCACTTTGATAGGACCCCACAGATCTTTAGCGTCTTATCTTCAAAAAGCCCAGTTGTGTCTTCACATGAGAACTAAAAAGACAGAGTCAGGTCAAGACAAGTGAACCATAAGGCTAAGGAGACAGGTCAGAAGTCCAGTCCTGCTGTCCTCAGTGAGGTAATGAGTGCAGAGCAGCAGTCTGTTTCCAGTAATAGCCATAAAGTTTATGGCCTGTGGCACCAGGATTGAGGTTAGAGCACTGGAGAGATGCCGGTATTGTGTGACACATTATTACAGCCCTGTGACTGGTTACCCTGCACACTACAAAATCGTTTCTCTCTTTATTCATTTTAATAACATTTGTACCCTCTAATCTGCATTTTAATCTGTGTAAGGGAGAAATTGCTTTTTATTGCCTCTCACATTTTTCCTTTAGTTCGTTAGTTTTCTAGTATTAATTTCTCCTAGAAATAATAATTTTTTGGTAGAACAAACGTAGCAAACAATTTGTTATGGATATTATCCTCTTGTAGAAACAATTCAAATAATATTGTAGCCCACAGAAAAACTTGTGCTGTGTTCCTACTCCAGGTTTAGCATTAAATGCAATCTATTAAAATATATATTTCTATCACCTTTATATAGCTCTTTTACATAATTGTTGTAGAGATAGGTGGGAATAACTGTCCTCTCTGTTTCAAAGATCACTTCATTCTTCAGTCTGTAAGTGTACTTGTCTCTTTCTGACATGTATGTATATATATATATATATATATATATATATATATATATATATTGCAGTATATAGTGATACATTTTTTATTGGACAAACATATTAATAATTAATAATTAATATGTTTGTCCAATAAAAAAAGGTATCACTATATACTGCAATACTCTGATTATTCATCTGGATTACTGGACATTCACGCCTACCTCACTCTTTATATATATATATATATATATATATATATATATATATATATATATATATATATAATCAGAGTATTTCAGTATATAGGGATACCTTTTGTATTGGTCAAACAAATTCATAATTATTATGACAAGCTTTTGAGAGCTACCTCTCTTTGTCAAGTCAGAAGCAGTACTGACTTTAGATTCCCAACTTTAAAACTTAACAAAGATAGGTAGCTCTGGAAAGCTCATCATAATAATTATGAATATGTTTGTCCAGTAAATAAGGTATCACTAGATACTGCAATACTGTATATGTACACACACTTAAACTTATGATTTCAGATAAAGTGCAGATAAACAAATGGGAAAGGAGTAGCTGCTTGTGGGGTGTACCAATCAGAATGTCCTAGATAAATAGATTGGTGAATATGAACATCTTATTGGTTTTATCATAGAATATCACAGCTTAGTTTATAATTTACATGTATTTCACAGGTTTAAGTGCATATATACATTGTTGGAAAACTCACTATGAATGCTGTATATGGAAGCATTCATAGTATTGGGAAGTGTCTAGAGGCAGTTGTGGATAGGCTGAGCAGTCCTATATTGTAGATGTGGTTAAAGGAAACATTACACAGTAAAATTAGTATGCTTCATTCTGGGGCCTGTTTAAATTTATGCAGCATCTTTCCTTTCCAAGCTCTGAGGAGCGGGTTCCTGCTGTTGGAAGCAGATGGTTTTACCAAAAGCCTTTGTGGGAGTTTCAGATGCATTTGAATTTTATTGCAGGTCCAATTATGCTCTTTTCCAATACATTTCCAATAGATTTGCTCTGAGTGTGCTCTAGGTTGGAAAAACAAAATGCAAACCTGTAGGAGCAAGAGCTCCACTAAAGTTATTTTGCCACGTAAACACATTTTATACTTCTAGAAGTTAAAACTTGTAGAGGCTTTAGCATGCATATCTTATTGCTACAAGATTTGTATATATTAGGTTATTTGAGATGCTGAAACATGCACGTAACTGGAACTGGCTATTGAATATTTTACCCAATTATCTAAAAGTTCTAAGTGTCAGTGACAGAAATGGAACTTTTAACAATGACTTCCACTATCAAAAAACATGGAGGAGCAACAAACTAGGCACAGACCATAACTTGTATAAAGACGTTTACAATTATCTAAGAGTCTTTACCATTAAAAACTTAAGTGTATTTAGAACTTGACATTTATATAAATCAGTTTTGCTCTTGGTTTAGCACAATAATTGTAAAACAGGTTTATAAGAGCTCAGATCTCAAAGAGATAGGCTCTTATTACTGAATATGTTTAATAAATCGGCCATGAGCTAAATGGCATAGGACCTAGAACTACAATACTCATATGACTAACTAAAAGAGAATAGTAGGGTAAATAATCTCAACAAATATAGACAAGTGGATACCAATGATGCTTGACTGAATGCAAACCCCTCGGGACTACAGAATTTGGCCAAAATACCTGTTTACTTAGTACTTCTGCAGCAGCCAGCCATACTGGCATAAAGTATAGGTACAGTATGAGTGAATAGAATAGAATATTCCAAATCAAACACAAGAAAAAAAGTATAATTTGTCTCCTTTTTGGCTCAACATAGGCCAATTCCTTTCATATTAATTACCCTTATTTCAGCACAATACTTGACATTGATTAAAACACTGTGGTAATTCCTTGGAAAGACTCTACCTTTTCTTGCTCACATGCAATAATCCAGCTTTAATTGGCCATGTGAAACAAATACATGAGATTATCTAATGTATACTAATAACAAATAATCCAACACAATACATAAGGGGCTACAACCTACAAAAATGTCAAGCACACAGCCTCATCATCCATCTTTCAGGATGTAATGTAACAAACACAAAATGGATTCCTGTACTCATAAACAGTCTTCAGAAACCCAGAAAATATATGTCAATGGTTTATACAGCTACAAATATTAGTTTGGTACATACTTGACAAGCAAGTGTCTTTTTTTCTTGAACTGCACTGGCCCTTTAAGCTGAGTCAGTGCGCTCTATTGTTACACCACAGATGCTTCTGTAGTCTTGCAGCAGGTACTTGACTCAGTTTATGTTTACAAGCTTTTCTCTCACTTGACAAGACAGATAAGCAAACAGACATGGTTTTATAAGACAGTAATGAAGCAACCCTGGTCTGTTGAGCCGATATTTAGCTTTTTTAATTTGTTTACATAGTAATAAAAGGCTACAATAACAAAAAGCTTCTTCTCTTTAGTACAAAAACATATTTCATGTGAAATTGGTTTGTGTTCTTTCAGCAGTTTTGTGATATACCAAGTAACGTGTTGAAACTTGCCTCTGCGCTGTACCCTGATCCATTCTGTATATATTTTCTATACGGCTCAGTTCCATGTTGATTGTGGGTGAGGAAATATCCAGCTATTGGAAACAATTATATTTCTTAATTATAGAAGGTATAATATAGATTGTAAGTCTGCGAGTTTTTAATCTTGCATGGCACGTTGGTGAAAGCGGTATGGACACCGGATTTTAAGCTCAAAGACAGGGCCCTCCATTCTTTGCAATGTGTTAATATTGAATATGTCTTTGCCTGGAAATTAACTTATGTATAGCGCTACAGAATATGTTGGTGCATTACAAATAAACTATAATAATAATATGTGCAAAGCATTGTTAGTATTTGGTGTTTTAGTATCATTTACTGATCTGTTATAATTCTGAATATGGCCTTTTCAGGTATAAGATCAATTGCCATACAATGTGGACATGATGCTGGAATAGCTGGGTCTCATTTGTGCCTGGTTTTGGATTGAAATAGGTGTAATGAGTAAGTCATTCTGTGGTACTAGCTAGATACCAGCATTGTGTTATGCTGTTGAGTTCTTTAATTACATATTCTGCAGGAAGGTTTGTCAAGGTTTTGTCCTAAATGGCTAAGTCCGTCATAGTTAGACGCAGATCTACACAATCTGTATAGCTAAAACAAGAATCTGCAACACAATATGCAATATGGATTTCCTCAGCTCTCCCATCCTTATGGTATTCTGTGTAGCCTCTTTTATAAATTAGAAGTGAATAAGATCTACTGAATCACCTAGAAATATGAAAGGCATTTTTATCTAGTTATAAAGCTCTCACCTTAGTCAATTTAAAGTTGATTTAGTAACATGAGTTCCATATTACAGTTCATTTATTCAAAATGTATGGCAATAGTCACACATCATAGTTACATAGTTACATAGTAATTGAGGTTGAAAAAAGACTTTCAGTCCATCAAGTTCAACCTTTTAAGATCTCCTCTGATCTGCAATATGCGAATTAGTTATTAATAATTAGTTGTTAATTAATTATTAATAGTATAGTATTTGAGGATGAATACAGAGTCATCAAGTTCAACCTTTTTAGATCTCTGTTGATCTTTTTAATATGTGGACTATTTGTTATTAATTGTTAATTGATCCAGAGGAAGGCGAACAGAAATAAAAAACCCCATTGAAACTTTGCCAATTGTTTCATAAGGGGAAAAAAGCAAAATTCCTTCCTGACCCCAGAATCTGGCGATCAAATTTCTCCCTGGATCAATATTCCTTTGCTTGTTATCTAGGATAACCTTGAATGCCCTCTTTATTCAAAAATATATCTAACCCCTTTTTGAAGTTATCTATCAAATTCGCTGTCACCACCTCCTTTGGTAGAGAATTCCACAGTTTAACCACCCTAACTGTGAAGAACCCTTTTCAGAAGCCCCTAAACACCAACAAGTTCACTCTCCCTACAACAAGCATAATAATTTCTTTATTGCAACATTTTAAGTGTCATCAATTCATTTCTTGACGGGAACATTTGTTCATAATTACACAATATATTGCTTTATGTATGTATGACCTATTAAGCGTGATGTGCGTGCTTAGCATTTCACATCCATGTGTGACATAACAGTACATAATCTCAAAACAAAATGAACAGAAGAGAAAGCATCCCATGTTCTCAAAAGCTTTGCCGTAAATACATCTGTAAAGGAACTTGATGTTTTCAAGCAGTTGATGCCAGAAGGAGCACACTGAATAATCAATGTAATAGTACACTAAATAGTTACTTATTTTTTATCACTGTTCTGTTAGGAGAATGCACTGGCACACCCACTAGGAACAAAGCTCAGACAGGCACAGGCTGCCTGCCCCAGGGCTTTACATAAGAGGTGAGCTCCAGTTGTGACTCAACCCCCTGGGGCTCAGGCCAGGTGCTCCCTAATTAGCTCTATTACACAGAAAGTAAAATAATAACATGCACATTTTAAAAGTCAAAAAGTAAATGTCGATTTAAACATGTTTGAACTCCATTATTCACTTAATTATTAATATATTACTGTTTAACATTTACTTGGAAGGTGTAAAATCCTCTTCATATGGGATAGCTATTAACCCAGCTTCAACATTTATTGGGAACACAAACTTTGTTAATTTCCACAAAAGTTTTTAATTTTGAATAAAGATCTTTGCCTATAGGTCAGCAGAGAAACAATATGATTAAGTATTGTTAGGTGCTAAAATGGTGCTAGAATGCACTGTAAAGAATTGACAAATAGGTTGTGTGACTGAATGCTAATAAATGGCCCTACCAGGGGACCTTTGCCAGACTGCTACAAAGAAACCTGTTGTGGATGGCAGGAGTTACCCCAATTACCATCTGCTGTCCACATACAATGGTCTCCCCAGCCCTACCTAACATACTCTACACAATAAACCATCCACCTTCTGCATACAATGGTCTCTATAACCCAGGTGCCTTTTCCAGTAGTGGGAAGTTTAACCCCAAGTGAAGGGACAATACTCCATTGAATGGACCCAACCCTCTTATTTGGACAATAGGAAGCCCACTCTACATGCTGGTCCAGCTAGACATGTGCCATGACAGGTTGTGTATATGAAAACGTTCTGCATGATGCATTTGTAAATTGAAATAAAATAACCATTAGAGACCCTCAATAACTGTCATTAACTTTAGCTGGTGTCATTCAGGTCATTATGATGATTTATATTGTTATCATTTATTTGTACACTACCATCCTATATAGTGCGAATCAAGATGTGATTTGGATACATAATACAAGAAATATGGCATAAATATGCATGCTTATACCGAAGAAATTAAGGGCGCTACTCTACATATGACACAAAAGGTCAAGATTTGTTAAGCCAATTCATAGGTCTTGATGGACTATGAAAGCAATTTTTCCTCATAGTAAATAGATATTGGAGCCTTCAATGAAGCACGTGGCAGCCTCTGCAATATTTAGTGAATCTTCCCAAAAATGTCCTTTTTTCTCAGGTCTAATACAACATGAGCCCGATTCAATTAAGCAATCGTAAGTTACTGGAGCCCGTAAGTGAGGCCGTAAGTTAATGTGCTATTCAATTGGCTTTTTGTTTTCTTCTGCAGGCTCCAAATGGTTTACGGGTTACAACCGTAAAATCCTTGTGGTTTTAAAACCCGGACCTTACAGCCTCCCGAAGCCTTTGATCATCCCTGTCCGCAAGATGTACGATCGCTAAAATCGCAAATCGTTATTCAATTGCTACAAATCCCCAAGACTGCAAAGGTTTCACACCCATAAACGGCAAATGTAGGAGATAATCCTACGAATACTAGAGAGGACCCACAGGGGGGTTTAACCCATGTCCGTAGCACTGTAAATGCAAATAAAAAATGAATACTGCAGTGTACATAACAGGGAAAGCGATGAAAGAAATTAGAATTAATTGCACAACAGTCTCAAGCTCGCAAATCGGCAATACATTTTTTTTTATGTGTCATTTCGGGGTTATATCGATCTCGGGAATCAATGAGTTAATACATATAAGGCCACCCACATGGACTAGAACAGTATTGGCATTCATTTTTATTATTTTGTATTTTGACGGTTTGAGAGGCGCATCGCATATTGGACCCCTAAGCCTATTTACTGCCACAATGATGGCGGTCTCATTTTCCATTGGCTGTTTCAAAATGTGAGGTTACGGGTTTGCTTAATTGATCATGTTCCCGCCATGAACTGCTACGCACGAGTGCATAGTTTATGGCTTTGGTGTTTGGCCAGTAACTTGCGGGCTTGTTCAATTGAATAGTACCAGATTCGGAGACGAACGGGAGCCCGCAGCACGCCCGCAGACATACGGCCTATATCCCATGAGATGCAGCCTTCGAATTAAAACGGGCTCCATGTCTTAAATTTTGCAACTTTTTTTTCGTTTATAAATAACAAATACTCCACTCTATACAATATTGGTTTATTGCTGTACTTATCACATATTAATTATTTCAGGAATTAGATTTGTATACACATCTGTGTATATTCAGTGAAGGAATAAGTTAATGCTTGCATGATATATCTATATAAAGTAATGTAACATAATATATTTGAGGCATATTTCTGTTATGTGGAGTATTGTAGGCAAAGTCACCTTCAACCAATATGAGATTAAAGGGACATGGAACAAAATTCCTTTTTTCGTTAATTTAAAAGAGCATGTTTTAAAAATTGCATGAAAAAATAGTAAATAAAACATGTTTAAACTTGATTGACACTAAGAGGAAATGCACACAGCATACACACATCTGTAGATTTCATTGGCATACAGGTATGACTCATTGGCTGATAGGGGCGAGCCCACTGATCAGTTAAACATTTGAATCCATTTTTCTGCTTTGAGAGCTTCATTTGGTACATAATCAAAAACCCTCTTAGAGATGAAACAAAGACAAAATGCTTTAAATGTCTCCTTAAATTAAAGGTCCCAGTCATTACTTGTCACCTTCTGTTACCAATTAGTACTGTTTTTCTTCACAGGGCGAGTGCTGATGGACCATGAGTCCTTTTCCTGTTGAAAATGAAATTCTTTTGATGCAGAATGCCTGTTAACACCGACATGTATGTAGTAGCTGCAAGTGTTGCAACGTAAACAATGTCTCACATTCTTCCCTTCTTTGGGTTAGCTTTTGTGTTAAAATGTGCAACTTTAAAGGACAAATGCAAAGTGTTAGAACCGCTCATGTTGTGGAGAAATGCTTTGAGCAGTGTCAATATAATGATCTCTTTGTATGTTCACAGCTAAAGCTTCTAGTTCAGGGGTCTTACTGAGTCTTCAAAGATCTTTTGAAAGAACATGGCCAAAAAATCAGTGCTTCTTAACTGTTTCCATCTTTCATCATAAAATATTTCCTTCAATAGCTCATTCAAACCAACTTCAAATACAATAGAAACATTAAACTGGTTCATTTAGAATGTTCTATTATGTTTAATTATAATTTTTATACCACAGCTAAAGTAAATGTAGATATTCCCCTTTAAAAGTATATGGTTTGAAATGAAAAAAAAAATATATATATATAATTATACATAACCATTTACTTATTCTTTCTAAGACTACAAATGAATTAAAGGTGGTTAAAGGTAAAGGCATAAGAAAGACGTATGTTGACATGGCCATATGTGTTGGCAGGATTTCACTGTACAAGAAACCATTTGATCTAATAGCCCTTCATGAGAATACAATTTCAGAAGTTGTTCAAGGAACAATTTATGTGTCCACTGTTATACCCTGACAAACAATACTCAATATTAAACTCACTTTCAATATAACCACTATTGTCTTTGACATGCATATTTAGATTTTGAAAAACATAATAATAGATGTGAAACTCATAATAATAATGATTATTATTATACTATATAGATCTACAATATATATATATATATATATATATATATATATATATATAAATATAAAGCATGACAATATAACGTATATAACATTATCATTCATCAAATGATTCACTCTAACACACTCACTCACTTTGATTCTGGCAGTGATCTCACTGTGAGATATCACATGAGGTGTGTACAGAATCATGCCATAACATGTAACTTCTCACTTGTCATATGTACTAAGAATCTCGCGCTCAAATCAAGGATGTAGTATAATATTCATTTGCATGTGGAAATAATAAATATTTGCATCCCACACGTGGGAGAAACGTTCAAACAAAACCCACATAATAACACAAACTTGGATATGTTTCCAGTGAGATGATGTAAATGTGATGGTCATGCCAACTTGCAAGCACATAAGCCATTTTACATACAGTACTCTATTCTTGAACAAAAACAGCTATATTATGTAAAATAGAGGTTATATTAATCACTACCAGGGCAAGTAGTAGGCAAATGTGTTTCTGTTAGATATCATGTTATCTGGGTATCTCTAAGCATAAAACTTTGGTTCATACCATGTACTTTTGATTATTTGCATAATTTACTGAGTCAGTTCACCTTTTTGTGGAGCTAAATACTCAGGTATAGATCCATTAACCAATCAAAGGGGCAGAAAAGGACTGTTAAGCAGCAAATGCAGGCATCACAATACTTCGTGGCCTACAAGCTAGTCATTAAGCCAAGGCTTAACAAATTCTAGGAGCCGTTGAGCTACGGTGCCTAAAATTTCACTCTCTTCCCTTTCCCCATATCTGACCCCGCACTTTTTTCCTCTATCAGCAGCTCTTCTTGAAACATACGGTTTCCAGTGTGACAGCAGAGAGACAGTGATTGTGGGATAGCTATCAGAGAAATGTTCAGTATTGGCCAGTTAGAGTTGTAGATGTCTTATGGAGCCAAACAGTTTAGAACAAGGAGCAGGTCTGTGTGGGACAAGCAACGGAGAGTCATTTAGTTCAGTATAGAAAGTGCTGGACACACATAGAGAATCCTGTGATAATTTCTGTTTTTGTTTTTGTTTTTTTGGTCTGTTAAAATTACGTTTTGTTATCTTGAAGATTTGGTGCTCTTCTACTAGTGATTGTTAGTACATGTACTATAACTGGATCAGGTGATAGAATGTTTCAATATTTAGAGATATTTTTTTTTTATATACAACCATTTTGAGTTGAAAATCTCTATCACACCAATAGGTTGCCCTTTACTTACCTTAGGGGCATCAGATAAAAGTTTTGTTCTAGTCTTTATTTGTGCTATGTGATATACTTTCTTGGGACAGTTGAATCTAAATCTCATACAAAGATATTTTGCTTGTAACTCGTTATGGTGTCATTGTTACATATACGCTTAATCTATAAATATTGTCGATATGGTAACCTGTTTATCAACGTTCTAGGGTGATTCTTGCTGTCTAATAAGAGACTATTGGTAGCTGTTTCTTCGCAATAGCATTTTTTTTGGTGCTGTTTGTTGAAGTTAATTCTAACACTATAGAGTTCCTATTTAGTAACCAGACAAAATTATTAAATTCTGCAATGGTCCCATGCCAACTACAAATATATCATCAATATATCACAACCATGTCTCAGTATTTTTTGTATATATTGCTAACTATTCTCTGAAGACCACTTTGTTTTCCCACTGCTCTATGTTTCAATAAGTTTTATTGTTAGGCTCTGGCAAATTACAGCATATGATACAATTGGAGTAACAATTATAGACACACACCAAGGACTTGCTTACATTTATAGAGTCAGTGTTCAGTTCTGAGGAAGCTAGTCACACACGATAGTTGAACTGTAATTTTTGAGCATTCCCTGGAAATGATATTAACACTGCTGATTCTGTCAAAATCTAACAGTTTTTTTTTACATATGTATCTTAAAATAAGCACTAAACTAAAACAACGAAACAACTTAGAAATTAAGAAAAAAGTAAAAGACAGGGAGGAATGTGGGGGCATTGTTTGTGCAAACGAGGACCCCCATGGCTAGATTCAACCCACAGCATTTCCTTCTGCAAGTGATGTTAACCCCTAAGTATTTGATAACACTGATCAACAAATATTTTGTCTCAGAGCATATAAGGGTTGTGCTATATGTAATTTATTCCACTGATTTTGAAAATTGTCTCAGAATTGTTCTATTATCCATAGTAATAAAGTTACGTCCTCTTTAATATAATACATTGTGCTATATAACACATTTGATACAGCATTAAAATATGTTAATTTTTCATCAGTAAAATCCTAGTATTATTTTTAAGTGTTGTAAATTCTACTGATTAGTCAGTGTAAAAAGGGCCCAGAGTAATAAATAGCTGGGTCATTTTCTGTCACTTGATGCTCTTGAGGCATGATGAGTCACGTGTTTCCTTGTTTACTGTATGAGTCAGCGCTCCTGGACAGTTGGTGGAAAGAGTTTGTTCTTGAAACATCTAATGCTGTGAGTATCTGTTATTTGTGTAGTTCTATGTACATTTTATGTTCATAATAAAGAACTTGAACAATGCCAACAAAATTGTATTAATTATCCGGACACATTTTGCTACAATTGAGGTGAGGTGATATTTAAAAATCATAAACATATTTTACTCCACTTATTAAGAAGTGTTATGAGCTTTAATTTGGATGCAAAGTCGGTGACAAAGATAAAAGTTGGGCCCTTCATTTTTGTTGTCGTACCTGTGTCAGACTTCTCACAAGTTGGTCAACGGGTTCTCGGCACATTAATTTTGCTGTTCAAATGATTTGGCGAGAACAAAAAGATCACTCCACAGATTGTTACTTTTGTCTTACAAACATTTCAGGCATCCATTCTAAATCAAAGCACAGTGTGACATATCCAAATTTACCATCTGCCATCAGGCCAGTGCTGCATAGTGAAGAATTGACTGTGCCAACGCCTCCAGAAGAAGTTATACTTAGTGATGATGAACAAGAAAAAGGTCCTGTAGAGCATGGGGATGATGTTATAAGGCCTGATCAAACTTTTGAGGCTTCCTGTTCATTGTTACCACCACATTTCCTTACCCAAGGAGATCTCAATGACCTCGTCCAAGACTTGAACCTATCTAAAAGACAAGCAGAACTTTAGGCTCCAGGTTGAAAGGCTAGAATCTTCTCCATAAAAAAAACTAAAGTTTGTTTTTTTAAAGCTAGGCATATTGACTTTAAGGATTTATTTTCCCTTGAAAATAAACTTGTGTTTTTGCAATGATGTTTATTCTGTCATGGAAGCACTTGGTTACGATTACAAAACAGAGGATTGGCGTTTATTTATCGATTCTTCTAGTTAGCTTGAAAGCTGGCCTTCTCCTCAAAGGAAATAAGTTTCCATCAGTGACATTAGCTCATCCTGTCAATATCAAAGAAACTTATGAGAGCATGAAACTCGTGCTTGACAAAATCAAATATGAAGAATACAAATGGAATATCTGTGGTGGCTCGAAAGTAGTGGATCTTTTGCTTGGACTACAACTTGGTCACACAAAGTACAGCTGTTTTCTTTGTGAGTGGGACAGCAGGGATCAAAGAAATCATTACACTCAGAAACAATGGCCAAAATGAACATCACTAACTCCAGGACAGAAGAATGTTGTCAATACACCACTCGTTAATACCTCCACTCCATATAAAGCTCGGTCTCATGAAGAACTTTGTCAAAGTTATGGATCGAAGTGGATCTGGATTTACATATTTAAGAAAAAAATTCCCATGGATCAGTGATGCAAAGAGGGAATATTTGTTGTAGGACCTCAAATAAGACAACTGCTTGCTGATTACTGTTGGACCCTTAAGAGGGATGTTCCCTTAAGAGGGATGTTCCTGAGAAAAAATACAGGAGAAAATTCTATACTTCTACCTTTTAGGGGAGTTAGTAATTTGCTATGTACGTTTTGTAAATATATGTAATACTGTAAACTTAAAATAACTGTCTCTGAAAATCCTTACGTGATAGAGAAATTCTAAAAAGTTATTTGTATTCAGCACAAGGATTACTATAATGTTCACCTATTTTGACTTCTGAGACAAAAAAGGGAACATTTTGTTGACCAGTGTAAAAGATAGATCCTCCAAAAGTCAAGAAGAAAGATTATCTGCTAAAACTAGACAGATAATCTCTCTATTAGATTACATATAATAGATGCTTGGAGATATAAACTCCCCACCACTCTAACAGCTTAGCAAATGTGGGGGCATATTTGATGGTAAAATGTATCATTATAGATAAAATAATTATGCATAAGTACATAGTTTAGAGGGTTCATTGGAGCCATGCAGGGTTGGACCTGGTCAGTACTTGGACGGGAGACCCATTAGGAATGCCAGGAGCTGTAAGCTGTAGCCCACTGGAGAAGGAACTGGCAATCCACTCCAGTATCTCTGCCATGAATACCAAGTGGATTAGCATAGTGTGTTGCGGTCCATGAGGTCACGGAGAGTCAGACACGACACAAAACATAAGTAGTTTAGAAGATCAATCACAAGTTCATTATGTCTTCAATTTTACCTCTAGTTGAGAGAAAGAATTGACAAGAAATCTCATGTGGAACAGAGGTATAAATCAATTCAACCTCCAACTTGGCCAATTACAAACCCGCTGTTAAATGAATACCTTCTAGTCTCTGAAATACACTTTTGGTGTCTCTTGACACGCGAGAGGCTACAAATGGTCCACAGGGCCTGGTCCAAGTAAATCCTTGGATTTTGTGTTAAACTATTAATACCTGAAACTATCAGCCTTCCTGATAGTTATTTTTTATCTTTATGAATGTTTGGTATTGTATAAAAGGCTGTGATAGTCGGGTGTTTAGATTTTAGTTGGGATTCTTTTAATTATACTAGCGAGTCACAGTAACCCTTATCTATAATGGTATTTAGTTTGAACTTGATAGCAGGGCCAAAAGTTAGTTGTTTTATAGCATTTTTTATCACTCAGTAAATGCTATTTTTTTTTGTGGTAAGATTATGTGTTGTCGACTGCGGTTTTATCACTTTGTCTTCATTATTCTACAACTCTCTTAGTGCCAATTATTCATTATGTGAGAGATTATCCTGTTTATAACGTTTTTTCAAAAGCAATTTTTGATCCTTTCCTATCATGTCCACAAACACTTCAACCTTTTTTAGAGTGTGCTCAGCAAAAAAGAGGGGTTACCACTAAATATTAAATATGAAATATAATATATTGCTAATGCAGCTCTTATTTCTATTTATTTCTATCGAGTAGATTAATTTAAATTCCAATGGCCCACAAAAAACACAAAGACTCTATTTTAGAATAAAATCCCATCTTTATTGATAAACATTCAAAATAATTGCAATCTGGAGGAATTAAAACTATAAAACTTTCTTGAGGTGGGCCAGCAACTATCTTAGAGAATCTTATGGTTCATATTCATCTGCATATGTTTCACTATCATATATAGTTTTTGTTTCTCTTCCAACCTTCCCATCCCCATCCTCTTTACCAACCATGCTCTTTCTCACTCTCCCTTTCTCATACACCACATCCATGTTAATCCTTTACACTCCCAATCATCTTATCTATTCTCTTTCACCCTTTTCACTCTCTATCCCATTCATTTCCATCCTTTCTACTTCCCATCCCCTTTCTTCCTACCTACCACCCATCCCTTTCCTCCTCTCCGTGTTTTATAATCTGTGGGTCTCAATCCCAAATGATGTTGGTATAAACTTGTGACTGAAAATTTCGAACCATCTTCTAAACAAATCCACGTCCCCATATTGATCTCATAGTGTGTGTAGAACAAAGCAGGCAGAGTTTATATAACCTGAATATTTTTCTCTCTATTTGTGTGTGTGTGTCCCATCGAATTTGATCGGTCCTGTTCAGTCCTGATTCAGTCTTGTTGTGTGCTTATTCCCAGCGTGTTTGGATTCTTTTAATATTTTGGCCCCTAAAAAAAATAATAGGATTGATGTTTTGTTCCTGGAGAAAAGCAAGTTGGTGGTAATAGGTGATATCTTTTAGAGGACCAACTAGAAAAAATCTTCATAGATAGATTATAGAGCTTTCAAATGCCCACAGGTTTCTTCTTGAAGTGTTTACTGGCAGCTTGGCATTACCAATTTTGATGTACCAACCATTTAGTGAAGTCATCATACCCTAGAGATACTAATCATTTCAGGAACTGTGTAGTAAGGGATAGCCAATGGGAGAACTGGACCTCAATTCTTAAATACATCATATATCTCAGCTGAGGTTTTATGTATTTAAATAAGCTATCAATTATATATTTCCCTTTTTCTAAGTCATGTTCTCTATCCATGTACTCTTCTGAATGCTATTACATTAAAATACTTGTAGGTGTGTCCATAACAAAATAAGGATACCGAACCATGACCTCATTTTCATTTGGACCCTGTTGAATTATGTAAAAAAAAAAAAATTAATCCTGTACTTTGTATTTTGTTGAGATTGTGATAGCAATATTTAGCAATAGAAAACAGCCATCACAGTCTTCACAGCACCTAAGAAGTGTAGTGAACTGAGGGGTTTGTTAGCGCCAATCTTCCCACCTTCTAGTTCCTGAGTGCGAGTCATACCATGAAATACTTGGAACTAAGCCCAAAATGAAATAGTAAAGCAGTTTTTAAGGCTGTTTTGATGTCTGTTTTTGATGGAAAAATGTCCCATTGCAGACTCGGCAAAGTGTTTTGCAGCCCCTGTGAATCATATTGATCCTTGGCCTATGTCTTTGCTAATGTTACTGTGCCAGTGGTGCATTTAATCCAGATTTTTTCAAAATTAACAGCAATTAACACAACCATGAAAAAAAATCATAATTCAGATAAGTTTATGGAAAAGACTATTAGACCAAAAGGATAGTACACACAGTCAACTGTTTATGTACTATACAGTATGTATAATATCTACAATTGTGCGGTCATAACGCATGTCTTGTTTAACAGCATAAAACAGTACATTTGGTTTATGTTTAATATTCTGCTGCTGTTGATTTATATATGACTTATATTGACCATATACCTGTTAAGCATTTAGACTTAACACCTTATTTAGTCAGAGAGTCCTCATTTCCTCCCTCAAAGCATGTGGATTTTCCTTTTTTTTATAAATGCTAGGCACTTGCAATAAAAAAAGAAATAAGTATACTGTATCTTAATATATAAGAGCAGT